>OZ023211.1:47026507-47256281 GCA_963995525.1 Escarpia spicata | reverse complement strand
ACGCAAAACATGTCATGGACAAACAGGTTACATATGAGTCATTGACCTCACATTCCTACACAGGGCTCATACACTTGAACACAACTTTTAAAAAGAAATTCCATACAAAAATCATAAAACAATGATCACACCAACTGAAATTTTAGGCTTAATCAAAAGCTGTTAACCAGTTCCATCCCAACTCGCCAGACACAAAAACACCTGGTGGAAAGGCACACAACTAAATGTTCTAGGATTCAGCCACTGTATTTTTGAAAACTTAGAATTCCATATTTGTATATACCATTTGATTTAACAAGACGCAGGCGTCAACGCCTTGAATTTTAAACAATTAAATTCCATGCTATTCCAGGTCCCAGACAAACCCTGCCAACAGCATTCAGCAAAAAATTACAGTAAATGTTAATAAATATAATAAAATTTAATTTACTCTCATTAAGTGTCTGTTTATGCGTATTTATAATTTGACTGAAAAAGTCTATATTGTTACTTAAGATTTAAATATTGATCAATAGTTACTAAAATACAATTACTACTGAAGACAGTGATTAATAATAAAAAATAGTAATAATGTTACCTGATGTAGTTGGTGTCGGCGAATATGAAGGTGTTTTTAACATCAAAGCCGACAGCGATAATGTCCTTGGCATTTTCGATGGCCAGTCTGTACGTGTCCTCCAAGGTCATGTCCTTCCACAAGTACTTTTCATCGTCCGTCAACTGAATCACCAGAGGCACTCCGAACGTCTCCTGCAGCCATCTGGTGGTGACAGTCAGTACTAGGTGTAGACATTGTGGAATGAGATCTACTCACTTTGTGAACATGAATGAAATGAGGTCTACCGGTACTCAATTTGTGAACATGAATGGATATGGACTACTCACTTTGTGAACATGAATGGAATGAGGTGTACTCACTTTGTGAACATGAATGGAATGAGGTATACTCACATTGTGAACATGAATGGAATGAGGTGTACTCACTTTGTGAACATGAATGGAATGAGGTATACTCACATTGTGAACATGAATGGAATGAGGTGTACTCACTTTGTGAACATGAATGGAATGAGGACTACTCACTTTGTGAATATTAATGGAATGAGGTGTACTCACTTTGTGAACATGAATGGAATGAGGACTATTCACTTTGTGAACATGAATGGAATGAGGACCACTCACTTTGTAAACATGAATGGGATGAGGTGTCCTATGTGCATGGAGTTGGAGGAGGGACCACGGCCGGTGTAGATGAAGAACGGCTTCTTCTGCTCATGTAGTGTCAGGATGCTGTGTAGATCTCTGTTGGACACAAAAAGTGTGAATCGCTGCTCATACACATACTTGGCTGGCACATATACTTAGTTGAGACATTTATTTTGCTTGTTTGGGATATATACCTGGCTCACATATACATGTAATTACATATACTTGGCTTGGACAGATACTTGACTGGGAAATATTCTTTATTGAATTAAAGTTATCGTATCAATGTAGATTTAATCACTGAATTTTTAGCAATTACGGAAAACAGATGGAATTCTGCGTATTCGATATTTAGAAATGGGATATGCGTTTTCAAATGGAAATTCTGTAAATGCTGAAACAGTAGAATCATGAACACCGTAAACGATACTGGCTTTATTGGCGATATTTTGAAACAAACACAAAACAATGATTACTATGCAACAGTATTAATTTATTTTTGTGGATTTGACGCAGGATTTTTAAAACGCACAAATTTTTTTTACAAAGCGTCATGGCGCCCGTGCTACAATCGGCCGTGTCAACCGACATAGACCGGTTTGCATTTGTTGTCTGGCTGTCCGCTAAGCACATTGAAGATATGATGCTAATTAAATGTAATTGTCACATCGTTAGAACATGCATATTCCAGTTTCAAACACAAAACTCAAAGGAATAACAACAGCCTAGGTTATGCTGGCTCAAAGTGGTATAGTCTGGGTTTCATAGTTCTAACAAATTCTGTTGGATGGCATTATAGCTAAAATGGTTTAACAAAATTATTAGTGAAACTGCATCAGTGATTTGAACATTCATAATTGTTAATATGATTGCTTATATAATGTACATTTGTTAACTTATATATTAAGCATTGCAGCAATAGAAACAACCAGTCATTTATGTTATTGTGTGACGGGAATTATTTTATTATCTAAATTGATTATGTAAGGTTGTCACTGTGTTTCAAATATTGCACAAATATATGTTGTTAGAAAAGTTAACCAACACATTAAAACAGTATTTTTTACGTGCAGAGATCAGAACATTGTGATATTTTAGATATTTCACAGAATGTACTATTTTTCATTCAAAGTTAACTTTGAAATAGAATATTTATTTTCTGAACAGAAATGGGCCTCTTTGGCAAATATGCAATTTTTTAACAGAAAATGCATCATTTGACATAGAAAATGTGTCATCTGAAATGGAATTTGTTTTTTCTGAAACGGAAAATACATCGCTTGAAACGGAAGTTGCTTTTTTTCTGAAATGGAAAGTATGTTGTTTGAAACAGAATTTGCCTTTTTCTGAAACAGAATTTGCCTTTTTTTAAACGGAAAATCAGTGTCCCTATAGATTATTAAAATGGCCAAACAGTAAGAAACAGGACTGCATGTAAACCTTAGTCAAATCATGAAGTCTTTCAATTTTTATGTTCAACTACTTGTCAAATGTAATACCACACCTGTGTGAAAAAAACATGCCTCTCTTGAGCAGGTGATGTGCAGGTTTGCCAGTTACTTTCTCAAATCTGTCAATCAGTTCCTGGTCGATTTTACTGCTGCCAAATCTCTCTGAAAGCACACATAATAAATTAGACAACTTAGAGTACAATCAGTCCCTGAAACAGTTTTTTTCTATCACAAAAACATACCACAGTTTATATTCTGTATTTTGTAAAATTATGGCAATATCTGGAGTTGTTTAACCTTTCGACCAGCCAACGAAAATCCTCTGTAGTGTACTGTTCAGGTAAAAATCATAACTTTGCTGATACATATCACAAAAATATGAATGAGGTATCATTATATTTAATAAAATAATGTTTTATTATAATAACATTATAAAATCTACATAACATTTGATAATCATGGGGATATTATCTGAACTATAAACATTTGATCCTGCTACCAGATAATTACCGAGTGGATATATGCCCTACGTCCAGCGAGACAAATGTAGCCGTATTAGCTACCAAATAACATTGAGTTTTTATTTTGACTTTTCCGTTACAAAAATAGGCCGATTCTAGCAGCCCGATCACTACCGCTTTCGCTACTGGCGCACACCTACGGCTCACCCGGACAAACATCGCACTGCCAAGTTGTTGAATTTTCACCTCAAAAAGTATCCAAAGTCGTTCTAACTATCTGAACTAGTATAATAACCTTATTCATGAATACTGTCTGGCATTTTGTCAAAAAACTACCCCAAAATAATCATTATATCATACTATGTTGCTTAATGCACAAAAGGACACAAATGAATGTGTCTTAGGGGACTTTAATGGCCTAAATAACACTGTGAATTGCATCTCTATTTAGGCCCCAAAAGACATTATTTAATAATCATAATCTTGTGCCATTTTTACTTCGAGTAAAGTAATAAGATGATATAAACAGTGAGATTAGATAAAAGGTAAGAATTACATTTAAAGACCTGTCCTAGGCAACTTAATAATACGGACACGGTAAGTAGCCCTACATTACCTAAATCTATGTCAAGTAATAAACATATTTAATTACAGTGATAATTATTGACATTTCCATACGTAGTTGTACAGTTTAGTGCTCATGAACTGACGAAGCAAATGTGACTCATCGTAACTGCCACATATTCAATCTGCCATTATCTGCCTCTGGTGATGGTGCAATGCTGTGTTCCAATTATCTCGTGTGTACAGTGAATACGACATTGCAACACCTACTTGAACCAGTTGCATAAATTTACAAGTCGTAAACTGGAGGAGTTCGTGAACTTTCCAGTTCGTATTAACGATATACACGAGGTGATTGGAACGCAGCATAAGCCATAACACTTGTCATTGTGACATTGACACATTGTCAAAATCTTCAGTGATACTAAAACTTTGTGACCTAAACTCCAACATACTTATCAATTTGTCGTAATCGACGCCTTTTGACGACTTGCTTTCCACGCTCCACGGGTCCACCCTGTCGTCGTCATTTTCTAAGCAGTCACCGTCCGCAGTAGAGTTGTTAATTTTCAAGTCATTCACGTTCGGCTCCAAGTCATTCACGGATGCATTGTCACCGGCAGGTATCGCGACCCCATTTGGCGTTGCCATATTTCTACACCGTACTTAAGGAATATATATTAAATAAGAGAAAATAATGAACAACAACCAACACCTATAAGCGTAGCACCAATCTCTAACAAGAATTCATCACGTACTACATCACAGTATAGAATATTTACGTAAACTTGCATCAGACACTGACGAAATCGAAACACGCCGCTAGTGTTTCCGCTATGGCGCCGGATATAACAACATTCTTTTTGATTGGTCAATCGGGCAAGTGTTTGTAACAGACGTGTTCATTGGTCAATTCAGTCACCTATTTTTTAATTTAGGTCGCCTCTTTAGGTCAGTGGCGCAGGCTGTTGCGATCGAGTATGGGTGTACCCGCAATTGGGGCACGTAACCGATTATAGGGTCGATGTGGGGTTACTAGGTTGCTCAGTAGTTTAGGGTCTCTCACAATGGAGACACTTATTCAGTATGACAGTTCAGATTCTTCAGACCTGTACGAAAGTGACAGCGGCGATGAACAGCGTGGCCGTGGTATAGACCAAAGTCAAACTGTCGGCAAAAACAGAGTCGGAGATGAAACGAAAACTAGAACATGCCCAGCCCCTACCTCGGAAGCCTGTATCAAAAAGGCTCCATGTCTAAAACATGGAAAAAAATTATGTGTCACTACTATAGATGTCACTCACCAAAATGAGTGTAAGACAAGTATTTCTTACCTTGAAACAATGGATAATGCAAGACTACTGGACTCTACTTTAACTGCAACGGTTAATCGTCAGGAAGTAGATTATTTTGGACTGGTCAATGAAGATGAAACTGATGCCATTGACCAAGCGCCTGCATGTAGAGATATTATTTATAATCCTGAAAAAGTAGAGAACTGTGGAAGTTTATCAGTATACGTTTCAGCAGAAGCAGGCAATGGTTCACTTGTTTCAGTTCCAAACACGTCATTTTGGAAAGGAGAAACATCTGTGGAACCTATTGTAGATCGTTTAGCGACCCCTACCACAGCACACAGACCCATTCATAGTCTTAGCCAAGAAACTGTTTCCTGTAAACGTTCTGCAGCAGTGGTAGATGATGCGAACAATGGATGTGAGCAGTCTAGCGGATACAAATGTAAACACAGCAAAACTGAACTTGACCATAGTCAGTCGTCTTCCATGAGAAGACAGACAAAACGACCACAATGTTGCTATAGAGTACATCATAAAATAGGACCACATTTAAACCAAAAGTCTGTGAACCGCATTCCACGGAGAAAGCAGAAGGACATATCAGCCCATGGTGGAATTGTGAATAAAGTTGAGTGGTGTCGTCCTGAATTCAGCCATCTGCTCCTGTCCGCTTCAATGGATAGTTTTGTGAAAGTTTGGGATGTTTTATCAACTACACCCACTTGTGTTCAAACGTTAAGATTTCACGAGAAAGCAGTGAAAGATGCGACATGGTCAGCCAATGGCAGGGAAATTCTCAGTGGTGGATACGATAGGACAGCCAGAATTTGTGATGTGGAGAAAGGTAAAGATCTGGGTCGGTGACTTTATCCATGAAGCCTGTTGAGCCGCTGAGCGCACCCTATCCTCTAGCACGGCGAGTGGCGGTGCGACCTGTTGTTTCAGACTGTACATGAAATTGCACTTGTGGAATTTAATATTTGTTGAAATCACCGTAAAGATAATATTCTTATCTTCAAATTTGAAGCTGGATACAGACAGGAATTGTGTTAACTCTTTGAGTTAAACAGGTATTGCCGTTTGAACATCACGAATGCACAACCTTGCATTATATCTGCTGCCGCGTATACATTGCAGGATTAACCATTCGCGATGTTCAAATGGCAATAACTGAAAATTCTCTGAAATACTAAAAACAAATCTTGGGTACATCAAGCGACAACCTTGTAGATAACATTATTATCTTTACTGTGATATCAAAAAATATTAAATCCCATTGCAAGTTTGCGCATTCACTATGTTCAATGAAACACCAACCCACGTAGATGTGCGCCATGCTAAATCGTAATAGTGCTACCTGCGGTGACGTCACAATGACGGCTAGGGCTCAGCCTAGGTATCATAACAAAATGTATAGAAAAGTGTGACCAAAAGGGGCCTTGAAAAGGGTGACGGAGGGGGTTAAAAAATTAGTTGACACTATTTTTTAGATTTTATTTCATTCACATCGGGAATAAAAATGGTTAATTTCACTTAGTTTTCAACAAATATAATATAATATATTCTATATAATACACTTGTTAACTTTGGAGATATATCTATACAGTGGAACCTTCTAAATCAGGACCACAATAATCAGGAAACCTGCATCCGGACATCATTTCATGGGAACGGAATGTCCAGTTGTTAATGAATATTATATATCTTATGTAAGTGCCTGATGATGATTTGAATGTTTGTTTGGACAATTCGTTAACCCTGACACATACGTACACCAGGCACCAAAGTGGTCAGATTAATGAGGTTACAACTTATACTGTTAGTTATATTTCTAGATTGCTCTTTTCTAAAAACTGCAATATTCTAGATGCTACCCTCAAAACTGTTCCCTGTTCACCACCAGGTGTCATTACAAGTTGCTGTTGCCATGATGACTTTGTGACGAGTGTCAAATGGCACCCCGTGAATCACCACCTGTTTGTGTGCGGCTCTCGCAATGTCATAAAATGTTGGGACAAACGGAACACATCACGACCAGCCAAGACATTCATGTACAAGGAACCATTTGGACAGGTAACACTGAAAGGGTCATTGGCATCCCACTTCTGACACCACTTTATATACGATTCTTTAACAAATATGTCTTTGTGGTTTTCAACAGGAACCGGTGAGTCGTACCGTGGATTTGATAGGATGGCTAATGGTGGCTTTATTCAACAACGGTTACACCACACCACATGGTACTTTCAGTACAAACAATCAGTTATAATGTTCTCAAGCTCTGTTTTTAAAACGTAATATCTGACAGTTCAGTACTGACTACCCAGGTATTCTAATTGTGAATTGACACACAGTGGAACTTTGCTTTATGGTCACCTAAGTAATACAGCCACCTCGCAATTAAGGTCACCCAAGAACAATCGCAAAGGTGACCTTAATAGTGAGGTTCCAGTGTACATGCATTTTTAGGTGTTGTTTGAAGATTTTTGTGAATCAAGTATAATTGTATATGTATCTAGAGTCCTTGGCAATAACACGTTATTGTTTCAAGGATGTGGTACCTAGAGTCCTTGGCAATGACACGTTACTGTTTCAAGGATGTGGTACCTAGAGTCCTTGGCAGTGACACGTTATTGTTTCAAGGATGTGGTACCTAGAGTCCTTGGCAATGACACGTTACTGTTTCAAGGATGTGGTACCTAGAGTCCTTGGCAATGACACGTTACTGTTTCAAGGATGTGGTACCTAGAGTCCTTGGCAATGACACATTATTGTTTCAAGGATGTGGTACCTAGAGTCCTTGGCAGTGGCACGTTATTGTTTCAAGGATGTGGTATCTAGAGTCCTTGGCAATGACACGTTATTGTTTCAAGGATGTGGTACCTAGAGTCCTTGGCAATGACACGTTACTGTTTCAAGGATGTGGTACCTAGAGTCCTTGGCAATGACACATTACTGTTTCAAGGATGTGGTACCTAGAGTTCTTGGCAATGACACGTTATTGTTTCAAGGATGTGGTACCTAGAGTCCTTGGCAGTGGCACGTTATTGTTTCAAGGATGTGGTATCTAGAGTCCTTGGCAATGACACGTTATTGTTTCAAGGATGTGGTACCTAGAGTCCTTGGCAATGACACGTTACTGTTTCAAGGATGTGGTACCTAGAGTTCTTGGCAATGACACGTTATTGTTTCAAGGATGTGGTACCTAGAGTCCTTGGCAGTGACACGTTATTGTTTCAAGGATGTGGTACCTAGAGTCCTTGGCAATGACATGTTACTGTTTCAAGGATGTGGTACCTAGAGTCCTTGGCAATGACACGTTATTGTTTCAAGGATGTGGTACCTAGAGTCCTTGGCAATGACACGTTACTGTTTCAAGGATGTGGTACCTAGAGTCCTTGGCAATGACACCTTATTGTTTCAAGGATGTGTTACCTAGAGTCCTTGGCAATGACACGTTATTGTTTCAAGGATGTGGTACCTAGAGTCCTTGGCAATGACACGTTACTGTTTCAAGGATGTGGTACCTAGAGTCCTTGGCAATGACATGTTACTGTTTCAAGGATGTGGTACCTAGAGTCCTTGGCAATGACACGTTATTGTTTCAAGGATGTGGTACCTAGAGTCCTTGGCAATGACACGTTACTGTTTCAAGGATGTGGTACCTAGAGTCCTTGGCAATGACACCTTATTGTTTCAAGGATGTGTTACCTAGAGTCCTTGGCAATGACACGTTATTGTTTCAAGGATGTGGTACCTAGAGTCCTTGGCAATGACACCTTATTGTTTCAAGGATGTGTTACCTAGAGTCCTTGGCAATGACACTTTATTGTTTCAAGGATGTGGTACCTAGAGTCCTTGGCAATGACACGTTATTGTTTCAATGATGTGGTACCTAGAGTCCTTGGCAATGACACGTTATTGTTTCAAGGATGTGGTACCTAGAGTCCTTGGCAATGACACGTTACTGTTTCAAGGATGTGGTACCTAGAGTCCTTGACAATGACACGTTACTGTTTCAAGGATGTGGTACCTAGAGTCCTTGGCAATGACACGTTACTGTTTCAAGGATGTGGTACCTAGAGTCCTTGGCAATGACACCTTATTGTTTCAAGGATGTGTTACCTAGAGTCCTTGGCAATGACACGTTATTGTTTCAAGGATGTGGTACCTAGAGTCCTTGGCAATGACACGTTACTGTTTCAAGGATGTGGTACCTAGAGTCCTTGGCAATGACACCTTATTGTTTCAAGGATGTGGTACCTAGAGTCCTTGGCAATGACACGTTACTGTTTCAATGATGTGGTACCTAGAGTCTTTGGCAATGACACGTTATTGTTTCAAGGATGTGGTACCTAGAGTCCTTGGCAATGACACGTTACTGTTTCAAGGATGTGGTACCTAGAGTCCTTGGCAATGACACGTTATTGTTTCAAGGATGTGGTACCTAGAGTCCTTGGCAATGACACGTTACTGTTTCAAGGATGTGGTACCTAGAGTCTTTGGCAATGACACGTTATTGTTTCAAGGATGTGGTACCTAGAGTCCTTGGCAATGACACGTTACTGTTTCAATGATGTGGTACCTAGAGTCTTTGGCAATGACACGTTATTGTTTCAAGGATGTGGTACCTAGAGTCCTTGGCAATGACACGTTATTGTTTCAAGGATGTGGTACCTTGAGTCCTTGGCAATGACACGTTACTGTTTCAAGGATGTGGTACCTAGAGTCCTTGGCAATGACACGTTATTGTTTCAAGGATGTGGTACCTAGAGTCCTTGGCAATGACACGTTACTGTTTCAAGGATGTGGTACCTAGAGTCCTTGGCAATGACACGTTATTGTTTCAGTGATGTGGTACCTAGAGTCCTTGGCAATGACACGTTATTGTTTCAAGGATGTGGTACCTTGAGTCCTTGACAATGACACGTTACTGTTTCAAGGATGTGGTACCTGGAGTCCTTGGCAATGACACGTTATTGTTTCAGTGATGTGGTACCTAGAGTCCTTGGCAATGACACGTTATTGTTTCAGTGATGTGGTACCTAGAGTCCTTGGCAATGACACGTTACTGTTTCAATGATGTGGTACCTAGAGTCCTTGGCAATGACACGTTACTGTTTCAATGATGTGGTACCTAGAGTCCTTGGCAATGACACGTTACTGTTTCAAGGATGTGGTACCTAGAGTCCTTGGCAATGACACGTTACTGTTTCAGTGATGTGGTACCTAGAGTCCTTGGCAATGACACGTTATTGTTTCAAGGATGTGGTACCTAGAGTCCTTGGCAATGACACGTTATTGTTTCAATGATGTGGTACCTAGAGTCCTTGACAATGACACGTTATTGTTTCAATGATGTGGTACCTAGAGTCCTTGACAATGACACGTTATTGTTTCAAGGATGTGGTACCTAGAGTCCTTGGCAATGACACGTTATTGTTTCAATGATGTGGTACCTAGAGTCCTTGACAATGACACGTTATTGTTTCAATGATGTGGTACCTAGAGTCCTTGGCAATGACACGTTACTGTTTCAAGGATGTGGTACCTAGAGTCCTTGGCAATGACACGTTGCAGGTGCAAGACATTGTGTTTCTGCGAGACAGCTCTGAGTTCCTGTGTTGTACTGACTTGGTGGCTCGAGACTCGGCTGACAGGAGCATCATGGCATGGCACTTCGACAGCGGTGTTGTCTTGTCAAACCAGATATTCCAAGTGAGTCATCACATTGTACAGACTACTAACGATGATGGCTAATACACAGAGTTAAAGACTACAGCGTCAGGCCTACCAGAATAATATCTGTGTTTCCTGATTGGCCATTTTAAATGTAGTCGGATCTAGAACTTGCACAACATGAGAATGCATAATTTATTTGTGACACAGTATAAATCTAAGCACAAAACAAACATAAATGTTGCCCCCTTAACCAGTCTCTAGCTATCAAAATCCGAAAATATTCATCTGAACAAATTATGGATGATTATCTTTGAAAAGAAAAAGAAATACTCTCATGCATACCTAGCTACCCTAAAATATTTCCCTCAAGGAAAATGATAATTTAAGAAAAAAATTAAATCTCCCCACCTAGTACGTAACCACCTATTCTAAAATCTGAGAGCATATAACAGGGAACACAAATATTATTCTGGAATTGCCTGCAGTTTTCCTGGTCACAAACACATGGAATTTTATGCCCTCTTGTCCTAGTGTTTGATGCTGGCATATTGCACCCAACAGCCAAAGTTAGGTTCTCGATTTTAAACCGGACTGTCATGACAAAGTATGGACTAAAATGAATTGCAGAGACCTGTGAAAACCAATGCAAATGGTTGAATAAGCCATTGTCCAGGTGGGCATGATAGTTCAGTATGTGATTATACAGATGTTTCCTATTCAACAGTTTCACCCCTCGTAAACGCGCAACAACATTGTGTTTAGCACATGTTCACAAACGTTGGGTCAAGAAACACATTTTGCAAGTACAAATAGCAGTGAGCTGTGCACGATGAACCAGGGCAGGATGACAAGAGAAGTACTTAGCCTTTCTAGAATCCCACCAAAGAGACCCAACATAGTTTCCCAGGTTTCCACACTAAAATGTAATGGCGGTACAATCGGAATCGGAAGTGTTTATTTGACCCACATATAAAAACAAAACGGTGCAATTTTCATAAACCAGAATGATCTACAGCTCAATTATGAAATACTGAATGTGTGTTAGAATAACAAGTAGTACAAACATGTGTTATTAAGGAGAATATATAACATAAAAGTAGAAACAATCAATGTATGATATAATCAGTTAACAACATCCTGACCATGAACTATCAGGTTGCTGTAAATAAACAAAAACAGGGGTCGGGGAGACTGCCACTAAGACCATTGTCGGTTGCTCTCGTAGCAGCCTCCCATTGTTTTTCCAATACAAGTTATATTGGAAAAACGATTGCATACTCCCTAATCATTAAGACAAGAAATGTTAGACAGACATTCAGGCCCATAGCATGGATGATTTTTAGGGAAGCATTTTGTGGCTCACCAAAAACTTCCAACTCCACCCCTTCTGAGACTTACCAAAAGCCTCTAACTCTTCACACCAGTGTTTAAAATATACGCTGACCCGATGGTCAGTGACCACCTACTTTGCCATTGGGTCAGTAATTTTGTTGAGTCATTAGTCCTTGTGACCACCTACTTTTCTTTGGAAATTACAATGTTGTGCAGTGGTATACACTAGCTTATTGTCAAAACTGGCCACTGGAAGATGCTGTTTCCAATCAAAATGGTTTCCAGATATGTGCTTTCAAGTTCGTTATTGCATAGTTTCTTTTATCGTGAAACGCGGCGGTCACAATGCATGCACATTATAAAAAAATTTTGTCGTGACATTTATAGTAAAAAAGAACCCAAAATGAATGTATGGTCATTTTCTTATTTCGGTAAGAGTGTAGTTCTGTTTAGTGATATTGAGAACCACAAAGAGGAAGACTGGACCAGCTTGAAGCCAGTGCTGCTGACCCGAGTGATGGAGTTGCCACAGCTGGTCGTGCTGATGACAGCGACTCTGACTTGTCTGGCATTAGTTATGAATCTTCCGACTCATGCAGTGATTATGTCACTGCGATTCTTAATGATCTTTGCTAACAGAAGGCTCATGAATGGTCGGCTGCCAGTGTATGCCGTTTGTTTTAGTTGAATAAAATGAAGGGACTTTTACCAGATCTCTTTGGTTCATACTAATTTAGAGAATTTATAGAAGTAAGTTTGCAACCAGTTACCAGAATATTACCAGTCTGCCAGTATACCAAATAGCATTAGAAGTGAAGGGGAGATCGAGGCACTATGCACATTGGGGCGCCATACTCATCAGATGTTATGATAGTTGGAGTCGATAATGCAATATGTTCTATATTCTATTTTTGTGTACAAAGCTTGTCAGTTTGACTGGTCTCATTTGAGTTGCTTAAAGTGATCAAATTTAGTAAAATTTTGGAGCTCCAAAACTAGTGTTAATGGCTGATAGTGTAGCTCATAATTCGGTAGACTCTAGCAACTTCTGTTGTAAAACCTAAATTACATTATAATAACCAAATTCAACAATTTATTTAACTTAAGTTATACAATTATAACAACCTTTATTAAATTGATTTATAAAAAAATAATCCACATCACTGAATTACAAATATATATATATGAGCATTGGTACCCCACCACTGAGCATGGTGCCCAATTCTTTTCTTACCAAAAAATTATTTTCACTGTTCTTGATATGTTCTGGAAATTATATTTCAACCAATTGGATATATTTTGGAGGAGTTTAAAACACACTTAGAAGGCAGGGTTTATATTCATTATTTTTTATGAAATCAGTATCTGTTTCGCCACAAGATGAATTAAAAAAAACACTATTAGCTAACAAAATAAGCACAACCCTGACGCCACAAACATTTTGCGTAAGTACAAACGGAGACTTATTTTGTACATAAATAGTTATGGTAATTCAAATGTAACTATACAGAGTAATAGCTACACATTTGAGGAACACGTGATTTTAAAGAAAATTTAGTTATAAATTACATGTATGCATGTTTGACGACTTTTAAAAAGACCTACGATGTGCTTGTTTTCATCTGCAGCAACGCAGTGAGGTGCAATAACAGTGCAATACACATTTGTTTATTGGACTCCACTCGCTTATGCACGGCTAAGCGCACTTATACACCATATTGCAACACATGTCTATCTAATGTTTATTAAGCCCACACAGATAGTTATATGGACCTACTATGTATATTAACCTAAATTTATTTATTTATTTAGTAAATGTATTTGAGTCATTGGTTGCATTATGTCTACTTTTAGACCGGGAGCCCATCACTTTTATTTATGTAAAAAGGGCTGGCGACTACCACTCCAGACATAAAGGATCGATCACAAACATGATAATAAACCTAAAACTCAATACCCTACAAAGCAGACGTCGGGATCTACGACTTAAATTCATGTACAAAATAGCTGAGGGATCTATCCCAGCCATCCCTGCAGGAACATACTTTCGGCCCCAAAGAATAAATAAAAGACGCATCCTACCAAACATTTCCCAGATCACGTATCCTCAAACTTTGTACAACACCTAACAACCAATAACACCAGGTGCTATACAATACCTGCATCCCACACAGACCAATTCAAAAACTCGTACTCTGTAAAGACAACAGTAGACTGGAATAAACTAAACGAGTCGCAGGTCCAGGCTGAGACCATAAACGATTTCAGTCGCCTATCCTGCGGCCCAAACACTCGATAACACCATACACACCCATCCCGTCGTAAACCATAGCCAACAGTGGCTCCTTACGATGTAATTAATTAGAATTAGAAGGGCCAAAGTGTTTGACCCCATGTGTAGGAGGAACCATCCCCCTGACATCACAAAAATTAATTGCTGCCGGGTCTTGGGTGGTGGAATGATGCCCCCTAAATCACCCCTTGAAGTGAGCAAAAAATTGGGCTATGTTGCAATGCTGGCATATCACGTTTTTGTGCAACTACGAAAATAAATATCTTTAAACAGAAACTTATGCATTGTATTTGGCGGTTTGTATAAAATGTAGATTTATGGCCTATTTGCGTTGCCGACTGGACTAGATGCAGACAGTTGATTGAAGTGCGCTGACCAGCTGTCAATCAGTGTCAGCTGTGACGTTTTTTGCAATCTGTTCCCGTCATTCATATTTAATTAAAAAACAAACAACGCTTATAACCATTTTACATTTAACCTGTTAAGATCAAGCAGATGCCTCATAAGGAATCACAGATTCTAAAATGTTATGTTTCTCAGAATGTGCACATGTGGTTTGTGAATCCTCCATTCTTGAAATAATGGAAAACACTCAGTTACAGGTGTTAATCTTTCCAATGTTAGATAAGCATTCTTGAAAGAGGGAATTTGTAAATCATGCATAAAAGTTGTTTTGTTCCAGCATAATTTATTTAAATTTACTTTTGCTTAAAAATCAATCTTTAAATAACAAACAGAAATTACGATAAAACTTAATAGGCATGTGTTGAATAATTATAATATGCATACTAGGTATGTGGATGTGTGTTGTCTAACATAGCTACCTTTTGCATGAAATACTTTTAATGTTAAAAAGCAATGTACACCTTAAAATATGATCGTTTTGACAAATGCCCGCCATGATGCAAACTCTGTAACAATTATTCTAGGCCTAGTATTTGCATGGTTGTAGTGATTGGTTATTTACATGTAAACATAAAAGTCTGTAAAAGTATTGTAAAACATGGTAGGCCAACGTTGTTGGTTTTTTGCCGGAATGCTATTTATTAGACTACCGCAAAATTGGCTGAACAAAAAACCCTATATCTGTCTGATATCAATATTTCAACAAAGCAACATTTCACAATTGGTAACGTAACAACTACCCCGACACCCCTCCCATCCTACGTAACAACTACCCCGACACCCCTCCCATCCTACGTAACAACTACCTCGACACCCCTCCCATCCCATGTAATGTTTTGTCACATACACCAGCCTAGGCTTGACATGCTTTATGGGTGTCCCCTAATACCTCGGACCAACTAAAGAAAATATTGCCCATTACACTACCCCACGCTGTGGTATACAAACATCACAATTAGGCTATATTATTGCATAACAGGACTCGAAACACAATGTTTGGTTTGCTTAGCCTAATCATACGAGCCAGAATTATTGTACTGGTGTTCGTGTTTGCCGTTCTTGTATTCTAAATTCTACCTTCCTGCAATTTATCGATTGGGATAAAGGTTAAATTGTTCCGTTGCCACATTTAAACATATCTATATATTTCGTACGTGCATTTTACTGTTAGTAACACACACAAAATCACTGCATATGTGAAAATTATTACCTGCTGGAGCCGATCGTAAAACCGCTCACTGCGCGCTAATGGTGTTTTATTAGATGTCTGTGGTTTACTACAAATTTGAGGTCGCGCTCAAATTTGGCGTACGGTCGCAGCGCTTAATTGCATTAGCTAATGGTCTCTAAAATGGTGCATAATGCACCGTCCCCTAAACATATGAATAGGATAACACTTACCTGACATATATGCAATAAATGATTATTAGCATGCAATTTAACTGTCCATTTATTCAATATTATTTTGGCGTTCTCTTTTAGTCAAATTTAGTGTAATTTGGTAAAATCCCAACCAGTAACTTTGTGGCTGGACGAGTAACTTTTTGAAGTTGCTGGTCCGGCTGCTTCACAGTCGCACCCTTTCAGACTCGCCAGAAACCTCCAACTTCACACTTCTTGTGACCCACCAAGAACCTCCAACTTCACACCCCTTCATGACCATCAAAAACCTCTCAACTGACCACACCTTTCAGGCTCACCAGGAACCTCCAACCTCACACTTCTTGTGACCCACCAAGAACCTCCAACTTCACACCCCTTCATGACCATCAAAAACCTCTCAACTGACCACACCTTTCAGGCTCGCCAGAAACCTCCAACTTCACACTTCTTGTGACCCACCAAGAACCTCCAACTTCACACCCCTTCATGACCATCAAAAACCTCTCAACTGACCACACCTTTCAGGCTCACCAGGAACCTCCAACTTCACACTTCTTGTGACCCACCAAGAACCTCCAACTTCACACCCCTTCATGATCATCAAAAACCTCTCAACTGACCACACCTTTCAGGCTCGCCAGAAACCTCCAACCTCACACTTCTTGTGACCCACCAAGAACCTCCAACTTCACACCCCTTCATGACCATCAAAAACCTCTCAACTGACCACACCTTTCAGGCTCGTCAGAAACCTCCAACTTCACACTTCTTGTGACCCACCAAGAACCTCCAACTTCACACCCCTTCATGACCATCAAAAACCTCTCAACTGACCACACCTTTCAGGCTCACCAGGAACCTCCAAATGCACTCCCTCCTGGCGCTCTCTAAAAACATCCACCTTCACTGGAACTTCTCAGTCAAGCAGAACTCTTACGTGGGTCTTCCAGGTATTATTTGCAACTACACTGTCATTTAGAATTTAATATACTAGCATTTACACTTCGAAACAACTATTTACACCACAAGTGTCATTGGGGTGGTTGACACTGTGTTTGCCGTTCCTTTGAGGCTACACTGGGGGCATATGTCAAAATTAAAGATGTATAACATCATTCATCAGCATTACATATTTATAGTGTTTGATGTAATAAGTCTGAAAAATGTGTTAAATTTAACAATTTTGTCAAGTCAGTTATTAAGGGCATACGTGTGTGTGCAATCATAGTGGAAACAGTGTGATCACCAACCGGGCACCTAAATTGGCAATGCAGTTTAACATGCATAATAGTAACTTGCAGTGGGTATGGGATGTCAATTTCAGTAGTACAAACTTTTCAGCAAGATGGCGCCACTGTGTTACATGAATGCCATGTATGAAAAAGACTAGTGACACATGTATTATTGTAATCAGTTTGCTAAGCAATTTTGTTTACCGTTTCTTTGCTTCTGTTGTTGCTATACTAAAAACATTATTGGATAATTTGGTAAAACAAAACATAAAATGTTATCTTGTTTATTTAGAATGTGAAATGTTGAAATACTAGAATAGAACCAGAAGTGACTTGGTTGGAATGAATGACTCCAACAGATAGTGGTGAATTATTAATTCCCATGGGTTCAATTTATAAAACCGAGTGTGGATCTCCATTTGTTTTTCTCCAGCATATTTCCGTCAATTTCCCATGTATGGGGCTGATGTAGGCATATATTAAATCACCACACTTCTGACTAACAGCTTTATTACACTGCTCAGTTACGTCAACATTCAGAAGCCATGACGAATGGTATAATTTGTAGTGGTTCAGCAGTTTTTTAAGAAGTTGTGTTGGGAGTGGTTTCTCAGAAGGATGTGGGCCATGAGCTTGAGTTTTTTTAGTTGTTGCAACATCATAAGAGGTGTCATGGCCTGCCGACCCTCTGAAGTGTGTGAATATTCTTTAAATACTTTTGAAAAATTAACTATTTTCAATAATGCCTCTAGTATGAGTTATATGTTAATGTGTTCAAGGCCCATCAATAAATTATGTTCAGTCTCGTTTAAGATATTTGTTTCTCAAAATTTGGCTGATTAGTGTAATTTTTCATTTAGTTCTTGTTAAATCATCAGACAAATTATTAAATTATTGTTGACCAAGTCTGGTAAAAAATTCAGCAAAAGCGGAACAGTAGGGAACAGGGAGCTTAGTGATTAGACTTAAAGCATCAGACTCAAAAGGTTCCAATCCTCTATGTTGCACCTAACGAATCTTGGACAAGTTCATTCACTCTATGTTCACTCAGCTGTGTGAGTGAGTATCTGGCAGTGGGGGATATTTATACATGAATAATATTTGCCCAGTAATTGCAGTGTGGCTGATTGATGTTGAGATGGTGTTCGACTGAACAGGTCTGCCAGAGAGTAAAAGGGTAAAGCATTTTGAGCAGACTATAGGACTGGATACTGCGCTATATAAGAACTTACCTCTTTTGAGGTAATGATAAAGCTATTTACACTTTTGCAAGACCTAAAGATCCATTTCTATCAATAACTTTAACAGTTCTGAGTATGTACTGTTATAAATAATATTAAACAATTGTAAACAACACCACATCTTACCTAATGCAAGTACGTTCCTAAATCACAAACAAGATAGATGTTTTGTTGAATTGCCCTGCTCTCTCCAAACAACTATTAAATACACTCAATTGGACAAATGAACACGACTACAATTAAAGAAAAGCAACTGTTCACAGTTACGAATGAAATCTGTATTTAAACGTCCAACCCATATCAAATCACTGCATGCTGATTCGTCCAATACTGGAATATGCATCAACATTATTACTCCAGAGAGTAACTGTAACCTGCTTACATACTGTGACTGGGAAATATTCCAGACAAGGAGAAATATCATCAAGACATAAAGATAAAACAGCACATGATGGAACACTAGATTATCACATAAACATAAAAATCAGTTTTGCCAATTAGAAATTCATCAAACACATTTGGAAATAGTTTCCTTTGTCTAAAATAAGATTCAATCTCTCTGCCATTATTTAATGAAATACACAAATGACATTCTGGAGTAGCATCTTTCATCATCTAAAAGACTAACCCACCCTGCACTCCATCTGAAAGATATCATTTGCTCGTCATGTTTGAGATACAGCATATAAATATTTTAACATGACTTATTGATGTTGCCAGGAGCGCTACATGTGCACACGACTGCGTGCACATCCACTAGAGGCACAGTTTGTTGCCCAGACACAGGGCGGATACATCGCTCTCTTCTCTACCAACAAACCGTACAAAATGAACAAGTGCAAATGCTTTGACGCCCACCAGGTTCGTTTGCATCATGTTGTGTCTACACCCAGTTTTACCTGCTATACGAGATATGGCCCTTATTTTTTAATAATAACATTATTAAAGTTGCATTCTCAGATTGCCCATCTTTTTAATACAAATTTCCTGTGAATCAACAGGCCACACACATCACGTACCTCTTTCTCATCAACACCATGTAAACATTTTCACATAATATGCAGTTTTCAGGTGAAACAGCACAAAAGATGAGAAATTATATCCATGCACCATACATTTATTTCTCCACTGGTGGAAACTAGTGACTAGTAAATTTGCAAATGCATTATTTATTGAATACTATATTAAATGCCAAAGTGACATGTGCATGGCAGTGAATATGATAGAATAAGTTAATATTATCTATTTTGTGCTTACAGTTTCTTAAAAAACACAGTTAACAATGGTAGTTTACCTCTAGTTTAAATAATATCTGCTTCCTTTGACCACTGGCATCTCTCTGATATACCAGTTAGTCATGTATTTCAAACAACACAAGAGATTGTTACTTTGAGCTATTTACTTAGTGTTTTGGGCAACTTCCTTTTTTTACCAATCAGGGAAATTTGGAGTGAGTGAATTGAGCGGCCAGAGGTCGCCACTGTGGGTTTACATTCACTTTACTGTCACCGTAATTGACGAGAGTGGAAACTAAATAGTCAGCGGGAATGAGTTTAAAATCAAAATACTATAAAGGGGAATAACATATATATATAGTTTGTTGTATCTAGTGTTCTAATTGATTACTGCTATCCAGGTTTTTTTTATATAAACATATATATTATATAAACATATAAAACTTTCACAAATATCATGACTATTCAGTGAATATATTTAATGTTGATTTAGTGCTGTGGCTCGATACTCACTTAGTCTGTACTAAAAACTAAATATAATAACGTATCCGCTCCAAACTTTCTCAGGTATCTAATTCTAACATTGATAAATTGACCCAATCATCTAATGCTGGATTGATACTGAAAATATCCATATATCATGATACTACGAATTAATGGTATCAAACTTTAACAAATATCACACAACTTTTATATTGAATGCCAATTTAGTGGTAGTTCGATATTCATTACTATGTCAAAGAAGTATCATAAAACTGAACAAAATTGGTATTGAACTTACCAAAATATTGCAATATTGTAATTGATAATTGATATATAATTATTGAGTATCAAACAAGCAGGATATATGTATATATATATATATTATATATATATATCCTGCTGGTTTGATACTCACTAATTATATTTTGTTCAGTTTTATGATACTTCTTTGACATAGTAATGAATATCGAACTACCACTAAATTGGCATTCAATATAAAAGTTGTGTGATATTTGGTAAAGTTTTATACCATTAATGTATATATATATATATGGTATCAAACTTTAACAAATATCACACAACTATAATTATATATATATACTACTCAATATTGTATGACTCATGATCTAGTCTGCCAATAAATAAATCAGATTGGTTTGTGGAATATATCACAAAACTTTTCTTTACGTTTGTGGAATATATAACAAAACTTTACTTTTCTGTAGTTCAACTTCAGGCCAGTAATCAACATCCATTGCCATTGAGTAAGCGGCGGAGAGCCTTGTCACTATTTGTTATGTTTCTGTATATTCTAGAAACCAGAGCCTAAATAATGCCCATGCATGCCTAAGTGTCACAGAAGGGTTGATGCCTTACTCATGCACCCTGTACTTGCCATACTTATACTAAAATATGTGTGTCTTGACAGATAGCTTTATCAAACAGACAGCAGATCACAACATATCACATAGACAGTTGGAACTGAAATGAACTGCACTTCTTAGGTTTGAAGCATTTACAGTGAAACATCAACTGGCCCTGTTGAACTGCAGGTTTATTGGCCCTAGCTCTGTGTGTCATTGGGTTATACATTCATGGCTTCAGATAAAACTGCTTAATGAAGGAATGTAGGGGTAGCAAGCCAATGACTTGACTGTGTTGTGTTGGGGTGGCAGGCCAAATATGGCATCCTCACTGACATACAGGGTCTCAGGAGGTAGGAACCATGACCAATCATTCACACCATACTAACAGAGTAGCAAAGATAGACTGGAATAACATACTGAAGAATAAGACAGCAACCGAATGCTGGAATATCTTAAATAGTGAAATTAAGTGCATAGTCGATAAATTTGTACCTTTCAAAAAACAAGGGAAACGGTATAAAAAGAAACACTTATCGAAAGAAGCCATTAGAAAAAATAAGTATAAACAAATGATGTGGAAGTCATATAGATGTACTGGAAATGATGAAGACTACAACATTTATAAAGAAGCACTTAATCAAGCCACAGCTGAAATTAGAAATTCAAAGAGAAGCTATGAAAAAAAATTAGCTAGTAATATAAAACATGACAGTAAGAGTTTTTATGCGTATATTCGAAGCAAACAGAAAGTTCAGGATAAGGTCGGTCCTCTAGAAGATAGTGCTGGAAATACAATATCAGAGGGATTCTTAATGGCAGAAGACCTGAATGAGTATTTTAGTTCAGTGTTTACCAGGGAAGATATTAGTTCACTGCCAGTACCAGAGGCTAAGTTCAAGGGGGCAGATTCAGACTATTTAGGACAGTTAGTTGTAACCTCGGAAATGGTAGCTAAGAAAATAAGGGCTATGAAGGATAATAAATCACCTGGAGTGGACGGGATTCCACCCAAACTACTATTGGAAATTGTAGAACAAATTAGCGCACCGCTTGCAACAGTTTTCAATTTGTCATTAGAAGAGGGAGTGGTTCCTTTAGAATGGAAAGAGGCAAACATTATACCGTTATTTAAAAAAGGTTCGAGAAACAAGTCGGAGAACTATAGACCAGTGAGTTTAACATCAGTGATTTGCAAATTATTAGAAAGACTAATTAAAGATCACATGGTGGATTTTCTTGTTAAACATAACTTGATAAACCCATCTCAACATGGGTTTTTAAAAGCGAGGTCATGCTTAACAAATATGTTATGTTTTTTGGAAGACATCACTAGGTGGGTAGATGAGGGATCACCAGTAGATATCATCTATTTAGATTTTCAAAAAGCTTTCGACAAAGTACCACATCAAAGATTACTCCTTAAGCTAAAGGCCCATGGCATAGGAAATGGTATAATAAACTGGATAGAAAAATGGCTGAATGACAGAAGACAACGTGTAGTAGTTGATGGGGAGGCTTCAAACTGGAAATCGGTATTGAGTGGGGTACCACAGGGATCAGTACTAGGACCTATATTATTCTTAATATATATCAACGATTTGGACGATGATATAACAAGCAAGGTGTTAAAATTTGCGGATGATACAAAAGTGTTTAGAAGGATTAAAAGTGATGGAGACAGACAGCATTTACAAGATGATCTTGATAGGTTGATCAAATGGTCTGAAAAGTGGCAAATGCTGTTCAATTTTGGGAAATGTAAATGCCTCCACACAGGTCATGGGAATGAAGAGGTAAAATATAAAATGGGGGGTACTGTTCTAAGTACTACTGTAAAAGAAAAGGACTTAGGGTTAACCATTAGTGCTGATATGAAGGTTTCAGAGCAGTGCGGAATTGCAGCGTCAAAGGGAAATCAAATCCTTGGATTAATTAGGCGAAATATAGCGTATAAGAAAAAAGAATTAATAGTACCGCTGTACAAAACAATAGTGAGGCCTCATTTAGAATATTGTATACAAGCATGGAGGCCATATCGCAAGAAGGACATAGATATGCTAGAAAGAGTACAGAGGAGAGCGACTAAAATGATACCAAATCTGAGGGATCTTAGTTACGAAATACTAAAAGCCTAAAAGAATGTGGTTTAACAACACTAGAGACCAGGAGATTGAGAGGAGATCACATAGAAGTGTTTAAAATATTGAATGGTTATGAAAATATTGATAGAAACATTTTTTTCTCAGTTAAGAAAGATAGAAGGACCAGAGGACATGAAGCTACATTAGTAAAGGAGCAGTGTAGATTAGATATAAGAAAGTTCTCATTCTCACAAAGGACTGTAAATGAATGGAACAGATTATCTCCTGATTGTGTTGGTGCTAGTAGCGTGAATATGTTTAAAAATAAAATCGACACACACCTTAAAAAGGCGGGATACATGTAGATAAAAAGTATTGGACTCTCGATAAGCCAAAAGGCTTCCTTGTCCAACTGCCATCCAGAGTAATTTTCTGGATGGCAATCTTGTTAAATCTTGTTAAACAGTGCAAACAGTACAAGTGGCATGGCTTCTAACATTACAAAGCAAGATGGTAGGGGAGGCTTATTGACTGCACTGCTTCCCAGAGTCTGTCACTATTATAATTCTGCACTACTACAGTAAGCAGGAGGGTGATGTGGCTGGGACTGGCTTCTCTGGGGAGAGAAGGTATTAATTAGGGAAATCTAACTGATGCAGTTATGCAACTGAAATGCTCAATAGTAATAGCCTAATAGGAAAGTAATAGCACAATTACTATTATATTTATTAGATTACCTCTGGTATTGCCATTTCTATCTGTCTAATCTATTTGCTTGCAACTGTTTATATGAAAATGTAACCGTGATTAAGTAATCATGATTACAATTACTTTGGTAATGTAATCGAGTACGATTATGATTACTTGGCTTTTTTGACCAATGTAATCGAGTACGAGTACGATTACTCAAAAAGTACGAGTACGATTACCACAAGTACGATTACAGAGTACGATTACTCCATCTCTGCAACACTTATTATAGTTTGTTGTTCCATGGTGTAAGCTAGTTCTGTGTAATCCCAATACTTACAGTTTGTTGTTCCATGGGTGTAAGCTTGTTCTGTATAATCACAATACTCATAGTTTGTTGTTCCATGGTGTAAGCTGGTTCTGTGTAATCCCAATACTTATAGTTTGTTGATCCATGGGTGTAAACTGGTTCTGTGTAATCACAACATTTATAGTTTTTTTAATCTATGGGAGTAAGCTAGTTCTCTATAATCCCAATACTTATAGTTTGTTGTTACATGGGTGTAAGCTAGTTCTGTATAATCCCAATACTTATAGTTTGTTGTTCCATGGGTGTAAGCTGGTTCTGTGTAATCACAATACTTATAGTTTGTTGTTCCATGGGTGTAAGTTAGTTCTGTGTAATTCCAACACTTATAGTTTGTTGTTCCATGGGTGTAAGCTAGTTCTGTGTAATCCCAATACTTATAGTTTGTTGTTACATGGGTGTAAGCTAGTTCTGTGTAATCCCAATTCTTATAGTTTGTTGTTCCATGGGTGTAAGATGGTTCTGTGTAATCACAACACTTATAGTTTGTTGTTCCATGGGTGTAAGCTAGTTCTGTGTAATCCCAACACTTATAGTTTGTTGTTCCATGGGTGTAAGCTAGTTCTGTGTAATTCCAACACTTATAGTTTGTTGTTCCATGGGTGTAAGATGGTTCTGTGTAATCACAACACTTATAGTTTTTTGATCTATGGGTGTAAGCTAGTTCTGTGTAATCCCAATACTTATAGTTTGTTGTTCCATGGGTGTAAGCTGGTTCTGTGTAATTGCAATACTTATAGTTTGATGTTCCCAGGTGTAAGCTAGTTCTGTGTAATCACAACACTTATAGTTTGCTGTTCCCGGGTGTAAGCTAATTCTGTGTAATCACAACACTTATAGTTTGTTGTTCCATGGGTATAAGCTAGTTCTGTGTAATCCCAACACTTATAGTTTGTTGTTCCATGGGTGTAAGCTAGTTCTGTGTAATTCCAACACTTATAGTTTGTTGTTCCATGGGTGTAAGATGGTTCTGTGTAATCACAACACTTATAGTTTTTTGATCTATGGGTGTAAGCTAGTTCTGTGTAATCGCAATACTTATAGTTTGTTGTTCCATGGGTGTAAGCTGGTTCTGTGTAATTGCAATACTTATAGTTTGATGTTCCCAGGTGTAAGCTAGTTCTGTGTAATCACAACACTTATAGTTTGCTGTTCCCGGGTGTAAGCTAATTCTGTGTAATCACAACACTTATAGTTTGTTGTTCCATGGGTGTAAGCTAGTTATGTGTAATCCCAATACTTATAGTTTGTTGTTCCATGGGTGTAAGCTAGTTCTGTGTAATTCCAATACTTATAGTTTGATGTTCCCGGGTGTAAGCTAGTTCTGTGTAATCACAACACTTATAGTTTGCTGTTCCCGGGTGTAAGCTAATTCTGTGTAATCACAACACTTATAGTTTGTTGTTCCATGGGTATAAGCTAGTTCTGTGTAATCCCAATACTTATAGTTTGTTGTTCCATGGGTATAAGCTAGTTCTGTGTAATCCCAATACTTATAGTTTGTTGTTACATGGGTGTAAGCTGGTTCTGTGTAATTCCAATACATATAGTTTGCTGTTCCCGTGTGTAAGCTAGTTCTGTGTAATCCCAATACTTATAGTTTGTTGTTACATGGGTGTAAGCTGGTTCTGTGTAATTCCAATACATATAGTTTGCTGTTCCCGTGTGTAAGCTAGTTCTGTGTAATCCCAATACTTATAGTTTGTTGTTCCATGGGTGTAAGCTAGTTCTGTGTAATCCCAATACTTATAGTTTGTTGTTCCAGGGTGTAAGCTAGTTCTGTGTAATCCCAATACTTATAGTTTGTTGTTACATGGGTGTAAGCTAGTTCTGTGTAGTCCCAATACTTATAGTTTGTTGTTCCCGGGAGTAAGCTGGTTCTGTGTAAACACAATACTTATAGTTTGTTGTTCCATGGGTGTAAACTGGTTCTGTGTAATCACAACACTTATAGTTTGTTGTTACATGGGTGTAAGCTAGTTCTGTGTAATCCCAATACTTATAGTTTGTTGTTACATGGGTGTAAGCTAGTTCTGTGTAGTCCCAATACTTATAGTTTGTTGTTCCCGGGAGTAAGCTGGTTCTGTGTAATCACAATACTTATAGTTTGTTGTTCCATGGGTGTAACCTGGTTCTGTGTAATCCCAATACTTATAGCTTGTTGTTCCAGGGTGTAAGCTAGTTCTCTATAATCCCAATACATAGAGTGTTTTGTTCCAGGGTGTAAGCTAGTTCTGTGTAATCCCAATACTTATAGTTTGTTGTTCCATGGGTGTAAGCAGTTTCTGTGTAATCCTAATACTTATAGTTTGTTGTCCCATGGGTGTAAGCTGGTTCTGTGTAATCCCAATACTTATAGTTCCAAAAGAGGCATGTGTTGAAAGCTAGGTCCGCCAGACACTCATAATATGTGCACTCCTGGTTGATGTTAATATTGACTTGCTGGGTTATCCATGATAGTAAATGTTGCAGGACAAAGTTGTATTGTAAGTCAGATAATAATAACTATATATATATATATATATATACACTGTAATTTAAAGTAAACTATGTTCAATAGTGTTTACAACCAACTAAAACTAAATAAAAACAGTATATTATTACATGTTTTACTTTATCCATCAGATGGGGCATATTAATAATACATATAAACAAGTCTCATAGTAATAGAAATGTGTACATAAATGTTTGCGTGTGTCACTGTCAGTAATGTTGATTGATGATATAATCATTGAGACTAAACAGACGAGTTACCATCCATCTCACTTGCATTCTGCACTGTCACAACTGACCTGATGATAACGAGGCGCAGCCGTTGCAAAAGGCACTCAGATATAAGTGATGAAAAATTGACAATATACCTGGGGATACAAGCATTTGAAAGGATTTCCACCTTGATGACAGTCTGTGTATACAGAAATGATTGGTGATGATGCAGTGAAGCCTTTAGAAAGCAGCCAGTTTATAATAACATGGTCTGATAGTCGTACCTTGCATGGAGTAGCATGACATTGGGGTCTGTCTGTTCTAGATCAAGGTCAACATTCCGATCAATTCTTTCATTAGTTAGTATAACAAGATGTTTAACAAGATTGCCATCCAGAGCAAAAAACTCTGATAGTAGATTGCCAAGGAAGCCTTTGACTTAATAGCCTTATTGAGAGTCTGGCTTGTTTTAATCTCGGAGTAACCTGCTCATCAGAGCTATTTCTATTTTTGTTTTTTCACATATAACCACTGTTCCATTTCCTACACCAGCCTTACTCCACATCATTAGTCTTTCTATCTTTCTTAGTTAAGAACAAAAATGAAGAACTGTATATATTTGGATAGTTGTAACTGAACAGTGAGGAATACCCATGCTTAAGCATGTGCCATGGATATCTAGATGAAGGATATCAAATGAGTAATATGAGAAATGAGTATATACTGAAGAAATGTCTAACATGTCTTTACAATGCTAACGAGCAGGAGATTTAGAGGAGAATAAATTACATGTTTTAATGGTTATGAAGATATTGATACAATTGCAGTAGAACGATGTAACTGAGCAGAGTTAATAATTAAAACAAGGTGTAGATTACCATTGTTACATATTCAGCTGTACACGCAGATGAAACAATGTTAAACTGTCGATAAGCCTGAGACGTCCTTGTTCTAAGACGTCCTTGTCCTTTGCCGTCTGCAGCTGATTTGTACCATTGACTGACAACATTAGTATTACTGTACGTGGAATAACTTGCCAAAATGTGTTAGCTTGGCTTAAAAGCACCTCGAAAACAACCCAAAACTGGCTTATTTCATCATCACTGCCTATAAACACACACTCCTCATGTAAACCAAATTACTTTCTAGTTTTACTATAATAATTTTAAAGGTAATTTCTTATGTTATATGTCTGCTAAATGGTTATCACCATGTATTTTTCTTTGTATGGCTATGTATAGTTTATCATTTTATTAACAACTGTTTAAATGGCAAACACATTTTATCCTTGTTTAGTTTGTATTGGAAAGTTAAACAGTAATTGGGTAAAGTGTGAACTTTGTCAGACTACCTTTCACAAAATGTGTGCAAAATTAACGCAATATGAGTTTAGATTAATTCAAAGAAACCAATTCCATACTATTGTCTCTCATGTTGCGATGTTTTTCCTTTTCATTATATCAGTGATGACAAATGTAAATTTGAAAATTCTCCAACTGAAGGAAACTATGACATCTACAGACTACTTGATAAATGTTCTCATTTTAATTTAAACTGCTTCAAATATTCTGATTACAGTTGTTCTGATTTTGAAAATAATATCTAAATATGAGTACTATACTGTTTCTCAATTCAATTAAAAAATATGCAAAGTTAATGGATTGTCATTCATACAATTTAACACAAGAAGTCTGAAAGGAAATTTGCACAAAATTAAAGATTACCTTGTAGAGCTTAATCTGCAGTTTGATATAATTGCCATTTCTGAAACATGGGCAGAACTTGACTTAGTAAATGACTTTAATATGTATAATTACATAGCTCACTACATAACAAGTGAAGACCGAAAGGGTGGTGGTGTAGCCATCTACACACAAAAACAACTCAAATGCAAACTGATTGAAACAAAATAATTTGTTGTAGATAACATTTTTGAATGTGTTACTGTGGAACTATCCTTAAAAGACCACAACAATATTTCAGTCAATTGTATGTACAGAACGCCAGGTTCAAATCTAGCCTTTTTTGTAAAAACATTGAAAGTATCTTATATAATGCAAAATCGGTGAAAACAATATTTTTGTGTGGTGATCTTAACATAGATTTGTTAAAGCATGAGGATCATAGTAATACCAAAATCTTCCTTGATCTGATGTACAGTTTGGGTCTTTACCCCTTAATTGATGAACCAACCAGAATAACAGAGTGCTCAGCTACACAAATTGATAATATATTTACAGATGAATTGAAACACAACCTTACTTTTATTCAATGATATCAGTGACCATTTACCAGTTTTTTGCAATGTCAATATTAAATAAATAGAAAAGTCCTAAAAGAAGTTAATTATAATAGAATGATAACTGGAGACACATTGGTTTCACTTTCAAATGAATGAAGTTTACAATCCTGGGACACTGTTCTAAACACAAATTATGTTAATTATGCCTATGACAAATTCTTAAATATGTTTACTGATATACTTAACAAACATTGCCCGGTAAAAAAGTTTTGAGAAACTATTGTGTTAAAAATAAACCTTGGTTCACTAAGGGTTTAAAACATGCCTGTGCTAAGAAAAAGAGGCTATACAAAGCATTTATTATATCCAAGCAGAACACAAGTATAAAATAAAAATAAATTGACAGCAATTTTAAGTCTCACTGAAAAAACTAATACAGCACATTTTTAGAGAAACATAGAAATATTGTGAAGGAAACTTGGACAATATGAAACAGTAATCAACAAACAATTTAACACACCTTTGTATCCTGAATATTTTATGAAAAATAACAAAATCTTTTCAGACAAGACAGATATAGCAAATTAATTTAATACTTTTTTTTACACATGTTGGGCCTAATATAGCAAAGCACATTTCATTACCCGCAAGGAATGTGTCCCCTATTTGTGATTACTTGGGGAAAAGACTAGAAAGTTACATGTTTTTAAGTCCAGTTAATGATCAAGAAATTATTAGAATTTTTCAACATTTCCAAAAAAAATGTTAACAGATTGTAATGACATTAACATGAGTATGATTAAGAAAATAATTACTCATATTGTAAAACCATTTAGTCATATATGCAATGTATCCTTTCAAACAGGTGTATTTCTGAGCAAAATGAAAATTGCCAAAGTTATTCCAGTTTATAAATCTGGAGAAAGGGTGTGTTTATAAACTACATACATATCTCATTGCTACCACAATTTAAAAAAATACTAGAGAAACTATACAGTGACAGGCTGGACCAATTCATAAACAAGTATGATGTACTTTGTCCAAGATCTAACATGTCAACTTATCTTGTTCTTCTGGAATTGGTTGAAGAAATTACCAGTGCACTTCATCATAAAAAATATGCTATTGGCGTATTCGTTGATCTAAAAAAAGCATTCAACACTGTTGATCATGATATACTTGCAAAAAACTACATTTTTTATGGTATACGTGGTACAGCTCACAAATGGATTGTGAGCTATCTAGAAAATAGAAAGCAATTTGTTTAGTATAATAACTGTGACTCGGAGGTACTTGATGTAGGTTGTGGTGTTCCACAGGGCTTTATTTTAGGACCAAAACTATTTATTATGTATATAAATGACATTTGTAGAAATCACATAATGAATTCAAGAATTCCGATAAAGATAAATGAACAAGAAATCAGTAGAGTTGAAGTCACTACATTTTTAGGTACAGCTACTATTCTGATTGATAAGGTTAACATGGAAAAATCACATGTCTTTAATGAAATCAAAACTGTCAAAGTGTTGTGCAATTATGTACAGAGCTAGTTTCTTGATTGACAGTTGTGGCATGGCTATATTATACCACTCACTCTTTTTGTCTTATATTATGTACTGTGCTGAAATATGGGGTAACACTTAACAAAGGTTGAATGACTAGTCTTGCTACAGAAAAAGGTAATGAGGTTGCTATGCGGTGGTAAGAGATTGGACCATACGTCAAGGTTATTTTATAATCTGCATATTCTTAAAGTACTTGATATAGTGGAGTTAAGAACTGCTATAATTATGTTTAAGGCATATCATAATCAATTGCCAATGAATATACAACAGCTTTTCAGAATGTATGAATCTGTCTATGCGACCAGAAAGGTTAATAATTTTACACAATATTATGCTCGTACTAATTTTAACAGTATGTGTCTATCAATAAAAGGTGTTAAGCTCTGGAATCTGCTTGATAAATAACAAATTTGTTGTCAAAATATTCATTTTTTCTAAAGCAAATACAAAGAAAAATTATTGAATAGTTATGCATTTAACGAGTAGGTATTAAAAATACTGGTGTTGGTGTTCTGTTATTAACTTCTTCTTTTTAAAGAACGGCCTGCCTTGATTGGTCATGAGAATTATGTTGTATGAATGGTGACGTCAAATGTGTAATTACAAACGGTGTTAAACTGTATTACGTATGTTTTTGATTACTATGGCAAGTAATCATACAATTAGACAATTGTATATAAATATAATTGAATAATTTGCTACATTATGTCTGTTGTTGTTGGTGTTGAAATAAAGATTCATTCATTCATATAACGCAATATCCAGTCCTCAGGACTGCTCAAAGCGCTTTACACTTTACTCCCTGACAGACCTGTTCAATCAAACACCATCTCGACTTCTCTGGGAAGCATTCAGCCACACTGCAATTAATGTGGGAAGACTATTCGTAAACAAATATCCACCGCCGTCTATAGCCAGGTACTCATACACCTAAGTGAACTGAAGCAATGTAGAGTAAACGAACTTGCCAGATTTATTGGCTATTTATTTATTATTGATTTAAACTGTACTTTAACACTTTACATGGGTTATTTATTAGCAATATTGAATAGCTAGTACACTTGTCTACACTTTTTATTTTTAGCTTAAATTTGTATAAAGCACTTCAATTTATAATTATTTATTTTTAAATGTAGTTTAAAAACTAGCATTATTATTAACTAGTGAGATACAAGTTTTTACGGTTTTATTCACGCAAATAGTTTTGTCAGGACCTGGGCTATAGTATTGGCTGTGATTTCAGTCCTGAAGAACACACTAAAATAAATCATCTTTTTAATAATTATAATAAAGGTTTATAAATGTCAGCTTGCAACAATAGAGATTGATAGCACAGGTATATACACGTGTATAGTAAACAAATTATATATACAAATATTTTTAATGTGTAATACTGGGTCCATGGAACTATTAGAAGCTAAATAGATATGTGTGTACATGCATGCATGCATGTGTTTGTGTCTGTGTGTTTTATTAACCAAATTTTGATTTGCCAGCTCTTGGGGTACAAGATAGGCTGTGACTTGAGTGTAATAAGGGCAGACTTGACATAATGAAATGTTGAACTCTAGATTAGTCAATGGCCAACTTATCCACTTCACATCCCTGGCTTGTTCTTTTTGACAGCAATCTTCCTAAACGTTCTTCTTGATGCATTAAAAATATTGCAGTTTTATTGAGACAAGTTTGGTCCATGTTGCAGGTGCTTGGGTACAGTGTGGGCTGTGACTTCAGTCCAGATGGTCAGCTGCTGGCCAGTGGCAGCTCCGACGGCTCACTGGTGGTCTATGACTTCCACCGGGCCAAGAAGATCATCTCCCTGCCTCAGTCAGGGGCAGTGTGTCTGGATGTCTCCTGGCATCCCGTCCTCTCCAGCACCATCGCTACGACCTCTCACGACGGAAACATCTTAATCTGGCAGTGACTAGTTGAACTCTGTTTGATTGTTCATTTCTGTCAGTACAGTATAAAGATCAGTTTATTATTTCAGACTTGTGTGTCTGAATATGGCCAGGCATTTGATCGCAATGTCTTCTGTCAGTGGAAACTTCTCAGTTCAACATTCAGTGCACTCATGTTTGTTCTTGTACATTCAGTTACCATAAGTGAGTTGATTCTTTCCATTTCCATTGTTTTATTCAAATTCATTTTGGTTAAATATATTTATTGGATTTTGCAACCAATAGAAGCAAAATTTGTATAAAATGTTATAATGCATTAAATACACCTTTTTGGTAGAACAAATTTACATTCACAATATCGAGTTTTGGCATATTTATCTTATTTTATGATGACATTTTGTTGTGACAACCGCTTTCTTTACAGGTAATGGACAATCCTTTTGTAACCAAGGGTTAGTCATTCTAACTTAACTGCTACAGGAGACACTGTTCAGAAGAAATAGAAGAAACCTCAGTACATTAACCCATACCCCCCACTTAGTTCCTGTCAACCCTCCCTCACCTTACACCCTCACTCCACTGCCCCCAGTTAAACCTGACACATGTGATTGAAAAGATAAAAACATGTGCAATAGAGATTTCTAAATCAGTTAGCGTAAACACATTTGACAACAATGTGCAATGGTGTTATTATTGTGAGTCATGTAGCATATGTTTAAAAATAACTAGACACACATAGAAGTAGGCCTTCTCTGATTGAACTCTCCACATGAAAGTACTTTGCTTGTAAAAGCTTTTCATCCGCTGGCCAGGCAGTCACAAGACTGGCAGGATCATCAAACCAGTCATCAAAATGGAGCAATCGCTGGTCTAAAATAGAGCAGTGTGGGTTGTTTACGTTAAGACAGATTATTCCGGTGACACAGTCTTATGTGGTCTTGTTTCCCAGAGGTTGTTTCAAGGGCACATTAACCTGTTTACTCCGGTTCCGCATTTCCATCTGGTAAACAACCACACAGTCGACTAACTGCTTTGTTAAAGTGCTCCACTACATCAAATCATGACAAAAACATGATCCGGGCTTGGGTTTTTAAGAATTGTTGCAACATTGTAAGGGGTAACAGGGCCTGAATATTCTGAAAATTAAGTATTGTCAGTAAATCATATATTATATATATATATATATTCACGTTTTAAAGACCCCTCAATTACATGTTTTAATCTTTCTTTAGTTTTTTTATTTATAAAATTGTGCCCATTAGTATATATTTTGCTTAGTATTTTTGTAAAATCATCGGAAACAATTATTTTTGAACAATTCTGATCAAAATTCAGCATAAATGGTAATAGTTGCGGGCAATACCAGGAAGTGCATATATTATGTCAACTATTTACAGTGTTTTCACACACTACAAATTTGGATATTAAATCCATTTTGTGCTAAATCAAATGAGGAGAATGTGTTAACTTGATTGCTCTCGAGCTTTCTTGCAACAGCCCTACTTCAGTAGTGCGATAAAGATTGTTGGCCTGATAGCTTTAAATATCAGAAAGTGTATATACATAACCATCTCCCACAATTGGTGCTTAAAGATTTCTAATCCATGTAAAATTGTTGCAGATGAACATAAATTATGATCAAATCAGACATATATCAGTAATAGCAATATTTTAATCAAACCCTTCAATAATTTTGTAATTGTTGAAGGGTTTTTGGGAAAATGAAATGTATCCTTTTTTGTCATAAACTCCTGTGTTTTGTCCTCAGAATGTAAATGAAAACTTGTAAATTATATTGGTATATCTTAAAAATACGAAATCAAAGTGACTGACAGTGATACCAAGATCAATTTGTTTTATACATTTCAAATCTGAAATTTCGTCCTGTCAGAAATGTCACCCAAATTGGTGTTTATCATATTTTAACTTGAAACCCTTCATATGTACCTGTGAGCTGTGCATTTGTTATTTATGAGTATTTGTGACAACAGAGCATGTATGTGTGCATGTTTGTGTGCATGTTTGTGTGCATGTATGTGTGCATGTTTGTGTGCATGTTTGTGTACGTGTACATGTATGTGTGCATGTACGTGTGCATGTTTGTGTGCATGTATGAGCATGTATGTGTGCATGTTTGTGTGCATGTTTGTGTGCATGTTTGTGTGCACGTATGTGTGCACGTATGTGTTCACGTATGTGTGCATGTTTGTGTGCATGTATGTGTGCATGTTTGTGTGCATGTATGTGTGCATGTTTGTGTGCATGTATGTGTGCATGTATGAGCATGTATGTGTGCATGTTTGTGTGCATGTTTGTATACATGTTTGTGTGCATGTATGTGTGCATGTTTGTGTGCATGTATGTGCATGTATGTGTGCATGTATGTGCATGTTTGTGTGCATGTATGTGTGCATGTTTGTGTGCACGTATGTGTGTGTGCATGTGTGTGTGCATGTTTGCGTGCAAGTATGTGTGCATGTTTGTGTGCATGTTTGTGTGCATGTGTGTGTGCATGTTTGCGTGCGTGCATGTTTGTGCATATTTGTGTGCATGTATGTGTGCATGTTTGTGTGCATGTATGTGTGCATGTTTGTGTGCATGTATGTGTGCATGTTTGTGTGCATGTATGTGTGCATGTTTGTGTGCATGTATGTGTGCATGTTTGTGTGCATGTTTGTGTGCATGTATGTGTGCATGTTTGATTGTATGTATGTGTGCGTGTTTGTGTGCATGTATGTGTGCGTGTATGTGTTTGTGTGCATGTTTGTGTGCATGTATGTGTGCATGTTTATGTGCATGTTTGTGTGCGTATATGTGTGCGTGTATGCGTGCCTGTTTGCGTGCGTGTTTGCGTGCGTTTTTGCGTGCCTGTTTGCGTGCCTATTTGCGTGCCTGTTTGCGTGCCTGTTTGCGTGCCTGTTTGCATGCATGTAATTAGCCCAGGTATAGAGTATTTTAGGTGTTGATCACCATCACAAGTGACATGTTTTTATCGTGATAAATCTCATCAATAAATATGTTCCAGTCCTATTAATAATTTCAGACACTCACAGCAGCAAGCACATTTGTTAGAGCTAGTCGATGCCCCGGGCAGTGCTGCACTTGGCATTTGTACAATTAATCGGTGACCACGTGATCAAACACATAATCAGGTTAGTGTATGCAGCCAGGACACTGAATAAATAAAGCCCTTAGGTCTGCCACTAGAGGTCGCCTCTGTGCAAGCGGGTTGCCATTTCAGGCCAATACTGGCATATCAAAAACAGAAGAAAACTCTTCTCAGATGTTAACATAAATTGGTGGTGCTAATAAGGAACAGACAAATTGTGATCAACATTTCATATTTTATGATTTCTTAATATATGTACCGGTATTTGTTTTTTTTACATGCATACCTATAATATAGCTGAGTATTATTAATGCAGTATGTACATAAACCATTTGTTTGTATCTGAATTAAATGAAAAAGTGTCTACATCTTTCCATCCTTGCCAGCCAAGGGTGGTAGTTGACAACAGACATCAGCAGCACCACCTGGTGTGTAAGGATGCATCTTTTTATCAGCCAACTTTCCGTGTATAATGAGTAAATACACAACAGTTATGTGCATTCATGTGAATATGTCGGTGAATTTGAGCTGTGAACATGTTGGTGAATGTGAGCTGTGAACATGTCGGTGAATGTGAGCTGTGAATATGCAGTGTAAACATTTGTAATAAACTGTAGATGCAATATAGCTTAAGATTCGTGGAAAAAACAAGAGTCCACACTGGTGTCACTGAACAGTGTTGTACTACATATGGACGGTTGTATGGATGGGTGCATGATTGCATGGTTGTAGAGTGGGTGTGTGGTGTATAGGTGGGTGGTTTGGTGGGTGTGTGGTGCTACGGGTGGGTGGTTGTATGGTGAGTGTGTGGTGCTATAGGTGGGTGGTTGTGTGTGGTGCTATGGGTGGGTGGTTGTATGGTGGGTGTGTGGTGTTATGGGTGGGTGGTTGTATGGTGGGTGTGTGGTGCTATGGTTGGGTGTGTGGTGTATAGGTGGGTGTGTGGTGGTATGGGTGGGTGGTTGTATGGTGGTGTGTGGTGGTATGAGTGGGTGGTTGTATGGTGTGTAGGTGGGTGGTTGTATGGTGGGTGGGTGGTGGTATGGGTGGGTGGTTGTATGGTGGTGTGTGGTGGTATGAGTGGGTGGTTGTATGGTGTATAGGTGGGTGGTTGTAGGGTGGGTGTGTGGTGTATAGGTGGGTGGTTGTAGGGTGGGTGTGTGGTGTATAGGTGGGTGGTTGTATGGTGGGTGTATAGGTGGGTGGGTGTGTGGTGTATAGGTGGGTAGTTGTAGGGTGGGTGTGTGTGGTGGTATGGGTGGGTGGTTGTATGGTGGGTGTGTGGTGTATAGGTGGGTGGTTGTATGGTGGGTGTGTGGTGGTATGGGTGGGTGGTTGTATGGTGGTGTGTGGTGGTATGAGTGGGTGGTTGTATGGTGTGTAGGTGGGTGGGTGGTGGTATGGGTGGGTGATTGTATGGTGGTGTGTGGTGGTATGAGTGGGTGGTTGTATGGTGTATAGGTGGGTGGTTGTAGGGTGGGTGTGTGGTGTATAGGTGGGTGGTTGTAGGGTGGGTGTGTGGTGTATAGGTGGGTGGTTGTAGGGTGGGTGTGTGGTGTATAGGTGGGTGGTTGTATGGTGGGTGTATAGGTGGGTGGGTGTGTGGTGTATAGGTGGGTAGTTGTAGGGTGGGTGTGTGGTGGTATGGGTGGGTGTGTGGTGTATAGGTGGGTGGTTGTAGGGTGGGTGTGTGGTGTATAGGTGGGTAGTTGTAGGGTGAATGTGTGGTGTATAGGTGGGTGGTTGTATGGTGGGTGTGTGGTGGTATGGGTGGGTGGTTGTATGGTTGTATGGTGGATGTGTGGTGGTATGGGTGTGTGGGTGGTTGTAGGGTGAGTGTGTGGTGGTTGGTTGCATGGGTGGATGGGTGGTTGTATCGGTGGATGGGTGGTTGTATCAGTGGGTGGGTGGTTGTATCGGTGGGTGGGTGGTTGCATGGGTGGGTGGATGGTTGTATTGGTGGGTGGGTGGTTGTATCAGTGGGTGGGTTGTTGTATCGGTGGGTGGTTGCATGGTTGTGTGGGTGGGTGGTTATATCAGTGGGTGGGTGGTTGTATCGGTGGGTGAGTGGTTGTATCGGTGGGTGGTTGCATGGGTGGGTAGGTGGTTGTATCAGTGGGTGGGTGGTTGTATCGGTGGGTGGGTGGTTGTATCGGTGGGTGGGTGGTTGCATGGGTTGGTGGTTAGTTGCATGGGTGGGTGGTTGTATCGGTGGGTGGGTGGGTGGTTGCATCGGTGGGTGGGTGGTTGTATCGGTGGGTGGGTGGTTGCATGGGTGGGTGGGTGGTTGCATGGGTGGGTAGGTGGTTGTATTGGTGGGTGGGTGGTTGTATCAGTGGGTGGGTTGTTGTATCGGTGGGTGGTTGCATGGTTGTGTGGGTGGGTGGTTATATCAGTGGGTGGGTGGTTGTATCGGTGGGTGAGTGGTTGTATCGGTGGGTGGTTGCATGGGTGGGTAGGTGGTTGTATCAGTGGGTGGGTGGTTGTATCGGTGGGTGGGTGGTTGTATCGGTGGGTGGGTGGTTGCATGGGTTGGTGGTTAGTTGCATGGGTGGGTGGTTGTATCGGTGGGTGGTTGCATCGGTGGGTGGGTGGTTGTATCGGTGGGTGGGTGGTTGCATGGGTGGGTGGGTGGTTGTATCGGTGGGTGGGTGTGTGGCATGCGTAATGGATAATTGGTTACCACATATTGCAGTGAAACTAAATTGCCACTGTGGTGTCACATATCAAGTTGCTATTGTGGATATTAGAACTGAGCAGTGTTGTCCAGTGTCTCGGCAGCCATGTTACGTCAGTTGAGTCCGGCAGCTACAGGGAGTGGTTTTGGGAGCCTTTTTGGAATCGTTCAAAACTGCAAGTGCCACGCGGTGTATTGGTGGGGTGTGTGGTGGTTTGAACCAGTACGAAATACTAGGTTTATTCGATTTTGTGAACATACAATACATCCTTAGTGGACTTATGATACACAATATCTGCCACAATGATTATAGTGGAACCTTGTTGATCTGGATGTATACAATGATTCCCTGTCTATTTGTCCGGATGAACATGTTTTTTTGAGAAATGTATCATGAACATTAGACTCTGATAGAGGTATAGTATGTTTTTCTGTCTGTGAAATTGTCCAGATGCCAATGTTTCAGAATTATCTGGATCCAGATTAACGAAATGTCATTGCATAGATATAGAATCTGACAGCCCAGCTAACATTCTGGTTTATTGTGGCAGAAAGACAGTGGACACTTGTATGTTCTCATGCACTAGTAACATTTTTGCATTAAAACCTATACTTCAAGTATTGATTTAGCTTACCAGGTACACCAACTTGTATAGACAGTTAATGTGATGCTGTTTGGTTTGGTCTCCTGTCAGACAGTAAATCTTATGGCGTGTGTGTGTGTGTGTGTGTGTGTGTGTGTGTGTGTGTGTGTGTGTGTATGCATGTGGGCTTGAAAAATACAGCTCAACTCAGTAAATAATAGTTATAATTTATTACAAACATTTTATTTTCAGTCTTGAAACAGACTTATAACTCCTCTATATACAGTATTCAAAATATTCACATGAAATAATTACAGCATATTAATAATAAGTTACGGTTATGCTACAAAACTGGCGAATTGCACATCATCAACTTATTCCATCAGTATTTACACACTTGACAACAGGAAGGACCCACCATAACACTAGGGCAGGCAAATTCATCTAAGGACACATTTACACTAAAATAGTGGGCCTATGTACGATGTAAAAAGTGTTCTCCCATCAATGAAAATTATATTAAAATTTATATCTGATAAAAGATGTAAAATATTTCACACAGGGATAGGAGAAGAGGTTACCCTGCACTCCAGTGAATTTGCCAGCCCTGTTAGTGCCCAGTGATATATTTTCCAGTTGGTAGCCATTGCCAGATGCTGGCAGAAAGATATGGCTACATCTGGAGGCTTCTGGCAGTAACAGTCTTCAACCATGTGACCTGACATGGACAGACTTGAACACAACATGTCTAGAAATCATCACCTGAATTCTCGAAGCGATCAACTAATGTGACACAAACAAATACATATGGCAGAGTAACTGAAGTCATCATGAAAGAGACGACCAATAAATAAATGATGAGTGGAAAATCTATGTGGCGTTGGTCAGACTACCATAGCAGGTTACATGGAGTAACCCTGAAAGGTTATGTACAGATCACCGAATATACTGGCCTCTCTTCAACAACCACAATGGCTGACAATGGTGTACGGCGATGTACAGACATGTTGCCAGGGCTGTAGTATTAAACACAGTTTACTTCAGTGCACAATAATGGTGTTTCTGAACAAATCAAAGACAGTCATGATTCCTTCAACCACCTCAAATCATTTCATCCAACGACTTCGGATGATTCACCTGATTGACGATCTCATGTCACTAATCAATGGCTAATTGCACCGGTTTATTTCATCCGACATCACAAAAGTTTCAGTAAAGTTCTGCTGCCGTAGTAAGATGTCATAGTCTGATGGTGACACAGTGACACCGTGAGCTGCTGTGTCAGCCACGTGGAGGACTGGAGCTGTTGTGGTTGAGCCGGTGTAGCGATGTGTCGGCGTTGAGCATCTCTTGGAGCAGATCACAGAGCAGCACTCCACGCTCCTCCTTCACTTGGAAGAGCCAACGCAGCAGCTGCAGCCCCACGTTGCGGATGTGAGGCAGTACAAAGAGGATCTGCATGAGACGGTCGTAGGAGCCGCCGTGACGCGTCACCACCGTGTAGTGGAAGGCCTCGTTCAGCTTCTGCTTCATCTCACGCCACTTCTCGTCCATCTCCATCAGGTTCATGTCTGCAACAACAACAATGTTCATGTGAATCACCAGCAATGTTCATGTGAATCACCAGCAATGTTCATGTTTGTACCAGATGCAATAATGGCATGCACTGGGAAGAAACAGGTCACATGAGTGATAATTTTACTTATTTCACGGTTAGTTTCCTTTTTTCCGCGACGTTTCAGCTGCTTTCAGCAGTCTTCCTCAGACAGAAAAAGGCACACCGACTGTTAATAAGTAAAATTATTATTCATTAGAACCGTCCAGTCTAATGAAACTCTTCATTCATAAGACACGGGTCACTTTTGTTATCAGACACAACAGTTTGAAGATGGCTTAAGCCATTGGTTGTGTCTGTCTAGTATTGTTACATAGCATGGAAACAGACACTTTGATTTCATTTCAGACAGTAGCTCTATCGTCACAACTGAGTCAATCAAGTACAACTGTTTTGTTAGATTGAGAGGGTGATTAAACACAATAACATGCTTGACTGGGAGGGTAAAGTGGCTGACAGGGATGGTAGCGTTCACCCGGTCTGTGTGTGTCACAACTAGGGCACTGTACACTCACTCCATGCCTCACTGCAGTCACTCCTACCTCACATCACCACTTGTAATTACCTCCACCACTCATGCACCAGGTACAACAGTTTACTAGTCCTATGGAAGGACTAGTAAACTGTTTTATGAGACCTCCTCAATCAATCATATAGGCCTAGGAGGTCAATACAAAGCCACTAGTCCAATTATCTTGTTATTCAGCAGTCACATGACATCTCTAGCAGGTCATTGCACTATGTGGCCTGACACCTGCAGCTAGTGACCTCGTTTGCTGTGGGCACTGCTGTACAAACTGGGTCAGTCAAGGCATGACATGCATGAGTGAGCGCGGCGGACACGCGTGGCCAAGCATACAGTTGCTAGGTTGTATAAGCACCTGACCGCTTGGCCAAATTCGCACAAATCGAAATCTCCTTGCCATGTCCTTGAGGCTAAACTTTAGTGATATGATGCCTGTTCACAGTGGATAGTGGGTCAACTGATCAATGCATTGCAGGGCCACTCTGCCAACATTCATTCACTAGCACTGTTCTATATTGACTGAGATCAGATTCGACAGGGCAATTATCACGTGGTGCACACTTAGTAAGGCCGGTGTTGGAGGGATTCTCCACAGTCACTGCTACGACAGAAATAAGCTCTTCATTTCATTATGTACCCCAAACATCAATACAATATGTACCCTATACACTTAGGGACCGTGTTAATATAAAAATTCCAATACAAAAATTCATATGGATGTGTGGACTTGGGTCCATTTGGAATATCGCCAACAAAATTAGATAGATGTTTTTATTTTTATATGGGTTGGCAGGGTCAATCCTTCCCAACAAATTTGAATTGTTTATATTTACTAAATCCCTTTCGATGATGCTTGCAGTGACACTTACCAGCATTGAGGAGAACCATCGTGCGGATGAGGACAAACTCCTCTCGGTTGATATTGAGGCGACGGAAGACATTGCGAAGGTCTGAGAGGTTGAGACAGATGGGCCAGAACTTGCTGAGGACACAGCGCGACCTGCAACATGACACACGGACAATGTAGACATCATTCAACACTAGCATGACGCAATAAAGCTACAGTCTAAAACACTGTCTCGCTGCCAACTAACACTACAACAATAAATACATAGTGTTGGAAGATTAATAATATGCTGAGGTTAAGTGCACAAAAATCAAAACATTGTACATAATATATTTTAAAAACCTATTTTATTATCATAATACTAAATATACGGTTAACATTTATGCTGAATATCATACGTTTAATTAGTTTCACATCACATACCATTGTGTGAATGATTTATACGATTTTAAAAGAAGTGATTTGTCATACAAAGAATGCAATACATGAAAATCTAAACCTACAGTAACAAATCGACCCTCGTTAATTAGACCATGCTGATGTTTATTCTGCAAACAATAGCGCAAGGATATCTGTGTAAATGAATACACGCAATAACATGATATGTGACATGATGAGATGTGACGTGATGACACGAGACGTGACATGAGATATGACGTACTTGTTGAAGTAGAGGTCTGGAGCGAAGACAAGGTTCTCGCAGTCAGAGAATGGCATGGACCGCCACATGAGACCACACACAATCACCTCCGTCCAACACGTCTCTAGCAGGTGCACACGGTCTTGGAGACCAAGGACTGGGTAGCCTGGAAGAGAGACTTTAAGTTAGTCTTATCTTGCACTGATGCTCTATTACGCCTGTCTCATCAGTGCAGTAATTAATCACTCCGACCACATCTGGTAATCATCATAAAACTGCATCTTCATTTGAGGTCAACAAACGCTTGGTACTAAACAGTAAACCCCACACATAAATTGAAACATGTTATACTTGCATGCAAGAACTCTGGCAATGAAATTCTTGACACCAATTTTGCAGCAGGGAAAACAGTTTGGATATTATTACATACTTCACAAACCATGAGACCATGAATCAAGGGCCGTACTCCATGTTCAGTTGGTGGAATGCAAGAAAAAGGTTTTGCCAATAACTGCAGAACTTTGATCTATTTTGCATGCCTCTAATTACAATTTTTTTTCAAACTAATAAAAACCTCCCCAATTGTGCATCCCTTGAATAAGCCACAAAAAAAAGACAAACAACAACCACTCATCAATAGCAGCCACCGGATTGAGGCAACATTAATCAAACGAACCAGTCTGTGTTCTTGTAGATTTGCAGGTATACCACTCACCAGGTATTGCCTTGGCCCAGCTGATGATGTCTACAAGCTCGAGGTCGGCCAGTTTGATGAGTGATGTAATGAGACTAAGCTCTGTGTCCGGCTGTGAGTTGTCGTGTCCCGTCATGCGCACGGGCGGGTCAATCTGTAGCAGGTGCTCCACCAGGGGATGCATAGGGGGTGCCTCCGTCATCTTGAGGTCACCACCAGAGGGCGACGTTGACAGAGGCATTGGCATGGAGTTGTGGGGCATTGGTAAGGCTGTGCCGAGGGTGTCCGTGAACGTGTGTTGTGGACTGCACTGGGGGCTTCTACTGTCGTCTTTGAACATCTGGCAACAAGGATACAGGTCAAATTAGCAACGTTGTTAAGTATTTGATATCATATATAAACAAAGAATGGTAAAGGAAGTACTGCAGAAGCATAAGAAATGATACGCTAATAATATTATAATACTGAGCCTTGCTGTTATTCGATAACTGTGTATTTGTGTGCATTTGCACGTGCTTGGCTTGTACTAACCATTTAGCTAAAACAATATTATGTTTTGTCTAAAACTAAGCAAAATTCCAATTTGGCTGGAAAAAAATAAAATGGCTAAGAAATGCAACTTCTTAGCCAAATGACTAAACAACTAAACAAGAAATCAATTTAGACCAAGGCCATGTGTGCACGTGTTTACATGCACATATTCTCGCACATCAATTTCACTGTGGCACTTAACAATAAACTGCCAACAAAAGCATGTGAATAATAGATGAGACTAAGTGAGGGTGAGAGACGTCATCACTGGGCTTGATACAGGTGCCTGGCATAGACCCCACATGCTGACACGCCAGCCAGGCTTCTATTGAGGCCACTCCACAGCCAGTCACTACTAACAACTAATCACATCTCCTGCAGCCTGTGTGCTCCAGCAAACAACACATGAACACTGGCTTAACTAGGAGATAAACACTTGCAGTGTGACTCACAATGAGATCATGCATTGAGCATTGGCTAATGAACAACTTTTCCTGTCCATGCCACCACAGGGCAGAGGTGCTTTAAATCCTCTTTCCAAAATGTGACCTTTGGATGTTGACATATTTTGGTGAGTCACTTAGTAAATGAACACTGCCAAGGTACAATTGATCATACACATGAAGGACATATGAAGTACTCAGAGAAATGCAGTAATGCAACACTGCATACAAATCTCACAATCATAATAACACAAGTTATTTTTTTAATGTATACATAAAATATATATATATAAATAATGTATAATAGTTTGTATTAAAAATGAGAACTGAAGACTCTACCTTAGCATCCATTCCGTCTGTGTCCTTTAGTTCGGCTTTCCTCTTTATCGCTCTCCCTGATTTGCTGCTCTTTTCTTTGCGACAATCTGCAGAGAAATGGGCCAAGTTAACACAGCGAGACAGAGATGGTGACTATTTGTGGCAGACACTATGGCTGCAAATCAACCAACTGAAGACTACAAACTTCATCTACCGCTTGAGATATATTCACACGATACTCTCAGTAAACACAAAGTTTTTATACACCTTCAAGGCTGAAGTGTCAGGATGAAGCAGCCTGCCTTCTTTAACTTGACCATTCACTAAAAGTTGTTTGCTTCCGTGGGGTCTCGATTTGACACATCAAAGGCATATATATATATATATATATATGATAGTTAACCATATTTTCAACAGGCAGTAACCTTATTACATTATGGTAAATATCATACGATTTAAATAAGGACTCCGTATCCTGAAAATTAACTAACAGATAACACAACTACAACCCTTCACAGGATATATATATATATATATATATATATATGATCATTGACAACATCTACAACAAACTACATCTATATGACGTTTGTTTTGCACAAACATTACATTGACCATACAAAATATCAGTCAATGTTGGAAACACTCAAAGCAATGACTGTGGTCAGAATAAAGAGGGTTGTTCAACTCAATGAAGGGGACACTTACTTCCTTTTGACATGCCCATTGCGAGACACTTGCGTAGTCGACATGCCTGGCAACTCTTCCGTCGGTGTTTGTCGATCTTACATGTGTTTGTGGCAGGGCAGATGTAATCAACTGGACCTGTAGTGTAACATCAGACCATTCTCAACAACCCACACCATTATCTCACACATCTTATTAAAGAATGCAGAAACACTACACAGCGATTTTCAACGAGAAGCCAAATATGCATAATGGAAGAAATTGGCCAGCAGAATTAAATCAATAACACTCCATACATTTGTTCAGCAAAACTAATCACTTTCACAAAGTGCACGACCAAATGTCAGATGCATTCACAGAATCCTGTATCGGCTGAAACCTATAATGAAAATTATGGCTTCTGAACTATCACGAATGAAAGTAATTCAGTAATAAATAACCGCCATCTTGTGCTCGAAGTGTCTTTATCCATCAAACAGCTCCTGGAGCTCTTTACGATATCACCTGTAAGTACCCACTTCAGTTGGCCAGTCCTTCACAGACACACTACACTAGACTCACAATAGATGCACAAGTATATATAGTTTCTAAATATGTCAATTAAATCAGAACAACAGGGAAAATATAACAAGTAATTTATCTATTCGGTGATTTCTTAAACTTGTTATTATTAGCATACTCTATGTTGACTGCCCACCTTGTAAACTTCGCTTGAAGAATGCCTTGCATCCTTCACATGACCAGACACCGTAGTGGAAGCCTGAGGCACTGTCGTAACAAATCTGACATAATCGACCTTCTGTTGGACCTGGGAATAACACAAACACACACAGTTAGTGGTGAGGTTACAGAACATCTTTCTTGTCTAAGGTGCACTAGAAAAAGGTTAGAATGTACTGTTACTGATCATTTTCTGAGTTGTATGCTTATAAAAACGGTGTCTCTCCACATATACAAAATAAAATTGTAACATCAACATAAAATTACACATACTTTAAAATTATTGTCCTGTTTTTCCTCCAAGTAATATAATATATTCATGTGACACATATAACTTTTCTTCCAACTCAATTTGTAACGTAACAGAACTTTAAGAAGCATCTCTTGCTGATCTGTGAGCTGGTGGTGGGGCTTACTTTTAGGTTGTGGTTTTGAGGCTTCGTGGGGCTGTTTCTTGATCTCGCCCATGGTGGATGACGGCATTTCGTAGGTGGACTCAGACTGAGGCTCTAGGGAGCATGACGTGGGTGGGTGGTGTGGGGAGCTGGCAGTGAGTAACGTTGTCGTGTCCACTGAGGTGAGAGACCCGGCCAGACTACACTTCACCTCCTCACTGCAACACACAACCCGACATTGTCATTCACATGTCACATGGGCAGTTATTGGGCACTGTCATGTATTCTTATTGTTTCTTAACATTCATATTTTAATGCAGATTTTCGTGTTTATAGATTGTTATGTACAATGCTGAATTTACTTTATTTTATCCTTTTATTAGTTTTACATATTCAGATATTTATTTGTTGATGTATCTTTGTTTAAAATATTTTTATTATTTTATACCCCTTTATTTTATTTTTTACTGCACTGTATTATTATTTTTAACATTCTTATTTTGTATATATTTACATAGATTTTTGTTATATGATAATGGTGATTTTATTTCAATTTTAAATACTCAGATATTTGTTTTTTTATGTAATGTGTTTTAATGTTTATATTTTTGTGTATATTTAGTATGTGAGCATTTTTTTAACAATAGGGCTCTGCATTTCATTCCAATAATAATTTCTACGAGAATGTTGGAAGCCACAAAGTAGATAACAATATATGACAATACGGCTAACGGAGAAATCATGATGGGTCAAAGTAAGATGTTGACACCACGAGACAGGCCAGCCGTTAGTGTCACACCATCATAAACGAGCAACCCAACCACCGTGGACAGATATATGATGTTATAACACAGTAAGACGCACAGCCAAGGACAGCCAAGGACAGCCAAGGACAGCCAAGGACAGCCAAGGACAGCCAAGGACAGCCAAGGACAGCCAAGGACAGCACGGTCATCAAGGCTCACATTCAGTATGTACCAAGCTAGTCTACCAACAAATATGAAGCACAGGTCCTTGGATGGTATCAACCAACTGTCCATATGTCACAACAATCAACTATTTATCGGGTCACATGTCACTATAACACGCCTACATCTTTATAGTTTCAGCCTACCACTACCTGCACCAGGAGTAAGAAAACATTGATGAATGTTGGCCTTCAGAAAATGAGACAGTTAAACATGCAATGGTGCCATCTTTCCCACTGTAGGGCCATTAAATTGATCCGGCCTCCAGCTATGGTCAGTCACCTTAACCGTGTCCTCATAGGTAAATTGACCGTGTCCTCATAGGTAAATAATTGAACTGTTTAGTAGCCTGCTGCGGCTAGTTAATTTGGTCACCGCTGACCTCAGTATACACTGGGCAGTGGTCAGCAACTGTAAACTGACCAATCAGTGGAGAGGTTAATGTCCACAAAGAAGGTAAGCTCTGTCTGAAGCTGCCCAAATAGATCACATTTCATTTCTAATTATAAACCTGCTGGATGAGTAAGGCAGAAAGAGGGGCACATTAACTAAGCTAAGTGATAATATCAACTTCATATCAAAAACATCATAAAATATAAAAACAATTAAAAATAACCTAATTTCCATGTTCACACAGAGTATACTGATATGAAGAAAATGTATAACGAAGTGCAAATAGCAATGCCACTTTGCCCTCATAACGCGAGAGTGTTTTCTTATGATGCCAAGCCAGAGTTCTAAGAATTCAGCTTTTTTCACAACAACCAAAAGCATTGGTATGTGTTTCTCTTGGTTAAATAAACGAGCACTCTGTAGATTAGCAGTTAGGTCAAACGATATAAAGTACATGCAGAAACATTCATAATCCCAGCAGGACTGTTTTACTAACCATTCGCATTACCGGTAACTATATTTCTTACACAAGTTATATTCAATCAGATAGCATTAATTCAAAATGCTCAGTTTATTATGGAACAAAGTGCACAGATAAAACTATTTAAAATTGTGTTGTTTAGTAAAAAAAAGTCCACAAAATGGTGGTTTAAAGACGGTCATATTGTCACTAGTTTCAAGTGATTTGTGGTGTTCACCTGATGCCTTATGTTCACTCAAGCTGTGCCAACAAATTGTCAACCATTATTTATTAGTTATTACTCCTATCACAATTTTGAATTAGTTTATGACCACATTTGTTACAGGATGAAACAAAAAAATTAATCGGACTTATTTTGATGAAACAGCAGGTATATCTTGCAAGTCAGATATATAAGTAAAAAATTTACAATACATAAAATATTTGCAAAACGTGACATATTGGAGTCCATGGGACCATACTGAATACAGGACACACTATGCATAAAACATGAATTAAAGTGGTGATATATTTGTACCAGAAGACTACCGAGTGTTGTTGAGTGTTTGCCATGGCTGACTCTCACGTATGTTTACCATGGAACACTGCCATGTACCTTGACAAGCTGTAAGAGTTCATAACCAATGTAGCTCAATCTCTATTGGCAGGCAAGCCTCACAAACATATCGTTTCATCTACTCACTCTAGCTGCTTATATAACCCGATATCACATTTCCAATCTGCATAGACTGGTTAGTCTTACCAAGTCAACAACCTGGCCTATTGGCTTTTTTACAAGCCAGATCAATTCTAATAAAAAACCTGAAGAATGACAGAGGAATAGTTGTTGCACATATAAACCAACAACCTCCTATTGCACTGACAACTGCCACACAGTATACACAAGCAACAAACCAACACACCAAATATGTGATGCAACAGTGGGCCAGTCAACAATTACCAGTAGTTGTCATATTACAAGACAGATTCTAGTAAAAACTTGAACATGGACTGGGTGTAGACACATGAAGCTGGCACCCTCTGATTGCACCACTGCCTGTAATGCGCCACAGATACAGCCGACATACCTCGACTTGCTCGACATCTGGGACACGCTGAGCTCCTGGGAGAAGTACAGCAGTGAATTGAGGGCAAGTTCCTTCGTCTGGGAGGCAGAGACATCATTGTTGAAGTACGCGATACTACCATGATCTAGGTCTGTTGAACTACTGGTGGCAACAGCAAGACTGTTGAGAACCTCTGACAGCGACATGTCGGCCATGGTGGTCGGCTCACATCTGATGCTAGCATCAACGGCGGACATGCTCTAGTAGAGCACCTACCTACTTGTGGAGTCGTGGTAAATACGCCCGACTCCTCCCCCTGATGGTGACACCTGTCGCAGTACACACACGTGACACTGTCTCCACCACCGCCGGTTCACTGCTGATCCAGCACTTTGTACTGTGGGCAGTGCCTTTGAACGCTGAGGTCAAGCAGGCAGTAATAAGGCCAGTCCTGGAGAGCTACTGCAGCTAAAGATAACCCAGCAGGTACACACCGTTGCTACAGTAGGTGTAGGTGCAGGTTCAACTGAGGTCACCGGCTGCCTTAATTATGCAGGATACAAAAGTCCTCAGCGGCACAATACTGACTGTCTGGGGATATTTTGAACAACAACAACAGCAGTCAACTGAGTAAAGAGTAAATTAATAAATATATTCGCCAACACACAAGTGTAGATGTGGTTCATTAGATCCTTTCACTGGATCATTTCACATTGTTACAGTTCTGTGAATAAACATATTAATATTTCATAAACTATACATGATTTATGATTCTGGTTTGATGCTCCTCTGAGTTGTGCCATAGAGAGGTGTTTACTTATATGTTTTATATATTACATTGTTATATACTGAACACTGAGCCCATTCCAACAATACAGTAAATACTAAACAATACATGGACAATTTTACCTACTGAATTTAAATTCATTTCAAAGCATTAAACAATTATTACCCACACTAAGCACCCTTGTGAACATGGGGTGCATGCACATTTTGTATCAACCTGGTGTTGATATTATATAACAATCCTCATTTGGATTCCTATTAACAAACACCTTAAAAGTATTAAACTTGTCAAAGTTGCTGAATTAATCATCAAAGTTCCTGTGATACACTATTTTGACCACTGGTCACTGTAGCAGCTGCCTGATTAAATTAGTAATGTGTCATATATATGTGTTCTATGTTTATCAATTTTTAATTGCATAAAACATCTCTACATTAATAATTAAAAATTTCACATCCCTAACAGTGAGTATTTACAAATTTGAAATTCCCAGCCATGTAACACCTTCAATCGAACATGTGATTTTGGGTTTATAGACATGTATATTAATTGTGATTAATATACATTTTAAAATGGGACTTTAGTGTTGCAATTATAAAGCAAATATTTGTAGTTATAAAATTAATGTTGTTGTCCAAAATAGTGATTCTATATCCCATTGATAAATTATATACTTTTTATATGTATATTTAATTTTCTCACTGACTCACTGTACAATGATTACAATGGTGATGCTCCATTTATATATATATACATATATATATATATATACATATATATATATATATACACTTATTATTTTAGAACTTTATATTTTAATGCATATTCTTGTGTATATTTTAACTTAAATAAACAATTATATTCAAATGTTCTATTCTCTACAAATGTTTTAATCTGATCTTCATGTAAATACTATTATGCATTACCAGTTAAATAATTAATATATTTAATAAAACATGTCCGATACATAAAAATCTAGCTGGTGACAATTATATCACATTTTCCCAGAGACACGCCATGGCTAAAAGGTGATGGGCAATGTGCTAATGATGAAGTAAACAGGTGGCATGTGACAGGACATAAAATACACAGTAAATCTTGGTGCATTTCTGCCTAGTCATACTGAAAACTGAGAGGGTGAGGTTTTAGTTCGTCTGTCTGACAATGTAACGTGACTAGGCCACCTAATATGATGCAGATTGATGACGTCTCGTGACAACCGACATGGCTCTTATGTTCATGTGTGCGCATCCATGCGTGTGGTTGTGCATGCACACGTGTGTTGTTTTATCTTGGCGTTACTTTGAAACGTACTAGATTGCAAACATCACTAATGAGCAGATTCAATAGTTCTATCACACTCTGGACTTATGAGCAATTTGTTCACAAAATAAGACTGACGCTTGTAATTCTATCTTTTATCCTTAAAGGTCGTAACAAATTGCACTTGCTTGTTGGTACAATCTTTTGAAGTGTATGGTTTGAGACGTTTATGTGCTGGCAGGGTGCCAGTAGCAAGTGTAATATGTCATCACGTGACAGTCATCACAGTGCAAAAATGACAGTCATGACAGTCGTGAGATGACATAGCACTGATTACAAAAAAGATGCTGTGTCAGCATTTTATACGGCTTCCAGTCACAGTACCTGTGCTTTCTCTCTCACCTATTGTGGCAATATGTTTATATTACGCACATGTTAATGTGTTATTCCAGGAACATTTATACCACTGTAAATGTATAACACGAATGAATACCCGTAATAAAAACACAAATCTACAGTTTAGTGAACGCGTTCAAAAGCGGGTAACAAATATTAGGTTAAAAACAACTGATTTTCGTGCAATTATGAAAACACAACCAATGCCATATATGAATGACATTTTCAAACAACCAGGATTGGTCCAATGCCAAAAATAAGTTGCCTGGATACTGGCAACAAAAATGCATATGATAGGACACTCTCAGTGCTTGTTCTACTAAAAACATGGAGATGATAGCAGCGCCACTGAGATACAAGGATGAACACTGTAAATATCAGTCATCTGAATAGTTTGGGAAAGTTCTGAGAGTTGGTATGAATCATTTGATGGACACCGTGTAACAGGGAGGTCTATGGAAATCACAGGGTATTAACCCTAGAGAGAACTGGGTGGAGAGTTGCACCCAAAACATGTGGTTTAGTATAAATGTAAAAAAATTGACTCTGATATGAACAGCCTTGCCTATCCACAAGTTGTGTTCAAGGAAATGTTCGCACTGACGTTGGTGAAAAAACTAGACTTTGTCAAGAAAACAAGACAAGGTAACTTTGACCGAGCACTCTGGAAGGGGGTGATGACCTGAGGACGACACTTGAGCCAGTTTCAGGCGCACTCTCCTCCAACGAGACATAAACACTCAGTCAGCCACAACCAACACAACAATCACACTAGCTTCATTCGCTGTGTAAACCAACAGTCGATCCCTGCTCTACTTGCACACATGTGACACGTGTCTATACATTTTTTAATTTTGTTATTGATCAGTGTATCACTTGTGATTAAAGTAATGTGTCACGTGAATTGTTATGTATCATTACCTCTGGCAGCATTCTGATGAACCTCTTCAACGAGTCAGAAAAAAGTCAAGTACAAACAATCAATCTTCCATTGTGCTGCCACTGTGAAATCACATGTAGCTTCCATGGGAACCCAGGCTAGGTCAAATTAGATTCACATAGTATTATAATTTGTGTGTGAGGGATTGATAACAGGCTGGGTTATTTTTAAACAAAATAAAAACAGAAATATATGTATTTTTTAATTTTAATAATGCCAAGTCACATATCCGGCAATAATATAAATGATCAAATTAAAGTGCATGTATGCAATTTCTAAACCATCCTTGAATTTAAAAAAATATTTAAAAGCAGAATATATAACAAATCAACATAAATAAAGTTGTTTATTTTTTGTAATATTGTACTTTTTTTTGTTTTCAAACATAAATTATGTATTTCGGCTACTTAATGAATTTGTAAAAAAATCCATTTTCATCAATAATGTATAACAACATTTCTTCAAAATGATAAGTACAAAGCATGCATTCTGCCAGCCAATGAAGTATAACAAACACTAGTAAGGAGAAAATATAATAGATTCACATTGATCAGCATGTTGTATATTTGACCTATTACTTATGTAACAAACAACAGTGGTAGATGTATGTGTTGCAATATTACAGCTGTCAAGGAAAGCACTCCACAGCTATGGCTGTCACCAGAACTGGGTCAGTGGTGTTTGTACTGTGAGTGTGCAAGATGCATGAGCCGTGTTCAGCATGGTGATTGATGTGAGCAGTATTCACCATGGTGATTGATGTGAACTGTGTGCAACAGACAACACAAAAACACTACTGCAGAAGACTGGCATGGTCATAGAACTTATCCACAAAATGTCTTTCAAACCCGCATACCATATAAGACTCTCTGGTAATATTCAGCAACAATTAACTGCCCTATCTATGTGTTTATCTCTAAAATATTTATCTTTAAACTGATCAGGGGTCATGCTGACTGACCCTAGGGTATGCTGTGTAACGTATAATCACTTAGGGTGGCGACATAGGGTCAACTCTTTACCAGATGGAACTGTACAAAGTATGTATGCAAGTAATACTCTTAAAAGGCTTTTCATTAATTTCTGCTTTGTACATAATTCAGAGTAAATTGTAATTTTGTTTGAAATAGACTGCAGGGCAGTATCACATTCAACATTAGTTTGTTATCATGCAAAAGCCCAATATGGAAATAAGTGTAATTTTTTTTCTAATGCCACCTTTTCATGACTTTTTTATCTACCAGTGTTTGTTAGTACTGTTACGTGTTGTAAATAGAATAATACCCATCTACCAGTATATACCATTAACAATTTGATGTATTTATATTTAAATTTATGTGACTTTCTTGTTTTCAGCAAATGTGGCCAGTAGCTAGAGCAACAATGTGGAGAGATTAAACTCAAATCATACCCTACCCTGTTATCCTACTCTCGTGGCAGTGAGACAACATGAATGAGATCCCTATCTATTGAAGGAGGTCAGAGCTAGGCAATGTATTGTGAGAAACGGGGATGTTTGGCTAAAAATAAGATGATACAGAACTACAGAAAGTGGTAGAGATAAAATGCATCTCTAGTAACTTGCAACCTAATTTCCAGCTGAGTTCCGACCACTCACATTACATTTGAAACAGCCAAGGCTTCCCTAGTTGTAAACTTCATAACAGAAAACTTAGAACTGCATTATTGGCTACTTGTGTTAAATCAAACATGCCCCACTTGAAGTATATATTCCTGTCAACATTTTACTGTCAATAACAACCACAGATTGCCAAGCTAATTTAACCACAAATCTACCCTTTCTACAAAACCCTCCAGTATCTGTGAACATTGATCAAATTGAAACACCATCATATGCCATAGCTTAATTACCTACAAAACCACATTTCACCAATTACTACTGCAAAATACATATGACATAAAAATCGAACTATGACCGACCTGCATACAAGATTTAGCCATTTTAAACAATAAACCCGATCACGTTGCTCTTTTCCTACTGCTACACTGATCCGCTTGCATTAACAGTGACTTATAGTGCTATATTAAGAATGCATCTGCCATCCACACCACTTTGATTCATTGCTATATCCCATTCGGTGTGTAATATACAATATCACGAAAACAAAAATACACTCCTTACTGCAACCAATTTGTAGCGAGCACAGATGCTGCATTAACAAGAGAATGAATCTGGTTAACGTGCAACAAGGATGATGTTAATACAGTGGTAAAGGTCTTCAGAGTCACACAAGTAGTTAGTTTCCACCGGCAGTGCAATATGAAACAGATTGAAGACATCAGAATTGATACCGAGGCCAACTGGAATATGGAACAGTTAGAAGACGCATGGAATCGATATCATGGACAGTGTAAAACTGGGCAAGACCGTTATTACTGAGAAACCACACACAATGAAACACATTGAAGACAATCAAGTTGCTACCCAGGAAGATATTGGATTCTAGCATGAAAAACAAAATTAGTACATAACTATAGTGAAAACAAATAAGATGATACTCAAGAATAATCAGAAAAAAATTCACCTGAGGGATGCCGCTAATTCTTTTTACACATCAAGGACAAAATGAGATACATTTATTATTTGTTTGTGAAAACACCAGTTTTTATGTGTAGTGTAAATTGAAAAATGAGAAATACTGAATATCTTAAGAATCAAAAAGGCTGACATGTTTATTGTAGATCTCAATTTTAAGTAAGTTTGTAATTTTGACAGCCATTTATCAATTTTGCCCGGATTGGTATTACCATGTTTTGTCCTAAACCTTCACATTCAGTAAGTGAACAAATACCTCCCTGGTACATGCAGATCAACAACTAACAAAATATGCACCAGGACACAAAATTAACAATGTCAGTTACACAAAGATGACAAGTGGAGTTACATAAAGCGTCTTGCAGCAGGTGCAGAAGGAAACTAATAAGACTGTTCTGTCATCTGAGAGAATCACCAGTCAATAATTGGAGAAACATTGCAACAGAGCTCCTTCGCATCCTCTCTTATTAGCTTTCTCTGATCATCTGTTGGCTAGCAGCCAACGACCACCTTACAAGTGTACACCACCGATACAGAAAGGATACAAGGTGTGTACAGAAAGGACAGAGTGACAAAATAAATAATAGACAATTTCGGGAAATTCACACTTGGCTACTCATGCCATTACAGATGTTAAATTATTTATAACAACAATATCAACTGTGTCTATTCATAATTCCTAAGCACGCAGTAAGTGATCCTATGTAAATGGATGTTAAGCGTACAAAACAGTACAGAGATACACACATTATTACAGATAAGTCACCAACTTAAAACTGCTATCATGATGTATTCACCGGTAAACCAATGTGGGTATGTATGGTGTGCTTACGTGAGGTGTAGTAAGGGTTGGTAGCAGTGAAAGGAGTTGTTTAAAAGTAAAAAATAAAGCATGACTAAGGCAACTGCCTCCATAAACACAACTTTTGTAGCAGTAAAAATGTGTTATTTAAAAGTAAATACTGAGGAGGTCAGCATGACTAAGGCAGTTGCCTCCATAAACACAACTTTTGTAGCAGTAAAAATGTGTTATTTAAAAGAAAATACTGAGGAGGTCAGCATGACTAAGGCAATTGCCCCCATAAACACAACTTTATGGCCATTGTCCCCAACTAGGCTTGGTGACCATCACAGTGAATGTCACGGTGGACCAATGACACAACACCAAGGTCATCAATCTGTATAAGCCTTGCAGGCTGACACCCTAGACACTCCTCACTTCTCTAAATAGACACTCACCTTTCATTAGTTCAAGTTAATTACTTCTATTTTAGAGATACCTTTTATTATTATTATTATACTATGTACTTAGATTTAGTTACACAAATTATATCAATGCATCTACACTTGTGCATGTAACAAAATAAAAAGGGAAAGTAACAGCTATATATCTGCATTTAGATCAGTGATCTGGTAGATTTGGCAAGCTATTCAGTAATACAAGAGGTCATCCAAATTAGCACTTAATGGAAGTAATAAATGACAGACAAAAATACCTAAAACACCACCAGCTGCATCAATATAATGTATGACGGAAATGTCAGAAAACACACCTTCAGAAGTGTAATTAATCAGATAAATGTTCAGCATGTTGTCATGTCATTTGGGATTTTCCCACAGCTTAATTTGGTGTGCATAATGTGAGGAAACCCCACTCCCTAGTCAAAGAACTTCCTGTCAGTTGTGATTAATGGTACAACTCTGTGACTGCGGGGTAGGGTAGGGTGGGGCCAAACTATTGAATTGTTTACAAATGTAAATAGTTATTCGTGTATGCATGGGTTATTTTACAACTATGGAATACAACTGTTGTATGGCTAAGACAATCTTATGTTTTAAAACTATTGCCTCTCGGTAAGAACATGTGCATACCCATAAAATAATTCAGTATACATAATTATACATACATGACAGAATATGTTGTTCACAAGTTATTACAATGTTGTTCACAAGTTATTACAATGTTGTTCAAAAATATTGTCATTGAACTAAAAGAAAATTTGTATAAATTTTTGCAACAAGGAGACCTAAACATGTTCGACACAATGTATAACAATTTTGCAGTCCTGGGTGACTAGTAACTAATTAGTTAAATATTATTACACTATTAACAATATTTAATTTTGTTGGCTGAGTAGGAATTGTAAAATATTGTGATGTAGCTATGATGTTTGATACTTGTTGCTAACAGTTCTAATACTTAAAACATACATTATTAAATTACATGTTTGACATAATTTTAGTATATTTTAAAGATATGCATTAAAATAGGGAATTTAACCCTTTTAAACAAAAATTCAGAGTTTTGTGGATTCTTAAGCAACCAGCTGGTCTTTAAGTTTTAAACTGACTGCGAGGCCCCATCATAGTTCATGCGTACCACACTGTGAATGGTACAGCTACCGCATAAATTAACCAACATCGCGAAATATCTGTTCACGGTTGAGAAGATAAGACTGCTGCACCTTCAAAGTATTCAACACAGGACAGGTTTCTAAGACAAGATCAATGATTCATAGACAACATCGCCACAGACGGAATAGGCAGTGTATCCAGTATATGTAAATCAATGTAATATCTACACAGAGAAATAACTGAGCTGTACGATATGCAATGCATGTAATCACTTATCAGTATGTGGAAACCATCATGAATTTTACAGTAATTTTGTCAATATTACAGCAAGCACTGAGGTCTACTTGTGTAACTGTATATTGATAACTGGTGAATATGTAAAAAGGTCAGTTTTATATGGTGCAGTATCCAGTCCTCATATAGGGCTGCTCAGAGTGCTTTACACTACTCCCTATACAGTATTCATGAGTATTTCTATTTATTTTGACAGAATTGTTACAGTCATTCTAACATGCTGTGCATGCTGGGAAATATATTATTTTATAATACAAATTATCATCAGCAAAGGTAGGTAGAAGGTGTCAAAAGAGCAAATATAAGCCACTGAAGTGTTACATGTTTACCGATCAAAGAGCAACGAGCGAACAACATTTCTCAAGTGTTATCCCCGAAAGCACAGCTATTTTGATCAGTCAATTCTTAAATAATACTTAATTTGTTTAGTATTTACAAAAACTCAACACTGATGTTTGTACAGCCCTTGACTAGACTGTTCTCATCTTGAGAACGGAAGTATTACTATAGAGTTATAGTGATGTCTGTTATAAACCTGACTTCAAGTCCTCAACTAAAGTGGCTCACTATTTATGTTACATCTACCATGATCAGTTAGAAGTTATCACAAGTGATAATTTTTGTTCATAATTACCACGTTTGTTTGGGGAACATACAAACTAAATGCTGTGTTTTAGGCCTTTCATACAGAAGTTTCATTTGAGTCGTCGGAGCTGTATTCTGTAATATTTACTAATAAAGAAAATTAAGAAAAAACCACAGTCTTGTGTACACAACATTCAACACTGCCAGTCTTGTGTACACAACATTCAACACTGCCAGTCTTGTGTACACAACATTCAACACTGCCAGTCTTGTGTACACAACATTCAATACTGCCAGTCTTGTGTACACAACATTCAACACTGCCAGTCTGATTTGAGCCTTAAATTCACTGCATTTTAACAAGCATTTTGTGTGTTTATTAGCATAAAATATCCTGTTGTAAATATTATTATCAATTATCCATACGATGTTTCATCAAACTGTAATTTATTTTGAAATTGGATAATTTATTATTAACCATAATAAATATAATAAATAGGGATTAATAATCATATTATGTTCGGAAATTAGAAGTTCACTATTACTAATTATACTTTTCTACTCCTTCAAATCACTTTATGTTTAATGTGAACAATATACAAAACATTTCTGAGATTTCTTAGAAAGTAACTAGTGGTTGTTTGTTGTTTTATCGTAGGATATAACTGTTAAAACTATCTTTTATAGTTTAAAAATTTAACAAAAATTCTGAAATGCTGGAAAAGTCCCTTCAATCAACTCAGTCATCATCAATCAATGATATAACATGTCTTAAAACAGCCAGTCCAGTGTTAAGTGTCACCCTCCAACAATGAGTATCCCCCTTTACTTGGAAGTCCAATGGTCAATAGGCAGTAAACAGAAACATCTATCTCTGTGTATTGGGAGCAAGCACTTGTCACCAGGCACTCAAAGGAGACACATTTACAGTCACCTGCCTGATTCACCAGTCTATTTATGTCCTTTGAAGCAACGTAAATGCAACGTAAATGCAATGTCACACCACTTGCTAAAGGTAACAATATCCAAAAAGAAGGACATCTGTATAAGTCATGACTGTGCAACCAAGAAAACTTATGTACAGTGCAGTGTATCTAAAACAAATTAATACTAACTCAACTAGTTTTCATTGATAGCAAACCATATATATGTTAGGGATATAACATTAGGTCCCTGAGACCGTTCTTTGTATGCATACAATTAAACTGTTTGATTAACATTCCAGAATGCTTATCTGACTAGTAACCTTCAGGTTGTATTAACACAAACACAATACAATGGAATGCAGGCCATGTTTCAATTAAATACAACACGTGACAGTAATAAATGATGACACAGGCAAACGTGAGTGTGCTTTCAAAAATGTAAGTCATATGTGGATCACCCTCACTAGAAGGTTTGTTTGAAATCACCAAGCCTCCAAGGATGCCAAAATTAATAATTAATAAATAAAACTGAATAATTTGTTGATTCAGTAATTCACTTGATTTATTAGTTTATTTCAAAAGAAATTATATTTATTATTGAGTGGCATCAATATAATGTTGGCTGACCTAATAACTAATTTTGCCACCTGTTAAATAAGTAATCAAACATCTCCTACCAACACAAACACCATTAATAGATGTCCTTAGCGATTCCTGCATGTACCAGCAGGATGTGTGAATAGTACTGCCACCTGGTGGGTTAATGCAGTCACACAAACTTTTACATTCCATACTGGTCACCAGGTGTCACAAGCGGTATGTTCCAAAGTCACACTCCCAGCAATAACAACTGGCCTCATTCCATACAAAACTATAAATATTCACACAAGAGACTAGCCAGATGCTCTCAAGAATGAAGCAATTAGCCTATATGTACATTTTACATAATAGTTTACATAACATTTTATGTAACTTATTAACTAGGCCCTAATGTTTTCTAAATATATATGTCACCTTGAAACCATTGTGTGAATAACACAAGCACGTGAATTATTATAATTTGGCATACCTTCTCTAAACCGTCACTGGGCTTAAATTCCCTGTGTGAGGCAACAACAGAATAATCTATCTCAGTGGCGACAGGGATACACTGTGCGCCATCTAGTGACTATTGCATTAACACATCACACATATCACACACTGGGCATTCACTAGGTGGTAGCACATACATGCTAGTATCCTACAGCTGCAATGTCAACTGGTTAAGTGCACTCCAGCATTAAGCTGTTCTACTGTTTGCGTTGTTAACTGTGTTTACCCAACAGATTGTCACAGCTTTGTACTACAGCAATACATTAACTAACAACTTGAGAATTAAAAAAAATTATTCCTCAAACATTTAATTGGAAAATGAAATGAAGTTTACCTTGTGAGTGTGGAATTAGTCTGTGCGGCATCCAGTTTGACATGTTTCTGCAGCAGTGAGGTAGATGGTTTTTGCTGGTAAATCCCATTGTCGTTAATTCCACAGATGTCTGTGACAAGACCCTGGCTGCCTGTGCTCCCATCCGTGCTGTTAGCGGGCGTGTCTGGCTTCCACTGGCCACAAGATGGCAGCATCGTCTCGAGCTTATCGAGCGGGTTGCCGACTTGAAGACTGCTGGTGAGCATCTGCTGAAGTCGGCTCTCCGCAGTGAATCCCGACAAGCTCTTTCCCGTCTCCAGAAACTTACACAGGTTTTGTTTCTCTGCGAGTATATCCTTCGAAGGTTCTGGGGTGAGGGGGGGGTAAGGCACCTGAGGCAGGTGAGGCAGGTGAGGCAGGGACAGGTGAGGCAAGGACATGCGGGCATCAGACATACACTGGGATGAGATCATCTTAGGGGCGGCGCAGGACACCCCCGCCACCTGAGACCACTGACGGGGTGACCCATCGCACCTACGCATCAGGGCGTCGAGTTTACCCGTCTGTGATGAGTCTATCACTTTCTTGATGAGTTTCATCGACACATCCGGCCGCGGTATGCGTGGCTCCCCCATGTGACAGTCGGTGTAGCGCAAAGGCACGTATTGCAGCGATGGCATTGGCTTCGACACGGCCTTGCGGTGGATCTGGGGCTTGTTCATGTCTCTTATACAACTGGTGTGGCTGGGGAACACCGCAGCCGTACTCGCGGTCACCTGACCTGGGCCGTAATCAGCCAACATGGACTCCAGACGCTTGCGGTGACCCTCCGTCGATGCAAAGTTGTTGCACTCAGCCATGATCATGTTGATGAGTTTCGTCGTGTGCGGAGAGCAGCTCCGATTGTTTGTGTCAGATTTGCTTCGGACTGCTTCCATGCGACTCTCAGTGCGACTCTCGGCGTGACTCTCACCACGACTCTTGGTGCGACTCTCAGCCGGATCCTGTTTGTGCATGGACAGATCCTGCGCTTCCTCGCTGTATGCATTCACAAGATCCATCCTGCTGCTGAGCAAAGCCCGCTCGTGTGCAATGAATTCACTTGAACTATCGGAGCACCACTGTACACCAGATGATTGGCTGGTTCTGGTGAGGTATTCCCGTCTCAGGTCGTCCACCTCTGTCTTGGTGAGAAATGCTTCCACTCGACTCAGACCTGTCTTTGGCTTCTTCGGAGGAGGCATTTCACTCTGTAACACACAACATTGTCAGCTGGGGCTGTGCACAAACGGTTCAAATTAATTCATAGACAATTTTGATTATAACATTTATTTATAAAAATATTGTGGGATTAAACAAATTATAAATTTTATTGAAGGATTTTAAAAATAATTTATGAACAATCTGGGTTTTTTCAAAATTAATCTGTAAATATCCAGGAATATAAAAATTTATTAAAAAAAAAAAAAATTATTTCAACATTAATTTATAAATATTACGGAACTTAAAAATGTAATTAAAAACAACTGTTATTATGATGATTTAATGTAACCATTGTAGCTATACATACTAATAATAATACTCCTTGTTTCTAAAGTGCTTTGTAAGTAAATTACTACTATACTAATCAAACAACAAACTGCTCACAGCTGTGCTAATAATAAAAATATGGGAATCACTTGTGTGAATCCAATCCCTCACTCCAAATAACTGACGGGTGAACGTGAAATCTGAGTCACAACTAGATGCATGGGTTTCATTCAGTCTTCACTGCCAGACAAACCCAGCTTGGTGCCTGACTCAGACACAGTGTGAACACGATGTTGTCAGAAAAAGGATACAACCCTGTCCAGTGTCTCCTGTAGAGATATTGCCACCAGGAATGACCACTGACACTGAAGGACTCTGACACATCAGCACTGACATAAACATACAGACAACAGCCGCAACCCGTAAACACCCAAATGGTTAACAATTAATTTTGGATGCAGAGAAAACAATCACCTTGCCTTGCACGGCCACTTGGTTACCTTCCACAGACCCGCCCGTAATACTGATCCACTAAATCCAGAGTGATGTCCATGTGTAGGAAGACTGTGCTAGGGACACAGCCTGCAGTACCCGCGAACACAACCATCGTGACTGGCCTACTGCAGTGAGACTGCCACCTCAAGCCGCCAGCCAACAAGACACGTGTGTTCCAGCACATTCAGTGTTATGGTTATTTGAGTGTGCGTAGCCAGGCACGTACGCACGGCCTCAGCAAGCGCGAGTCAGCCACTACAGTCAGAACGTGGACGCCATGACCTAGCCTGTATGTCGGGTAGACTGACGTGTGTTGTACTCTTGGCAGGACACACTCATACACTGACACGGCAGGCACGGATATGACAGGGACACAGTCCAACAGGGCCTTGCATCCTAAATAAAGTAAGCTTTACACACAGAGCCAGTAATAATAGCCACAGAAGTTGGAAAGTGCTCCATTCATAGATCTGATCTGAGGCTGTGTTAAGCCGAGCTCTGGTACTGCTAAGGTGTTTACACAGTATGTTTACATCGTGACTGGGCAATTAAAATGTACATTAAACTGTGAAACATTAGCTGATGAGGAAAGGGGCAAGAGTTCACTGTGAGGACAGGAGATTATGTAAATAGTTGCTTGTTGACTGGTGGACCTACTAGCACAATATGTCATCTACAAGACCATTAGGCTATTAGGTGGCATAAATAAAACCTTGGTAGGATGTTAGATCCCACTGGCACTTAATGACTGCTAGTTAGACCTTCAATTATATGTTAATTATTACTAAATTATATTACCAGTTAACTGGTTATGGCTACATGCTTGGGCTTTCTACTTGGTTGTGTTAGTTACATTTTTATTACAATTACTGGACTTCTTTTGTTATTGGCTAATCCTTGTAATTATGATCATAACTTAATAAAGTATGCATCTCTCTAACTGCACAGCAACAGCACAGTGATGCCTCCAAACAGTGAGTCTACCACTACCACACTTAGAACTACAGTATATTAACTATATTTTGTTAGTAAAATCCAATGTATTGTAATTTCCATATATAGAAAGTATTACTGACAATAAGTAGCGCTGGGAAACTAAAGTCTGGACTGCTTTAAAATAATATTTTTAATAGAAAAGATTCTGGGATTATATCTTTTTATTGTATTATCTCCACATCGACTCAAACCATTCAATTTTAGTTTTAAACACACTCTGTTGTACATAAACCCACATTGGCATGATGACACTCATCTAACACAGTTCTCCTTACCGTGGCCCGATGCTAAGAGTACAGTGATTCTGACAACACTTGTATATCAGGAATATCATATTTATTACTTTCCTATCATAATGATTAATGACTACACCAAGCCAGAACCACAAGTGGGATCAATATCCATTGGAGGGATTAAACCTCCTACAATGTCAATGCTGTTTCACTTCACTCTGTCCATAATAACACATCAATATTACAACACCGTGACAGCGCCATTGTTACAGCACATGATCGATGCACGCATGAACACACACACGCATGAACACAACGCTGTGGAACTCTCAAACCATGCCACTAATTATGATATTCCTAATGAGATTTTACTAATTAAAACAATTATGAGTACATACCATTACTGCAATAGTTAAAGTTCTCTCCATAGTTTGATTTTTTCCACATTTTTTCAGACACATTATTTAACTTTTCTAGTATTAACTACAATATGCTAGCTTGTATATGCAATTTTTTAGGATATCTTTGAAAATGAATTTATTTGGTAAAAAAATCGAAAAAAATTGCAAAGGTTGTTCCTGCTCCGTCTGTATACTATAATATACTGCTATTGACCATTTCACAAATTACATGATCTAATAATCAAAGACATGATTATAGACTAGTATTTCAATGATTTAAATTTTGTTTACAAATCAACGGCATATATAATTACACCATACAAAAGTCATCACCTCGAGCATCAATGTACCGGATCCACAATGGGCTAAAGTTCCAACTGAGGAACAACTTTAAATGATATTGATCACTAGTCTATAATAGGAAACGAGCAGGCCATCTGAACACATCAGCCACTAAACAAACACACGGAATCATCCAACAACAAAACCAACAATTTTTTACACAAAAATAAATAGCAAAAAACACGACAAATGTTAATTAAAAAAACCCGCCTGAATCTGAACAGTGTAATCAACTTCAATAATTACAATGAACCCTGTAAACAGTAACGAGACAAGAAGAAGAAGAGACACCTAACCTGCGTCCGATGTGTGTTGCAGTGCGACAGTGAATACTCGTCAATACACATGGGCATGTTGACCCACAGCGTGTCACACAGTGTATGCGAGCAGTAGGAAGAAAGCTGGCTGTGTATATGACGCAGCAGCGTGTCAGCCGGCGGCCTATGTGAGCACGCTGACCCGAGTCAGGTCACACTGCTCATGTAACTGTAGCTAGGCTGATTTCCTGCACGTAGGCCACTCTGCACTGTGAATGACACGGCAGTGAGGCACGTAGGCCCACTCGGATCAGTCCCACTTCTAGGTGAGTCACAGTTGACAACACTGCTACAAAGAGCAACGTCATGCTAACCTCTCCCTATAGGGTGGGTTATCGGGCAGCTAACATTCAGGTCAAGGTTTCTCTGCTCATATTCAAAGGCTGCTGGATGAATTATATCTAGGGGATATTGTCTGTCTTCAGTTAATTCCTACTGTCGTTGGACAAGTAACACATTAGGACCATCTGTGTGTTACACTTGAGCAGAAGTTCTATTCACATAACTCATATACTTATCTGAAGGAGCAATGAATTTCAAAGAAATTTACTAATACATAAATCGCACTGAAATTAATGTAAACCTTATCATAGATAGGAAAGCAGTGAACACTCCTACATCTAGCTAAATCATGTGTTGATCTTGTTGGTGCTATCTGCCCTCCATTCGTTACAGGAGGCCACAGAATACTTCTAAATGTGGGGTGTGACCCCCAAGCTATAGAGCTGGTGAAGCCAGAGATGAAGAGAGAGGCTGGGCAGGTGTTTATGGCTTGAATAGAGTGGGGGGGGGGGGTCACAGGTGTTGATTACACAATAAACACAGGAAGCCGGCTGAGGTAGACACACGTACTCCACGGCTTATTACTGCGCCATATGTTATAATAATAAAATATCTTTATTCAGGATAGTCCAACTAAACACAGTGCAGATTAAAATCTACACTGGATTTCTTTACAGTGGGGCCATCATACGCTCAGTCACTCATCATACATCAAAGGAACTAACCTATTATAACATCAACAACCTAAGACACAGCCAGAGTTGTAATCAGTCATTGTCTTGAGCCATCACCTGAGGTATGACACAAGACTCAGGCTGTGACACAGAACTCAGGATAGGTGACAGGCAGCAGGAGTGTAGGAGTGTTACAGATCCAATGTGTAACAGATGGCCTCACAAACGTGATGCTGCCACACCAGACGGAGGCAGTGGTGACCTTGCTCCCTTTGTCTACCTGACTGCATTGGGTACACGCCCTGGTCACTCTCTCTCTCTGTCTCTCTCTCTCACCCACACACACAGACACACACAGACACACACACACACACATACACAACACACACACACAACACACACACACACACACACACACTACACGCCAGTGTGTCTACTGCCCAGCTCGACAACAAGTGATGTCTGTCCCTGTTGTCAGTACAACACACTGTCCTTAAATGCCTTGCCATAGTCAAGGAAACAGGCCAGAGCAGTCTGGCACCTGTGTTAATCATTGCTCTGTGTGAATCAACAAACCATGGATTGATCAACAAATTGTGTGTGTGATAAAATAAATACAATTCACATTGTGTGTAAACATATATGTGGAGTAGCTGGGTGACTGCGAAATCACAATGAAACCACTCTTGTAAACTTAATACATATCTGGATAAACATACATAAAACGTTATGGATCAAGTCAAAGCTAGGCCCTGTGAAAACAAGTGCAAGCGAGGTTGGTCGTTTCACCAGTCAATATGCGAAGCACCTCCAATGAGTCAGTGTCTAGCTGCATGCACTGGCATTATGTAAGGGAGGTGGCTATGCTCAGAACTGCACGTAGTCTCTCCATTCATGTGCACACACTGTATGATGTTACAAAGCCGCCTCGGGTCAGCCTGACCTGTGTGGCTGGGTCATGTCAGGCAGGTTCTTGGGCTACTAGGCTAACTGCTGTTTGCCACAGCCAAGCCAGGTCCTGTAAGCACTTCCAACATGGTCTGTACAAGCCAGGTCCTGTAACCGCTTCCAACATGGTCTGTACAAGCCAGGTCCTGTAACCGCTTCCAACATGGTCTGTACAAGCCAGGTCCTGTAACCGCTTCCAACATGGTCTGTACAAGCCAGGTCCTGTAACCGCTTCCAACATGGTCTGTACAAGCCAGGTCCTGTAACCGCTTCCAACATGGTCTGTACAAGCCAGGTCCTGTAACCGCTTCCAACATGGTCTGTACAAGCCAGGTCCTGTAACCGCTTCCAACATGGTCTGTACAAGCCAGGTCCTGTAACCGCTTCCAACATGGTCTGTACAAGCCAGGTCCTGTAACCGCTTCCAACATGGTCTGTACAAGCCAGGTCCTGTAACCGCTTCCAACATGGTCTGTACAAGCCAGGTCCTGTAACCGCTTCCAACATGGTCTGTACAAGCCAGGTCCTGTAACCGCTTCCAACATGGTCTGTACAAGCCAGGTCCTGTAACCGCTTCCAACATGGTCTGTACAAGCCAGGTCCTGTAACCGCTTCCAACATGGTCTGTACAAGCCAGGTCCTGTAATCACTTCCAACATGGTCTGTACAAGCCAGGTCCTGTAACCGCTTCCAACATGGTCTGTACAAGCCAGGTCCTGTAACCGCTTCCAACATGGTCTGTACAAGCCTGGTCCTGTAACCGCTTCCAACATCGTCTGTACAAGCCAGGTCCTGTAACCGCTTCCAACATGGTCTGTACAAGCCAGGTCCTGTAACCGCTTCCAACATGGTCTGTACAAGCCAGGTCCTGTAACCGCTTCCAACATCGTCTGTACAAGCCAGGTCCTGTAACCGCTTCCAACATCGTCTGTACAAGCCAGGTCCTGTAACCGCTTCCAACATCGTCTGTACAAGCCAGGTCCTGTAACCGCTTCCAACATCGTCTGTACAAGCCAGGTCCTGTAACCGCTTCCAACATCGTCTGTACACGCCATTCAAGGTATGGGGCGAATAAAAGCCAGATGTATTTATGTGATTATCTTACTTTTTTAGGACTATCTGAGGGTCCGACAGGCATGAGTTGTTGTGGGCAGAAATAGCAGAAAGTAATCCAATGTTCTCTTATGAACTCTAGTGTCATGCATGTGTCTTACACATTTAATAAGGCTATCTGCAATATTTACAACTACATTCATATATGCCATTGTTCCAAAATATATGTCATGTTATTTTTAGTTGTAATTATACAAATACTGAGATGACAGTTTGACTTCCAACTGCCCAGCTTGGATTAGCCCACTTTCCAGATTCTGGATTTGGCTAGGATTACCCCACTTTATATTGCGCCATCAATGAATGTAGTACAGGTGAACGCAATGGTTAGCTGAACGCTAAGGTATGGAAGAGGTATGGAAGAGGTCTGTCCATCTTTAGCTGATCATGTGCTGACTACACTATCAGGTTGACTTACCCCTGCTTGGAACAGTATCTACCTTCACTTTACTGGGAGGAGTGTCTAGGTTTAACCTCACTCTACTGGGAGGAGTGTCCAGGTCTAACCTCACTCTACTGGGAGGAGTGTCTAGGACTAACCTCACTCTACCGGGAGGAGTGTCAAGGTCTAACCTCACTCTACTGGGAGGAGTGTCCAGGTCTAACCTCACTCTACTGGGAGGAGTGTCTAGGTCTAACCTCACTCTATTGGGAGGAGTGTCTAGGTCTAACCTCACTCTACTGGGAGGAGTGTCTAGGTTTAACCTCACTCTACCGGGAGGAGTGTCAAGGTCTAACCTCACTCTACCGGGAGGAGTGTCTAGGACTAACCTCACTCTACTGGGAGGAGAGGTATGGTTTGAAATGAGAAAACTGCTGACTGATCATTTCACCCAAAGCAGCTTGTTCCCCGTTACTGTAGTGACGTGTACACTGGCACCACGAGATCATAACACATCAGAAGGCAGCTCAACTGTTTATCTTCCACTTAAAACACCTTAAATAGTATTCTAATGTGCTCAAAAGCCTTCAGAGGTGCTTGAAATGATTTATCAAGTATACAATCCAGACATATATATATACACATAAATGACAGCTTCATAGTTACATCCCACCATTATTCTGACATGGCATAGTTGTCACTTGTCTAATGGTGTTTGCAACCAGCTTACAAAACTTGTTTACAAGCTAGACATTCTTTATATGAAGAACTATAAAAATGATGACATAGAGTGACAGATTGTGGTGGTATACGGCACAAAAAAGCTCTACAGCTCATGGGTGTAACAGGTAAACAAGCCACACTGTGTGATGCTATTGCGTTCAATTGCCGACATTGTTTATTTTACAATAATAGGCAGCCCCCGATAACTGAACAACATTTTTTGACTGGCCCCCCAATGTGACCATGATGTGGCAACAACAGACAGACATTGAGATTTATAGATTACATCATTTAGAGCAATATGCTTTTTTCAATTACACCATTAAAATACTATCACAATTATATAGTGAAGAGGTTCATCAGACTGGGTCGTTCTGACAGCTGACTGTGAAATAAGTATAAATATCACTCACAATTATATAGTAATTGTAATTAATCAAGTTACACAGTTACAACTGAATCGATGTTTGTTAGAGATCGCAACACGATCCTTTGAACGAAGATCATAGAACCATGTAAATTAAGACTGGGTCTTCTGTCCCACTCATTTTTGGTCAGCAAACAAACCTTGCAGTATGCACCCGGTTTGGAATTAATGAACATTGGGAAAGTACTTATGCAACACATTCAGAAATATAGTTTTTCTTCTTAACAACATAGTCAAGACACCACCGCCTTCACACATGCAACTCATACAATCTAGTCCAAACATGCACGTAAATACATTATATGTACATATTATAATACATGCATACACATTTTAAAAACACAACGGACATATAAATATGTTGCTAGTTGGTTATACAGAAACTTTTTTTATAAATTCATGTGTTGACATGATCAATTTTATAACTTTAGACTTCCGGTGATCCTTATGACTGCTATCAATATACAATGAACTGTCTATACAAGTACAGTATAAGTACAGTGTAGTATATATATTATTTATGTCTCTACAGGAATCTGCAATATTGATATGTGATCTGATAGTGATAAGGTTGACAGTGCACCAGACTGTATGAATAACGACAATACCCAAAATGTTTTCCTCTGCATAAAGTCTTGTCAAATCCAGTTTCTCAGCATCACCTTACAAAAAACTCTGAGTAAGCTCTGATGTATATATTAATAGCTAGGGTCATAGTGACACTGCCCACTTAAAACCTTTGGTTCCCGCTATCAGTTGAGGTCACGCTGACATTAACAACGTTGAATGCCGCCAACCAGTAAGGTATCAATTGACAGCGGCGTTCTACAGTCAACGTTGGTGCATTACGGCACCCGATCGCAAACAGTACGTTACAGAAGTTATTAACAAAACTGACAGATTAAAAAATTAGTTCATGTTCCACATTGTGTATGATTCACGTAATTTGGTACACACAAAACCATTACTTCACGTTTGTAACATGACGTAATGCCCTGTATTAGAGTTACAGTCAAACCTCACTTTACGACCACCTCCGTAATCATGGTCACTTTTTAGCATTGTTCCAAATTACTTCCATAACAGTAAAATACATAGGAATTTAGTTTTGCCAATAAGGTCACCTTGCTATTGAGGTCATTTACTGTAGGAAATATGTTGTCATGTATTGATCATCTGACATCTTGATAACTGATCTCAAAACTATATAGAAGTTTGTGCCCGAATCAATCAGATTGCTCTCAGGTGCTTTACATGCATGTACACGTAACTAATTGATGGGATTAGTCTTTTCAAATCGCTAATCTTTTCAGTGTTGTTACTGAGTTACATGGTAAGCAGTGGTGCAGTGAGTTATATGGTAAGCAGTGGTGCAGTGAATTTCCCTGTCTTTCATCAACAAGTAGCAACGTCAGCCCGCAAATGGACGCTAAATGTGTCAGGACAAAATATTAAGAAAAAAATTTAATACCAAAGTTTCCTAAGAAGTAATCATGTCAAATAGTGAATATAACTACGTTCCTTTTCTTTTGTATAATATGTCATACTTTGTAATAATTTCTACACTATTAAATTTTTTGCTTTAAGGTTTAATGTTCAGTTTAATCCATTTCTGTTTTGTCCATTTCTTTATGTTAACATTACACCATTTTAAACTTCTTCTTCCTGTATCTTACATCATGCCTTCCAAGATGTCTTCTTCCTGTATCTTACATCATGCCTTCCAAGATGTCTTCTTCCTGTATCTTACATCATGCCTTCCAAGATGTCTTCTTCCTGTATCTTACATCATGCCTTCCAAGATGTCTTCTTCCTGTATCTTACATCATGCCTTCCAAGATGTCTTCTTCCTGTATCTTACATCATGCCTTCCAAGATGTCTTCTTCCTGTATCTTACATCACGCCTTCCAAGATGTCTTCTTCCTGTATCTTACATCACGCCTTCCAAGATGTCTTCTTCCTGTATCTTACATCATGCCTTCCAAGATGTCTTCTTCCTGTATCTTACATCACGCCTTCCAAGATGTCTTCTTCCTGTATCTTACATCATGCCTTCCAAGATGTCTTCTTCCTGTATCTTACATCATGCCTTCCAAGATGTCTTCTTCCTGTATCTTACATCATGCCTTCCAAGATGTCTTCTTCCTGTATCTTACATCAAGCCTTCCAAGATGTCTTCTTCCTGTATCTTACATCATGCCTTCCAAGATGTCTTCTTCCTGTATCTTACATCATGCCTTCCAAGATGTCTTCTTCCTGTATCTTACATCATGCCTTCCAAGATGTCTTCTTCCTGTATCTTACATCATGCCTTTGAAGATGTCTTCTTCCTGTATCTTACATCATGCCTTTGAAGATGTACTTTCTATTGATAAATGTATTTTTTGTTTTATTAGTTTCTTAACATATTTATGATTATTCTTCTTGTATAAATGAATGTATTTCTAGTAGTTTTTATAAATGTCTTAATTTATGTAAACGCTTTTTTAATGATCTCTCTTGTTTAGTAACTATATTTAAGTTAATGTTATATTTTTTACATATTTATTTCTTAATTAGCATTTCTTTTTATGTAATATACTATTATATACATGTGCATGTATGTAAAGCGCCCGAGGGCAATTTTAATTGATTGGGCGCTATATAAGTACTTTTATTTATTTATTTATTTATTCCTGTATCTTACATCATGCCTTCCAAGATGTCTTCTTCCTGTATCTTACATCATGCCTTTGAAGATGTCTTCTTCCTGTATCTTACATCATGCCTTTGAAGATGTCTTCTTCCTGTATCTTACATCATGCCTTCCAAGATGTCTTCTTCCTGCATCTTACATCATGCCTTCCAAGATGTCTTCTTCCTGTATCTTACATCATGCCTTCCAAGATGTCTTCTTTTTATATGTCTGCTTTGTTCAGTTTGCATTTACAGACGTCATCCATCATAAGTTTGAGAGCAGTGACTTGACCTAGTTCTTTGATGGGCTCTTTTTGTGTTGTTCATGGTTTGTTATAGATCTCTTGTACTCTTAATGTCATTCCGGAAAATTTCTATCTTCGTGCGGAATTGTTGTTTCTACATAGATGTCTCAGTTGTAACATGGTGTTTGACATGATTACAACTCAAATCAAGAAACCTTTGGTACTGGCTATGAATGTTTCAGCAAACTCCTTTGGCCTTTGTTGGTGAACTAATGTCACTATGGGTGTGTCACATGACGAATGTCAATGAGCTCTTTTAAGTGGTCTTTCACATCAAAACAAAACTAGATAAAGATTACATACAATAGGTCTGGCCTATAACCAATAAATCGCAAAACAATTAACAAGGATATTAAATTCCTGTGACATGCCAGTGTTTAAAAATATATCATTATCAACACCCTATAAACATTGTTGGTACCTACATTTAAAACACAATCTCGACAGCTTTGGAGGCAAAAAGTGTGGTTGATACAATGTCCAGCGCTGAGAAGAATGTGAGAACATTAGGTACAGGAATCAAAGAATATCTACCTGTCACCAACCTCTATATCACTAAATACAAACAGATCACAGGTCATTAGCGCTCATTGAAAGACGTGAGGTTATTAGACTATGAAGATACCAACACATCATAAAATAAGCATTTATAATTAAGAAACGATACTGTTACTTAAAACCTATAATACTAAGAAGTAAAAACAAAACAATATAAGTGTTAATTCCCAAACAGCGGCCGACAGATCTTTTAACCAACTCATACCTGCAATCCACACTGATGGCGTCATTCTTATACATGGTAGACTGATCAGTTTATTATTGCACAGTCATTTCCGTCAACCTAATCCATATCTGATCTATAATTATCACAGCCACAGGCACACACCGAAATAGACCACTTAGGCTAGGTTTTTGGACACGTACAAATATAATTACATTTTCTGCAGTCTGAGAACATATGGCAGAAATACTAGTTCACAAACACTGTAATAGTAGTTCACAAACACTGTAATAATCATAGTATCACTATGGATCTGCACCTTGGTGTCGGCTTGGTTGGGCAGTTTGTGTTGTCTCTGTAGAGGCTGATTCTTGAGTGGCAGTCTTTACTGCATTTGCTGCCCTTGAAGGCGATGTTGGCTTTGTTCTCAGCCTGGATTTTTTTTGCAGTTACATTTTTCTTCTGCTAGCCTGTGGAGTTTCCTCTCCTCTTTTGAGACCCCTGCGTACATTATCTAATATATAAGCACACAAATGATTCCTGATGTCAAGTCACATTTAACTAGCCCTCACAATGCGCCAATGCGCGAGAATTAACCAGTTTAAAGTGTCACTCAAGAAAGTATCTTTTTAAAAATTATTTTAACATTCGATGATTGTAAATTAATTATCCATGTTTATTTTAATTTATTATTTTATTTTAATTAATTAATCTATTGTTATTATTTTACAGCTTGTATACATGTGCTTATTTATTTATTTCGTATTTTTGTGTTATTAATTTATTTGTAATAACCATCATACAGCGTTCCAGAACAATTATTTGGATAGGACGCTACATAATAAATGTATTATTATCATCATTATTTAACTACCCTTGGTTTTAACAGATCTGTTAACTTCATCAGTGGGGGCTTTAAAAATAAAATTGGACATTAAAAATATTATTTAATTTCTGAGACACAATGACCAGTTACCAAGGCACTGTGGCAATGTAAATGGAACCAGGGTCACTGCTAAATTGTAGGCCTGTATCTGTATGTAAAACAAGTAACCTACGACCCATCAGCTGAAAAATAACACCTTCATTTTTTTAAAGTCCCTGTTAAGAGATTTTACCAGCTATAGTGTTCGCACCGGAGGTTCTAGACGACATTAACCGATTGTTCGCAATGTTAAGGCCGCCCATGACCAAACAACATTGCCGACATGGCACACGGACACCTGTCGGGAATGTGCTTGGTCGGCGACAAGTTGTAAGGTCGTGTCGCAACAGTGTGCATGGACACTGCAAGGGTGACTTTGTAGCGACATGTCGTTGCAGCCCCTACTGCCTTCTGATGTTAGCTAGGATTACTACTACAAAACGTGGCGCTACTACGTGGACAAGAGTGAGTACCCCGCCGACTACCCATTGCATAAAACGCTATTGTGTTTCGCCTTTTTTTCTGCATGTCTGTTTGCCGCTTTGAGAAAGAAAAACAATATTTACTACAATTTACGATTTGACAACCACAGAAGAAGATATAGTCAACAATAGATCTAGCATTATCCATGGTAGCACTGACATCGCTGTGGCAGCGCAGAAGAAAGGAAAAGGCAAGACAAAACCGTAAATGCAAGCAGTGGGTCAAGGCTCATCTGTTCGCCCATGAGCAGTATGGAGCACATGATAATCTTGTACAGGGGCTACGGGAAAATTATATAGACGTATACCGTAATTTCTTACGGATGATACCAAAGGTTTTCACATTCCTACTCGATCTGATCAAGCCTGCGACTGAGAAGCAAACGACCCGATATCGTGCTCCCATCTCCCTCTCTGAATGACTGACCACCACCCTAAATTTTTTGGCCACTGGTACGTGTATGACGTCAGTGCCAGGCGACTGCTGATTGGCTCATGTGTTTTGTCGGTGTTGCGGTATGTCGCCGACCAAGGACCAGTCGACGGATATTGCATTGATCACTTCTTCTGTTACACGGACATCATCGGATATTCGATTTTGGAATGTCCCTTAGTCGTCGACTAAGGCCTTGTCTTTTGTCATAAGAACTCCGGACACTGCATTTTCCTTAGTTGGCGACACCTGCCAGCACCCTGAGATACGATTTGTTGCCGACTAAGCTATACAAATCGGTTGTGAACACCAGCCTTTATGCAGGTTCATATAATTATTCCGACTTGTTAACTTGAGTTGCGAAAAACTGCTCAAATTTAAGTCATAGCTAACATCATGTACACATTTTTCAGAAAAGTAGCACCGTTTAGTTCTCACTCAGCCTTGACATCGGGGGAGAAGAAACATATATGTATACAAATATGGATCCCATAGTCAAGATGGAGGATAGCTGAATCCAGAAAGTTGGGTGTACACTTATTGGGGCACGTACACTTGATAGGTTGGATATGGCATGTGCACTTTCACCCAATTTATATACACCAGGATCTGTACAATCATGCCAATGAAACTGCACAGACATTCATCATAGGATTCAGCTTCCAGAAGTTCACCCTAGCAAGGAAGCCGATATGGTTAAAGTTCACCAGGCCAGGCGGCTGTACTATCTGCTGCTTCACATATCTGATTATCTCGGACTCACTCCACACTCCTGGAGCAAACAATGGCTCTACCAGAGCAACAGGTAATTGGACTAGTTTAATGTCTCCTCTGTTATGGACTGGTGTCAATGAATACTGGTCTATTCTAGTCCCACGGTACACAGTGACACAGCAACTGAATAATTGAGCTTCTAGAGAGGTTACGCCAGTTCATGAGTCTAATATGTGGTGCCAGATGATGTGTGCTTACACAAACAGTGCCTGTTGATGCTGTTGTCACATCACATAGTCCCACCATTGATGACATAACCACCCACATGACCTGTCCGCTCAAGCATACTTAATGAGTACTGTCCAAAAATAAATATTCATAGTTTGACCGATTATTCCTATTCGATGCTAGCACCTGCACTTCACATTTATGCAATCATGTTCCATGGGGCGTACCTTCAAGCTGGCATTCACTGATGGATTTAGGGGGCACCAGCTTAAGTCCAACACTACTCCCTCAACGGGAACATATCTAACACCACCCCCTCGACCGGGAAAATATCCCCAACACTATCCCCTCAACACTACAAAAATACCAATGAGTTCCAAAATGTTGTCCCCCCCATTAAGAAATGTTAAGTCTGTCGGTGCTGGCACTTAAATATGGCGGGATTGGACAGATACTGTCGTGGATAAATTATTAGCTAATACATGTTGATCAGTTTTACACAAATTACAGTTAGAAAGTCAGTCTTTTTCCTGAGACTTTGAATTGTGGTTTTATATACTATTTATAACATGTTATATTTATTGTTTATGTACATTTATATTAGGTGTATTTTTAAACCTGAAATAAGTATTTGTAACCAGCACAGCTGTATGATTGTAATTTGAATGTTAAAGCAAAGTAGTATGTTTCTTATGTTTTATTAATTAATAAAATGTTCTTAACCCTAAAAGTGACCACTGAAAATCCTGTGTAGCATACTGTTCCTATAAAAATCATAACTTTGCTAATATTTGTCATAAAAATATGAATGAGGTATCATTTTATTGCTAAAGGAATGCTTTATATAAAATATAACACCTATATATTATACTAAAATGATGGGGATATTACTATCCGAACTTCATCAAAAAATAGTAACAAAATGGGCCAAGAGGTCCTGAAGTCCTTTTGACTAATACGTCTATATGTGACCCCGGCTGACCAAATGAGTGATAAGTCGGAAAAATTGTAACATTGTTTTCTTTCATCATTGTAAAGGTTGGGTAAGGTGCTTTACACGGTTTCAAAAATTATGACTGCTACAAAAATTGGCAAAGTTATGGAGCATTGAACATGGTAGGGTTCAAAAAGTGAAATTTAAGAAAACAGCTGTTGAAGTTTTACATTATATATGCAAATGGATTGCGTGGAAATATTACCTGCACAACATTCAAATGTGGCACAGAGTGTGTATGTTATGTTCTACTGATACACTGGAAGTACAAATGTGCTGCTACAAAAACTTATCAAGTTATGCCAAATTATGTCTTTATGTGTAACACTAAGAGAACAGATTATTTGAGAGCAAAAGGTAGCATCAGACACTGGGACAGTGACTGCTCCATGGCTAAATGGATGCAATGGTACTTTGAAGTTAGTTCTTCTGCCAACCATCCTTTTCACACAAGCCTATAGGTTTAGTGGCTGCCAGCACACTACTGAGCCTAAACTACCATGCAGGTGTGAAAAACATCTTGATGTATTTGAACTTGAGCCACTAATTAACTGTCCACAGAGCAGTAGCAGAGCAGTTTTATAATAATAATCCACAAGTTAAGTGGCAGTGATCTTCTTTTTATCATTCATGTGATGTTTATTGTGAGCAGGGCGGACACATGGTTATCATATGTAGAAAGTTACTGAAAGAAACTGATGTTTTCTATAAAAAGAACACGTTTGCCTATCAATGGCATGTATTTCCTATTGTTGCCGTTTCTGCTGGGCAGAAATCAAACAACCCTGTAGGTAATTATTAATGAAATGTTTTTTGGTGAATCATAGATACAGACCATAAAGGGTTATGATGGAAGTAAAATGTTGACATGTTTACTGTTCACTTATTGCACCATGCCTTGCATTTAGAGGAATAATTATAATAGAAAATAAAATGTTGTTTAAAAAAATGAGAAACTGGGAAATACAGATTTCCTGGGTTTTAGTGGAACTATGTCAACTCTTCTAATGGTTGACATTTGGTTGTTTCAGATGTCAACTATATTCTGAATCTGTAATTATGAGTCTATATTGATACAACTGATTTACATAGTACCATGTCTACACAAGGCATAGCAAGTGTAAACAGTACAGTAGAATGCATTTGATATCAATAAAGTGTAGGATATTTCACTCTATAGTTGTCCAGAATATTAATTTTTTATGTTTGTCACGTACAGGTGTAGACACCACAGTCACACCATTTTATAATAATTAAATGAACATCAAAATAAACACAACTTGCAATTATAGAAAATCAATAGTTTTGAAGATACAGTTTAAAAGCTGCAGGCAACTGAGTTTAACAGGGGTCAAATGTGTCTGCTCTGTCTGTGACCAATTAAAGATTAGACAAGGTCTCAATGGAACAATGCAGAGTGGAGTGAGGCCTGGGCACTGGTTTCTGGTACAATACACAACATCTATTATTGGGGGTGGTCTCAAGGGCTCTTCTCAAAACCACATCACTAGATAATGTAAAACTTATGCATTTTGGGGGCCCCTGAGATGCCCTTAGAATGATTCAATCAAATAAGATTTCTTGTGTATAGTGGCAGCATCCTAAGATACATCGAGGCAAAATTAAAAAAAAAGTTGCTGAACAGTTTCTGAGATACGGCAGCTAACGGTGGACGGCAGACGTAGGACGCAGAGTGATGGCAATAGTCCCTTGGACCTTCGGCCTAAAGGACTAAAAGTGAATTGTTGAGAAGTATTATATTTTTGTCAAACTTTAGCAATTTATTTACAGGTAATAAATTGACATATATATGTCACATACTTGGCTAGTTACACCAGGAATTAGTTCTTCAGATGTAGTGAAAATGTTATTTGAATCGGATCAAAAATTATTTATTTATTTGCATTCATGCAACTCGAGTATATCACATGATTCACTCACAGCACAATCTCTTGATTTAATAGGATTCAATAACAGGCACATATTTGCATTAATCTGACCTTGAGAGGGTTAAGCTATGCTGCACACCAAATTGTGTACAATAAGCCCAAAACATTGTTTGCAATTTGAGGTCTTAGCCGACAAAAATAAACCAAACATTCAGATTACAAACAACTATATTGGAAATGTAAGACACAAGCTTTTTGATGTTCAGAATGGTCATGATTTTCACACATTCAAGACAACCAATGCATCAAACGTCCTGTTAACAATTACCTGGGTGATTGTGGGTAACGGTATAACAGACAGAACCAACAGACTACCAACCTTTATCAATCGAACTATACACATCTAATGTATATATATTTGGAATACTTTTAGGATTACATAAGTTAAATTAGGACTATTGCCAGGATATATAATTAATTAACAGAGAACTATGCCCCTAGGAATTAATGCCAACAAGTAAATCACTTATTGTACTTGCACATAAATTCATTCATTCGTTTCATTTTCAAGTTGGCTCAATCAATCATTTACTTTTATCTCTGACTCTTACATGGCTATTTAAAAAACCAAATATGAATAGTTCTCTCTGGGTCAGTTTGTCCTGACATAGCTTCCCTCATAATATGATGTCATTTCGCTTACTTTGATTTAGGCACCACACTGGCAAATTTACCCGCCCACTGTGACAAATAGCCATGGCACCAGTACGTGTGAGGAGATGAACACACAACGTGCATTTTTCCAGCATATTCAATCAACTGTTGACTTAACAACCGCAGACTACAGAAATGGAAAAAGTATGTGTGTTTGCACATGCACATGCACTTAGTGGATAAATAGCAATGACTCATTTGAGGTCTATTACCTTTGTTTAAATGTTAGGTGAGCATGTCAGACAACCTAGCATTTGTATTTAATAGTTACTCGTTTGGCAAATAAAACCACAAAACACCAAGATAAAGATTCAGTGAACAGCAAATGAAATATACTAATGAATTCCTACTTACGTTGTTGTGATCACATGTTTATTTATTTTTACTTTAGCAGTAGGCTGGTTTCCATGACAATGACATTTAGTGTCTTAATGTGGTCCTTGACCTTATCAAGAATTTTATATTTAATTTCCATTAAACCAAATAAACAAGTCTGGGTCTGAGAGAGGCACTTTACGGAGCAACACATCCTTGTTTATAGAATAAATAGATCTATAAATATTTTATTAGTGCCAAACTGAATATTGTAGAATTGCCGTCTGGATGTGCTGCTGACATTTACATATTTATTTCTAGTCAGTTTCCTTTGGGACCAATGAATAGGTAGTGTAACTATCCAAAAACAAAGTCCAAATGTCCTGAACTCTTGCTTAATTTAACAAAAATGATTCAAAATGAAAACTTCAAAAGGTTTATATGTACCTTGAAAATATTTTTACAATTTCAGTGGCAGCCATAATGATATTGTGATGATGTATATGAACAGTCATGCCATAATCTATGGCAAACACATTCCTCAATTTGTGCATATACAGGGTATATATATATATATAAATATATATTTTATGAAGACATTATTAATTCACTCAGGGATGCCTCTGAAGTAATACTTACTAACACACATAACATGTCTTCAAAGCATGCCGTTCTTGGTTGGAATGATATGGTCAGAGACACCCACCAGGTTGCTAGGTCTGCAGGGAGTCCCCGACACGGTCCTTTGTATGACATAATGAAAATCAAAATCCCTATATGCTCAGGCCAACTTCTTAGCACAAAAATTTCGCCTTTGCAGCTCTACCATTAAAACTGACCTATTTCTCTCTTACTGTCTTTGGTGTAAATAAAAAAACAGAGTTTGAAAGATATTACTGTTGCCTATAACAACAGTTTTAGAATTTTACACAATTTATCATCACACTGTAGTGCAAGTTTTAGGTTTGATACAAACTGTGTTAAATCTTTTAATGAACGTATGCGTCCATCCATATATAGCTTATTATGTTGTCTTGAACGGTCTGAAAATCCACTTTTTGTGAATTATTTTTATACTGATATACATTTTAGAAGTCCTATGTTTAAATATTGGACTATCCAATTGTATACTTAAAGTTGAACGCACATTATATATATATATATCTTATTAACCATCTATTTTATTTAATGTGTATCTATATCTTTGTATTTTAGTTATTTATTACTTAGTTTTTATTTACTTGTATTGTATGTACATATGGACTTTTGTCTGAAATAAAACATTATTATATTATTATTATATATATGTCACAAATTAAACTATGTCCATTTCCTGACAGTTAATTCATGACACATTCCAGGTACTTGTCGATCAGGTGACAAACCATATGCCTTTGAACTGCCATCTGGTATAATTTGGTGATAATAATAAAAACAAAAAGTAGGCCTTAAAATGTGTTTTTTTTAAACTGAACCCTACCAGAAAATTTGTTGTGAACACTAAACATCAAATGTTCCCCTTTACAAAAACATTTTCTTAAGTTATTTATCCATATCTAATAATCTACCGGTAGATATTTTTTTAAACATAACTTTATAAGTATGTCACGACATGATGGAAGTAAGCAACAATACTGATTACTTCTGTTTCAGTTATGTACCAAACAAGGATGTTGGAAGGAGACATGACTACATTGAAGGAGGACACTGTAAGGGATCATCTCAGAACATTGATGACCAATATCAGACGAAATGACTTTCATCTGGCCTCAGACTCCCACCCCCTGCCCTCAGATGAAAGTTTGTCAACACTGGTATTAACAGTCTTGTAAATTATCGATGTCTGATGCCAGATGAATATACTGATGAAAATACTTTTGTCTGATGTCGGACATCGATGTTCTGGGATGATCCGTAAGTGCATCAAGGAGAAGGTCAGAGCCAGCATGAGCCCCAATACTGGAGGGCAGTAAGCAAGCACAAGCATGGGTGTGAGCAAGACCCAGTATGTTGGCTGTCGATCACCATCGTTGCTGTGTGGTGAATGTGACAGTGCAATGGGGAGAGATGTAGAGGTGCAGTAACGACAACGTTCCATCACACACTGCTCCAACATGTTGGGAACAACGACACAGTGCCTTACAGGGACAGCATTGTTTCAGCCATGGCATCAGTCACATCATCGCCAGGGGTTTACGGGATGCAAGATCCTGCCTCCAAGACACATAGAAACAGTATCCTGACGTGTAAAAAATAATCGTATGCTTCCCAATTCTGTAGGGTGCCTAATACTCCATGCAACACAGAAGATTAAAATTAGTCCCTAGATGCGGAACACATCTAGGGACTGATTCACGAACCAGAATACCATTCCAATCCATACGCATATCTGTTTAGGCTTAAGCTTTTGGGCGCAGTCACTGAGCGTTTTAAGACTTCCGAATTTATTAGAGCTAAAGTGATGAAAAACAAAGCGACTTACGAACATTCTTTTGTATAATTAACCAAACAAATGACCAATCGTACAGCGACAATAGAGAGTGCAAGCACTTCGATCCCGACTCACATCCCAAGCTTATTCCATCATTCCACATTGTTTCAGATGTACAATACATCGTTGTAAAATATTGAATTGAGGACACTTTTGAGGCCCAAATAGTGCTCTGGTTTGCGCCAACATGCGGTTTATTAATATTGCTTGTTTCAAATGCGGCATGCAGTGACCCGCGACTACGGTGGTGCACTAATTCCAACCTGAGCGAGTGCTATTTGAGACATTATATTCCTGAAACGATGTGGAATGATGGAATATACACATTAAGGTATAACATTTAGGCACAACTGTCATAATGCTGGAATTGGGGTGGGGCCGGATTCTACACGTCACAATTAAGTGTCCACAAAGTAATGCACAGTTCCATCTGCTGCCTGTTGACTATTCCAATGCTACTGTCATCACCACAGTCAGGTTTCCCGCCACCGAAACAAATTCAAGACCCTTCCAAAGTGAGTCGTAGCTTCCTTGATATCCTTAGCTTTGCCTTAGGAGATCTCCCAATGTGACAATTACACAAAGACAAGGCTAGCAAACTAGTATGCATAAGTGAGGAAGGCTGCTGTCACTTCCAGAACTACATTGATTATCATGGGAAACCATCAACACATAAAACAGTGTATTGTAACAAGGCACGTTATTTTGTTAAGTTCTTGTTAGTATCAAACTAATAATAATAATAACCGGGTTTACATGGGTTGTATCAGTTGTGATATTTTAAAAATGGGCCAAATGGCCCTGAAGTCTTTTGGACTAATACGTCTATATGTGACTCCGGCTGACCAAATGAGTGATAAGTCAAAAAAATTGTACCATTGTTTTCGTACATCCTTGTAAAGGTTTGGTAGGGTGCTTTACAGTTTCAAAAAATATGACTGCTAAAAAAATTGGCAAAGTTACGGAGCATTGAACATGGTAGGGATCAAAAAGTGAAAATGAAGAAAACGGCTGTTGAAATTTTACATTATATATGCAAATGGATTGCATGGAAATATTACATGCACAACATTCAAATGTGGCACACAGTATATAATATGTATGTTATGTTGCAATGATACACTGGAAGTACAAATGTGCTGCTACAAAGACTTATCAAGTTATGCCAGATTATGTCTTCATGTGTAAAACTAAGACGACAGATTATCTGAGAGCAAAAGGTAGACTCACTGTTTACAAGCTACTGCCAGTGACCAATTACAGATTAGTCACAGTTTCCATCAAACAATAGCAGGCAGAGAATCTTAGCTCCACAGCTGGGTGTAATACACAACCAGAGCCACCACTGATTCATGGTCAAGTAGATTAGCTCAATGCACCAACTAAGACAATACACAACACTGTGAGTGACAGTGTCCAGAGTGAGGCTGAAACAGTGTCATCATTGCTCAAATCAGGGCCAGGCTGTGTCAGCCTTCTTCTCATGTGTAGAGGTATGGCAAGGAGAAAACTTGTGTCCTTTGTTATTTGCTATTTACCTGAATAATTTTGAACACTGTTAGTCAGAATTATAACGGACTTGACATGGCAGCTGGTTATATTTACAACAACCTTAGTGATGATGATGTAGAAAATGTATGTTCTACTATATGCTGATGACACTAGAATGATTCAATCAAATACAGACTTCTTGCTTGTGTATAGCGGAACTATGTCAACTCTTCTAATGGTTGACATTTGGTTGTTTCAGGTGTCAACTATATTATGAATCTGTAATTATTAGACTATATTGATACAATTGATTTACACAGTACCATGTCTACACAAGGCATGGCAAGCGTAAACAGAACAGTAGAATGCATTTGATATAAATAAAGTGTAGGATATTTCACTCTATAGTTGTCCAGAATATTAATTTTCTATGTTTGTCACCTACAGGTTTCTACAGACAATACATCTTTAACCAATAGACACCACAGTCACACCATTTTATAATAATTAAATGAACATCAAAATAAACACAACTTGCAATTATAGAAAATCAATAGTTTTGAAGATACAGTTTAAAAGTGTTAGGCAACTGTTCAGTCTAACAGGGGTCAAGTGTGTCTACTCTGCCTGAGTGCTGTGACCAATTAAAGATTAGTCAAGGTCTCAATGGACTAGGCTGTAGAGATTAGTCACAACTGTTGACTTTGTGGCACAATACACAACATCTACTGTTGGGGGTGGTCTCAAGGGCCCTTCTCAAAACCACATCACTAGATAATGTAAAACTTTTGCACTTTGGGGGCCCCTTAGATGCCCTTAGAATGATTCAATCAAATACAGATTCCTTGTATATAGTGGCAGCACCCTAAGATACATCTATGCAAAATGAGAAAAAAAGTTGCTGAACAGTTTTTAAAAAAATATGCCAAATGTTACATTTTTACCAGTTTTAGGGTCCTTGGAGGCCCTAGGGAGCCCTTAAAATGATTCAATCAAATACAGATTCCTCGTGCATAGTGGGAGTGACCTAAGATATGTCTATGCAAAATTTGAGAAAAAGTTGCTGAACGGTTTCTGAGATACGGCAGCTAACGGCGGACGGCGGATGCAGAGTGATGGCAATAGTCCCTTGGACCTTCGGCCAAAGGACTAAAAATAGTACTTAGAATTAAAAAAGAGCAATAAGTGGGACCCTCGCTACAGGCTTGGGAACCCTCAAAAGAAGGCTGAGGGTCCCGAGGACCCTTGAACACAAACATCCAGGTAAACCCCGGCATCACACTGGTCAGTGTTGCCAAAATTCAGCCACACAGCAACAATGGCTATTCACAGTCATTACACAACACTGAGTAGTGAGAGAAATGGAGGACACTGCTGCTACACTAGAATGGATCATGTTGTCTTTTATATTGCCTGTACATATGTTTTATGGTCTGATGCTCTACGTGAATTTCCCACAAAGGACAATAAAGTAGTCATTGTTATAAACTCATAATATGACAGTCAGCAAGTGTTAATATAAACAGCTGTAATGTGCACTGTAGCTGATTTCCATTAATTAAAAAAACTGATATAAAAACAACGTAAAACCAAAAACGAGTTCTTACATTTCTCCTCCTGTTGATGGACATCTTCAACACTGACAACCAGAGGGAGCAGCAGTCTATCATTCAGTGTTAATAATGTCCCTTGGCACGATCACAAACTGTAAGAAAATGTCAATAAAAACTTTATGACGCAACTACAAAAATATCTCAATGTGAATTATTCTTTAACTGTTGGATCGTAAATTAAAACTGTAATTCTTTTCTCAGACCTTTGCAGAGAAAAGTGTGTTGCTTGACTTGGGTCATTTGATATTATATAAATTATACAACTTGAGTGTCTCCTCCAAATAAATTGACTGTGTTTTATGGCTTTTGTCTGGAGAAGATTTTGTGAGGTAAATAATGTCTTTCCCAATTTTTGACGGTCATGTGTTTTATCATGGTGCAGTGATTTACATATAACAAGCAGGCCGACTGATCATTAATTACTGCACATGCATAGAAATTCTGCAAGATTATATAAAACACACTGACGACTTGCAGTCCTACCTGGACACATCCCGCTCCTTCAAATCATTGACATGTGTGTGTTTACAGTCCTTTAGATTATGTGTAGGGCACCAGGCATTGTCACACATCTATACCTAACCATATCCAGATGGCCATTCCGGAACATGCCAAAAATTGCAGGCAAACATTTTAAGAAAATCAATGGGCTCTAAATTGTGCATGATTGAGCATTCCCCAGCTGCTGCTGAATACAATATGTGAAGTCATGCCAGCCCAGGTCAGAGTGACATGTCACCAAGACATCACAGCGGCAAAGTTAATGTATTATAAACATCTCTTCAATATACAGCCAACCTACATAAACTGGAAGGTGGAGAGAGTGGCAAACAGTTGTCTGCATGTTCCAGTCAGGTGGTGAGGTAAGCAAGGTGTCACATCCGTGAGATTAGATCGAGTATGGTCAGTATTGGAATTATCTTAATGTAAGTTAATAAAGTTGCATTTTATATGAGTAAACAATGTATCGCTTGAGCAAAATATGAAACAAGAAGACTGCAAAGTCTACATCCTATGCACTATGGCACACTGTTCATTGGTATTGGTAACACACGCGAGATTAACTTTATTTACAAGTAGGGACACTGATTTTTCGCGATCGCAAAAAATCGGGTTTTGAAACGGAATTCGGGTTTTGAAATGGAACTGACCTTTTGGAAAGGAAATTCCACGATTGTGCAAAATGGATGGAATTCCGCGTAATCGACATTTTGACACGGGATTTGCGTTTTCGAACGGAAACTCCGTAAATGCTGAAAGAGTAGAATTACCAACACTGTAAATGATACCGACTTTATTGGCGATGTTTTGAAATAAACATGATTACTATGCAACGGTATTCGTTTGTTTTGGTAGATTTATGATGCAGGATGTTTAAAACGCACAAGGCAAATCGTTGCGAAGTGTCATGACGCCCCTGCTATCTCGTATCAACCGACGTAAACAGGGACGCGGCGGAAGGCACTAACATAAACCGTTTCGTGATTATTGTTTGGTTGTCCACTAAGCGCATTAAAGACATATTGTTAATTAAATATACTTATTACATTGTTAGAACATGCATAAGTGTACAGATTCCGGTTTCGGAATAACAACAGCCTAGGTTACGCTGGCTCAAAGTGATATTCTGGGTTTTGTAGTTCCGTTGGATGGCGTCATATATGGCGCTAGCTAACATGGATGAAAAAAAATAAGTAGTGAAACAGCATCAGTGATTCAAACATTCATAATTGTTAATATGATTGTCTGTAACATTTACATTTGTTAACTTATGTATTAAACCACTGCTGCATTATAAATAACTAGTAATTTTTATGTTATTAATTGTGTGACAGGAATTGTTTTATTATCTAAATTTATTATGTACGGTTGCTATTGTGTTGCAAATATTGCACAAATATATGTTGTTAGAAAAGTTTGAAATAAATTATTTCTTTTCTAAATAGAGATGAGCTTCTTTAGACAGTATGCCATTTTAAAACGAAAAATGTGTCATTTGATCTGGAAAATGCGTAATTTGAAACAGAATCTGTTTTTTCTTAAATGGAAAATACGTTGTCGGGTAATTCCACGTTAATGGAATTACAATTCACAGTATTTTTTGGCATATAATCTTTAAATTTTCCAGTTCATCATGTTCCTAGAAAGGAAACTTGAACATGTTTTGGAAGTACCCACTATTCCTATTACAAACAGTGGTTCTTATTAACAAATGTAACAAAAGGATGAAATTATGACTGTTCCTATTTTGGTAAAGGAATTACACAGAAAATTTAAAAATCAGTTGCTAACAAATGTCATAATAAATTGTCTGAAATCTGCAACCTACTAGGTCTGACAGCTGGCATTACTAAATAGACACATAACATGACCTTGTATTGGACAGAAGTTTAGTCATAGTATGTGTAATGTTCCTTTACACTGAACAGGTTTCTTTCGGTAATGGAATTACATGGCACTGTAACGGAATTACACGTCTGACTATTTTCTGAATAAAACATCAAATAATAATTGATACTTGCTGTTACTCTTCTGCATGTTTACAGACAACTTTATCTCCATGTTGTAAGGCAAAAATATCCTAATTATATGTAGGCAAAAATTATAAACATGGTAGAATGACGTGTTTCATGTTTAATTCAAATTCAGTTGAAGGCTGCTATTGAATGCCTGTCCATCTGTAGCCATGGGCAGATATTAAATTTAATGACTGACATTTACACAAACCTGATCTGTTGAGGCAGTCAATATATCATCAATATCAGGTCAGACAAATTTACAGAGCTCAACATTTTTCAAAGAAGTTGTCTTCCTCAATTTCAACACCCTGAGTCCCTGACCAACAAATTTCTTTAGATTTTTCTTGCCGAAGTACTTCACAACCACCCACTTCATATCCAGATTCTTAGGCCTCTACTTCATTCTCATGTCCTCTGCCTCATTGTTGTCTTCTTCATCATCTTCATTCCTTCATTGCTTATCCTCTGAAGTAGTCCAATGTGGAAGGTGTTCTGTATTGGTTCTGTACATCAATCGCAAATGATGTAACCACTGTGACTCTGTGCACCGGCTTTGCGTTGGAAATTGGATTGATCTCATTCCAATCATTTGACCTTTGGAATTTCCAGTTCATATATTGGCTTCACTGAAATATTCAATCAGAATATTCAACATTTCCTGAAGCAACCTCTGCAAAATCACTGGATGCGATCACCTCTGCTTTACCTGACATCACTTTGGCGCATACCAACACTGGACCTTTTCCATGACTGGCAAAGACTTCCTCACTATATTTCTTTCTAGCAGTATGCATGAAACATTGCTTGAACTGGCTGGAAGGACCATCACAAAAATAACACTTTTCTTTAACTGGCAGACTGTTGAATCGAAGTGTTAATGAACATCGATTGATACCTTGGAACACATTCACAGTATATTTGTTGAGTTGTGGTCTGAAACAGCCACCATTGAATGTGCTCCTCCCTGCTCCCAAGCACATACAGTGAAAAGGAAAACCAGACTGTAGGTCCAACTGTTGCTTGCTTTTCATTTTTAGTTACAGTGTTAAACTTCTCAGCAAAGTCTACTTATTTTAAAAACTGTGCATCATCTTTCACTATTGCCCGATGCCCATCCTCTAGCAAAAAACATTGCCTGGACCTAATTCACAAATCTATGATGCATAAAATAAGGTGTTTGCTTTGAACATTCATCAAAACATTCTGAAACTGATCCTTGGTGGATAGTCTTGCCTATCTTGTCGGTTTCCATAGGCCATTGCTGCCATTCAGTGTTGATAGTGTTATCCGTGCCAGATCAATGGAACCAGTGTTTGAATCCTTGGACAGTTTTCACAAGTACCATCCATGGATTCCATTGACAATTAACTGAAACATTGTCCTGGTGTCTGTGTAGACCTCTATTGCATATAGGTCCCATTACTTACCCCAATTTATACTGGAAGAGAAAAATCATATAATTCTGTTACTGTAATTCCGTTACCAAAATGTAATTCCTTTTCCATGTTTCCCACAAGTTGAGAGAAGATACATTAAAAGTGTGTAATCTAACCTATTCCTGAGTGTATATAATAAGAGAATTTAAGGTAATTTGTAATTTCAATGACTTGTTAGCTCTCAGGAAAACTTTTTCTACTTTTTTGGTAATGGAATTACAAAAAAATATGAAAATATGTGACAGTCCATTTCAAAAGATAGGTTGTGCAGTACATATTGCTCTCTGAATTTAGAATAAATATTACATGGACTTAAAAAAATGAGCAAAATAAAAGTAAATAAGTTGTGAGTTAATGGTTAGATGGGAGGGGTTTCTGTTGGGTGTTGTTTTTCAATATCTCGATTGCTAAAAATGTACTCCATTAGAAATGCAATTTGCTTTTTTCTTAAATGAAAAATGCGTCGTTTGAAACCGAATTTGCCTTTTTCTGAAACAGAATTTTGAAACGGAATTGAACCGAATTTGTCGTTTTTTTACGGAAAATCAGTGTCCCTATACATGGTGGAAGTTGTAAATGTAATGCTTTGTTTACCTACTTAGTGTCCTCAACAGTAATCGAAGGCTTGTCTAAGTACCAGTGTTGTGTTCTAATGTTGTGTTTGTAACAACTCAAGGATGCTACATTTCCATTTAAACTCCTTTCTATGCTACTTGAAACAATTGTTTGATTTGACATTTCTACCCTCAATTAACTGTACATACAAAACTATTAAAGTTCATGTCTCATGGTGCCATTGTCCTAAGTTTCTGCCCATGGTGCCACCCTACATGCCACCCTTCAGTGCCACCACATTGTCCTAGGTTTCTGCTGCCCATGGTGCCACCCCACATGCCACCCTTCAATGCCACCCCATGTGTTAGGTCTCTGCCCCATGGTGCCACCCCACATGCCACCCTTCAGTTCCACCCAATGGTGCTAGGTGTTTGCCTCATGGTGCTGCCTCAGTCAACCAGGCAGTGAGACAATGTGGAGATAAGATGAGATAACAAAGAGATAACAGTACACATGTAGCTACAGTCGTTTTCTCACATTCCTGTTCTTTGCACAAATTAATGAGTCATTTCACAGCATTCTTTTTCTTGAGTCCACCTTCTATGTTTCAAAACGATCAATATCAAATATTAGATTATTAGTAGGATATCAAAAAGTCTACTTTCCAAGTTCTTGAAAACATTATTTAATTAATACCAAAATGTAATCAAATGGTACGGCTCTTAGAATGATTAAAAACGAAACATGCTCTACATAATCAATACCAATACGTAAAGACTTGTATTAAAATAACCTTGACATCGCTGCCTGTGCTGCTTCAAGAAAAAACATACCGGAACCTCAAAAATAATGTCATAATTTAATCATAATAGGGCAGCACTGTTCTTCTCTGCTAAACATAAAGGTACAGCTTGAATTGCCTTGGATAGTGTTATCAGCACACACTATTCAACTGTAAATACTATGACTGTGAATACCCATGTACATTGGCTACCTACGGCAAATAGTGTTACAGTAATAATTTAAAATAGCAAAAACAAAATTAATTACTGGGAAGTAGCTTTTGAAAGTTATTTGTTCAAGGGACAAGTAGATAATTTAAAGAATTTTGAGCCCTGCACACGCATGCACGCACACACCTGTGGATAGCAAAATGTAGCCTTACAATTATGCAGTCGATATTTGTTATCCAGACAGACAGGTAATCCACCAGTACCAAGAAGGTATGAAACTCAATGTGAACAACTAAAGACAGTGATCAGTGTAAGCAACCAATAAGACAGAGCAACAGTGCAAATTGTCCAAGCTTGGCAACAACTGGTGACTGTGACCGAGATGCAAGGAAACTAACTGAATTGTCCAGAGATGTATTCAACAGCATCACTTTGTATTTGGCTGTCAGTGCCTTAAACTGGCCACAACATCTGAGACTGACAAAAACATGTTATATAATGTCTAGACATGTACAACATAAACAGCAACACAGCCGTTCTAATGTGGGTTTATCATGCTATGATACAAATTTCATGAGTACCTGGGTACTCAGGTAAGATACAGGTAATAAAACTGGAGGAGAGAGCGAAAGTTGAGAACCCACTACAACATGAAATGTCCGTGATGATGTGGATGCTGAACTACCTTGATCACATGATCTATATCATGTGACTTAAGCACTGGAATGCAAGGTAGATGGCAGTGTTGGGAATCGGTTTGATTTTCATAATCAATTGTCAGTTTCACCGAACTAATCAATTGTATAACCGTTGTTTTGACGGCCATTTAAAAATAGGTTTATCACAAGATGGCAGTACTGTAACCTGCCTGTGACATTTGATGTAAACACGACATATTGAAAATGTAAGCACCTGTTTGTAATAATCACCACAGTAACTTATCAAATGGCCCCACAGTGTTTATGAATACGTTTAATGTGACACTGCATCTTCCAGTAAAGTGAGGTATGTATATATATATATATATATATATATAAACATATTTCACTCAAAAAGAAATGCTAATAAATATATTTATTGGTCACAGTAGATTGTAGTCAATTAATTGATCGGAAGAATAAATTATAAACAAATCATTGGTAAAACTTATTAACTGGAACAAAACTAGTAGATATGAAGTTACGAGACCAAGAACATCCTCCATTTGACTGCTCACGACTTTTGTTTCAGAGTCACTTCGGAAACAATAAAACTATCTAGTATCAACAGTGATAATCTTATCTCATTTGTGCAGATCTATGCATGTAGTTTTAATATAATTATTTTTGACTGGATCTGGTCAAAATTCTGTAAAAACAAGAAGTACTTTGGGATATATATCCAACTGTGCATATTAAATTGTTAAACTGCCGACACTGACACTACATACTTGATCAATGAATTTGAGCTATGGCACGATTTTGCGATATTTTCGCGTTTAATTATAAAATGTCGCATATTTTTGGAGAGTGCGCGACGCCAATGTCGCATAATTATCTTAAATATTGCACTCCTAGATCAGTGGAGCAACACCTGCAATATTGTGAAATACATGGTTTTATTATGATTGTTCAGCATCTAACATGACCGCAAAACCATTTACATTTGTTTTCGGCAAATCTAAGATAGTCTTTTGCCGTTGAACCTCGTCCCATGCCGCTTAGAATTTACCTCTGACATCACCAATCAGTTGTCCAATCACAGAATTAGCGCCCAGACAGTGGTGCCACCAGATGGATTGTTGGCAATCTATATTATGCAAAATGGCGTCGAAGCAACAACTGCAGCAGCATGTTGCACAGCTGCTGCGCGACATGTGGTCAGCAAAGACCAAACACACAGACCCTAAGATGTTATTGCGCACAATTTTAATATGTATGTATGTATGGTGTACCGATTACATTGATGCTTATTAAGGTCCTACAATGTTCAGCAAATCAGCATTTGTGCGCATTACAGCGTAATACTAAGTAATTTTACTATACCCAACAACTGACTCACTATGACTGTAGTCGTAGATGTAGTGTTAAGTGTTGTATTATTTACAAAAAACACTTGGAAAACCATAAATGAAATCCATAAAATTAATAAATCATTTCCAAAATATTTTAAAGAATCCGATTCTATTGTGGCAGACAAACTAGAAATTGCAAATAAATTCAATACATTATTTACCAATATAGGTAGTAACCTGGCTAATGATATTAAATACAAAGGCATTCATGATCATTCATATTATCTAAATAATATAGTAAACTGTAATTTTACATTTAAATACATTGAAGAAGATACCATAAAGAAAACAATAATTAATCTACCCAACAAAAGTAGCTGTGGATGTGATGGTCTCTCAACCAAACTGCTAAAAATGCTTGAACCTGCACTAACCAAATCTTTAACTTTATTAATAAATCAAGTATTAACCACGGGAATATTCCCTGATAAATAAAAAATTGCTAAGGTAATTCCAATTTATAAAAAAGGTGAGCCAGCAGTATTCAATAATTATAGACCCATATCTCTTCTACCAGCTATTTCAAAAGTACTTGAAAACATTATTTTTGACCAATTATTATCTTATTTAAAAGACTAAGCTTTTGTTTGACCATCAGTATGGATTCTGACCTAAACATTCAACTGAATACGCAGCACTAGAATTAATAGATAGAATAATAACCAAACTGGATAAGGATGAAATACCCATTAATATTTACCTAGATCTTTCCAAAGCTTTTGATACCATTGACCATTTAATTTTAATTGACAAATTGAAATATTATGGTATACATGGAACAAATCTGAACTTATTCAGCAGTTACCTAACAAATCGTAAACAATATACGGAAATTGACAATACAAAATCAAAAATGTTATCAATAACAACAGGTGTACCACAAGGTTCAATCTTAGGACCCCTGTTATTCATCATATATATCAATGATTTTGCAAAAGCCAGTAAAATGTTTAATTTCATAATTTATGCTGATGATACAACTCTATCAAGTACACTAAACACTTTCAGCGATAACATACATGACGAAAATTTATAATCTTTAATAAATGAAGAACTTTTAAAAATAAATGAATGGCTCAAAATAAATAAATTATCGCTAAACATAGCAAAAATCGAAATACATGACATTTCAAAAGGCAAAGAAAAATATACAGACACTTACTCTGAAGATAGACAATGTAAATATTGAACAAGTCAAAGAATTTAATTTTTTGGGTTTAATTATAGATACAAATTTAAACTGGAAAAAGCACACTGAAAAAATTGCAAATGCTTGTTCTAAAAAAATTGGCGTATTAAATAAATTGAAACATGTGTTACCTCTTCATATTAAAATAATATTATATAATTCTTTAATAGTGCCACACATTAATTATTGCATCATGGCGTGGGGCTTTCAATCAAATAGAATAATAAAACTTCAAAAAAAAGCCATGAGAATTATTACCTTAAGTAATTATACTTCCCACACAGAACCACTTCACAAAAAACTCAACTTGTTAAAAGTAGATGACATCCTTAAATTACAACAATTAAAATTTTACTATAAATATTTACACAATGACTTACCAGTTTATTTACAAAACTGGAGGATAATGTTTAACTATGAGGTACATAATCATGATACAAGAGTCAGGAATAAAATATACACTTATAAAATTAAACATGAATTTGCTAAGAAATGTATTAGGCATAATTTGCCACTTTTACTAAATAACATTCCTGATATTGTCAAAGAAAAGCTTAGTACACACAGTTCACAAGGATTTGCCAAGTATGTTAAACTTTATTTTTTACAAAACTATCAAGTAACATGCACCAGGCAAAACTGCTACATATGTATGCAAAATTAAGAACTGACAACCACCTGTCAACTTGATACAATACAAAACGGTGCCTAAACGACAAACACAACAATCATGTAAGCTTGCTCACACTACACACATGCATACATATTATGTTTTTTTTTTATTTATTTTTTTTATTCTTCTTTTTCTGGAAGAATTTTATTAGGTGATGTATTGATTCAGTTAAAGTTTTATTGGAAAAGGTGGCTCCTCGATAGCGACTACCATAGTCTTAGAGGAGTCTCCTGACCCTACTTTTCGTTATTTATCATACATTATACCATGTTTACCAAAAGGTTATATATTTGTAAAATTTAAATTTTTTGACATGGATGTATTGTATGTATTATTTGAAATGTCTGGGTCAAATAAAATAAAATTCTTCTTCTTCTTCTTCTACAAGTGTTACTGTTAATGTCAGTGTACAGTTATAGTCTGGCGTTTTTGTAGTACCAGTGGCAGTGCCTAAGGCTAAGGCTAAACCTAAGTTAGTAGTATATTACACTACAGTGCTGACGTCATTGCCCTATGCCGCTAGCCTAGCCCTAGACAATCATGTTATGTTTGCGTAGACATCACCATAAGATGTAAATGTACTACTTAAGTCCTAACTAAGTGTAACATATTTGGGGCATTTGACAGCAAGAATTAGACTAACTTTGGAGCTATATTCTGGAATATGTGACAATATATTTGGGGGATTATTTTACTTTGTAAATATATGCTTCAAAACAAACAGCCATGCCACGTCAGATGAATTTGAATATGTTTGACAATAACAACACAACTGCCCAGCTTAGCTTTAGGTTGTTCTAAAATACCCCTTCAAATAATCACCAACATTTTATGGACCGATTTGCTTACTTAATCCCTATCTCCACCAAATCCAAGGCCATACTGAAGCATGTGAAAGAATATACTCATTTAAGTAATGTCATTGTGTTGGTGGTGGATGGGCTTGAGTCAGTTCTTGGCACACATTTGTAGTGGTGGTCGAGGCCGATCAGAGCCAACCTCCTTCAGCAGAACAAGACAGCAAAGATACGGATAGCAGTGACAGTGACACTGGCAACATAGCCATGGTTGAAGCAAACTTGTGTGAGAACAGTGTGAGAAGACCATTTGATAAAGGCATATCTAACATGCAAACGTACAAGTGTAATTTATGTGACAATATCTGTCCGACTAATTAAAATATGGAAACACTTGTAATTCAGTTACTGGTTTTGTGACTTATTTTTTGTAATCATTATTATTAGTATTTAAATTATCAAAAGTTGTATTAGGCTGTCCCTTCATCTTGCACTGTGTGTTAGATTGCTCAATCAATTAGGGGTATTTAGTACCTTCAAATTATATTAAATACTGACTCTCAGCTAACTAATTAGCAACAAAAACCAGTATTAGTTATGATCTCCCCATATGTATATATATACACACATATATATAATATTATAGTATATATTTCACACACACATATACATTTCACAATCATATATATCTGCTTGTGTGACTGTCACTGTGCATGTTAGATCATTTTAGTTTGCCAATGATTTATATATATTATATATATATACATATGTAGGTCTCTGTCTAAAATTGGATGTCTCACTTTTGTCAAGAGGGGGGGACATGTGTCCCCTAAATATCCAATCCAACTCAAACACTGTTGCTGCTGTGTACAGCAATGACTGGTACGTTGGACTGATTAGTGAGCATTCTGAACAACATGAAGATGTACTTGTCAAGTTCATGAAGAGGAACAACCGAACCAATGCAGCATCATTCTCACTTGGACAGCAACTGCTGAATGTTGGGTTCCATTTATCAACATTTTGAGGGTGGTTCCAACACCATTTGTAGTTGAACAATCTGCCAGGCAGTACAGGCTTGACAAGGATATCATTGCCAATTGTGTGGCACAGTTTTCGGCATTCAAGCAGCGGTAATTTTGCCCACTTGTCACCAGGTAAAAGAATTATCTCTATAACTGTGATGTTGTGCATAACTATATATTAATGTTGATTGTTAATATGTTCCTTACTATTTCCTGAAATTATATCCACAGTGAATATAGAAAGCAGCGCTAGCCAGTTTAACGAAAAACTTTTATGTTTGCACAGACGCAATTCATAAAAATCCAAACGATGAAGAACAAATCTCCAATTTTTTTACTGGTTGCTAATATACATTTAAATATTTCACCTGTAAAGTTTCTAAGTTGTGTAACTTGTACCCCTGGAGATATGACCGTGTTTGGATAGGGACACTGATTTTCCATTTCAAAAAAGGCAAATTCTGTTTCAATTCCATTTCAAAATTCCATTTCAGAAAATGGTAAAATTCTGTTTAAAACGACGAATTTTCCATTTCAGAAAAAGGCTAATTCTGTTTAAAACGATGTATTTTCTGTTTCAGAAAGAACAAATTCTGTTTCAAATGACGCATTTTTGTGTCAAATGATGCATTTTCCTTTTTAAAGAAGCCCATTTCAGTTCAGAAAAGAAATATTTTATTTCAAAGTTATCTTTGAAAAATAATACGGTGTGTGAAATATCTAAAATATCACAATGATAATAAATACAGTGTGTGAAATATCTAAAATATCACAATGATCTCTGCATCTAAATAATACTGTTTTACATTGTGGCTAACGCTTCTAACAACATAATTTTATGCAATATATGCACCACAGTAACAACCATACAACACAAATTTAGATAGTAAAATAATTCCTGTCATACAATTACATATAAATGACTGGTGCAGCAGTGCTTGATATATAAGTTAGCAAATGTAAATTATACAAGCAATCATATTAACAATTATGAATGTTCAAATCACTGCGGTTTCACTAATAATTTTGTACAACCATTACATTTTTAGCTAGCGTTATATATGACGCCGTCCAACGAAATTTGTTAGAACTACGAAACGTGGACCTCTCACTTTGAGCCAGTGTAAACTAGGCTGTTGTTACTCCTTCGCGTTTTGTGTTCGAAACCGGAATATGTATATTATGCGTGTTCTAATGATGTGACAACTACATTTAATTAGCAACATGTCTTCCATGCGCTTAGCGGATGGATTGGCTGTCCGCTAAGCGCATGGAAGACTGCGATCGCGAAACGGTTTATGTTAATGCCTTATACGCGTGTCCCTGTTTACGTCGGTTGGCACGGGGTAGCGCATGACACTTTGCATTGATTTGCCTTGCGCGTTTTAAAAATCCTGCGTCGTAAATCCACAAAAATAAATTAACATTGTTGCATATTAAACATTTGTTTCAAAATATCTCCAGCAGTCCTCTAAGTTAACTTTTTTGTCTAAATTTTTTTATGAGCCAAATTTTAAAAGTAGGAGCCAAAATAATTGTGTGTGCAAATGTGTGTAATTGTGTTTTCAGTACAAATTTAATCCAAATTAACCACAGACGTCCATTTGAAATACAAATAAATTTAAAACATATATGAGTATGTGGCCAGACACTAACTTTATGTATTATAACACGGTACACTGGCAAATTAATAACAGTCATATGTGGAATCCCTGAAATTACCAATAATTACAGTAAATATACATTTATGTTTAGGGACACTGATTTTCCGTTTCAAAAAAGGCAAATTCCGTTTCAATTCTGTTTCAGAAAAAGGCAAATTCTTTTTCAAATGAAGTATTTTTGTTTCAGAAAAAAAGGCAAACTCTGTGTCAAATGACACATTTTCCGTGTCAAATGATGCATTTTCTGTTTTAAGTGAAAAAGAAGCCCATTTCTGTTCAGAAAAGTAATATTTTATTTCAAAGTTAATTTTGAGAAATAATACATTCTGTTAAATATTTAAAATATCACAATGTTATGATCTGTGCATCTATATAATACTGCTTTACTGTGTAGTTAACTTTTCTAACAATATTTATTTGTTCAATATTTGGAACACAGGTTGTTTCTAATGCAGCAGTGCTTAATATATAAGTTAACAAATGTAATTTATACAAGCAGTCATATTAACAGTTATGAATGTTTAAATCACTGATGCTGTTTCACTGACAATTTTGTTCAACTATTATGACGCCATCCAACGGAATTTGTGAGAACTACAAAACGCAGACTATATCACTTTGAGCCAGTGTAACCTAGGCTGTTGTTATTCCTTCGAGTTTTGTATTCAAAACCGGAATATGTACACTTATGTGTGTTCTGACGATGTGACATCTACATTTAATTAGCAACATGTCTTCAATGCGCTTAGTGGACAGCCAGACAACGATCGCGAAATGGTTTACGTTGGCGCCTTCCCCGTTTACATCGGTTGACACGAGGTACCACGGGCGCCATGACACTTTGTAGCAATTTGCCTTGCGCGTTTTAAAAATCCTGTGTTATAAATCCACCAGAGGGTGACCGTACATAATATGTCAGTCGCCAAACAGAAAAAAAAAATCGCATATGTGACCAATTCAGTCGCAATTTAGAGGGCTGATCTTCAGTAAAGGCATTATTGATGAAAGAGGCGGTGCTTTTGATTACGGAAGATCCTTTTGAAAACGCAAATACCACGATTTTGTCTGTTTTATGCGATCGCCAAATTTCCATTTGAAAAGGCTAATTCCGTTTCAAAACGCCGATTCTTCGAATTCTTCCCGTTTTTCGCAATCGCGGAAAATCAGTGTCCCTATTTGTGTATAGTCCAAATATAATTTACCCATTTTGTTAGAGATATGTGATGCAAACACAATGTAGGTGGTCAGATATCTTTGGGAATAGCAACTAGACCACTATGGGAACTGAAATTATACATCAGTCGCTACTGGTATCATGTTTTCAGGTGCATTTTGCTTTGCAAACGTGAGACAGAATAAACAAAACCTCATCTTGCAGGTGCCACAGTTCCTCTTCCATTCATCTGGCATTTAAAATGATGGTAGATTTGGATTCCATATGTTGGTTACTTTACATGCCAAATTTCAAAGCTCTATGATAAATATTCACAATTTTACGAGCCCATGAAAATGGTACTTTAGCTCGTCACGACAAATCTTATAAAAGTTACAAAACTTTAGATCTCTGCCAAAATTTGGAGAATCGTCAAATGAAGCTCAAATTTTCAGGCTAAGCTAGTTTTTATGCATATTTTGACATATACAAAAATCAGCCCATTCTAAGTCGGTGTGGTGGAAAGCTACCAGAAAATGTGTTTATCTGACACAGAATGACCCAGATAAAAAAAATGCTGTTGAAGTGGTGATTCATCACCACAACCTTTTTTGGAATGAATGCCATAAACATAAAGCCTTCCAAACACGTCACCTCAATGCAACCTACCCCAACTAGTTGCGTCACTACATAACAATCCAACACGATGCAACCACTTTTTATTTAGATTATTGTGGTGAGTCACCTGCATTAATTATCATGATGCATAGGCTGGACTTAAAACAACAATAAAAATGTTTTAGAACTTGGTTAACCCTCTCATGGTCAGAACGCCTGAATCAACCCGACTTCCACTCATGGCCACAACGCCCGAATACAGGGGCACATTGAAACTAGTACTGCGAAACCGTGTCATCCAATAACGGCAATTTATTTCGGCAGTTAGCAGAAAATAATATTGTTTCACTGGTAAGCATTAAAGGTTAGAAATGTTGGTGATTTCGGTGGCTAAATGGCGCCAACCACCACATGGTTTTGTAATTGAACTTGGTGTCACACAATTTCCTGATACTCTTTTATGCCATGCAGCGAATATTTTAATGGCGATTTTCAGCCATGAGATTAAAGTTTAACATTTGCTGCAGGCATAAACATGGAAGCACCCGGGAATTATTCCAAAACACGCGTCTGCAGGCGATTTCTACGATTAAATGGTAACTTTTGAGCGGTCTATTTTGTTGTAAAGAAGTATTAATGCCCCGCGCTACGAAGCGGGTGGTGTTTTTTAAGCTTTGATGTAATTCTCGACATTGTCATTATGTCGAACTCCAGTGATTCGGACTTTGATGGGATTTTCGAAACGAGTTTAAAACGAACGCTGCCATTGAAGGGGTATGTTTTGCACTATGGTTACGCATTTTAAATATAACACTGACTTAATAGTTCAGACAGGATGACGGCTATGATCACAAAGAATGCCATTGTGTATAAAATCTTGAAAATACATGCACTCCGAAAAACTGAAATTATTTTACTTTTATTTACCATAGACATTTAATTAGTTTCCATTCTGTAGCATAGTAATTTATTAACATTTCATACGCAGCATGTAACCGCTAAATATTAATGAAAAATATTTATAAAATGAATTTTTTAGAAGTATTTAATTTTTGTCAAACTTTAGTAATTCATATTTAGGTAATAAATTGACATATGTCACATACTTGGCTAGTTACACCAGGAATTAGTTTTTCAGATGTAGTGAAAATGTTATTTGAATCGGATGAAACATTATTTATTTATTTGCATTCATACAACCCGAGTATATCACATGATTCACTCACAGCACAATCTCTTGATTTAATAGGATTCAATAACTGGCACATATTTGCACCAATCTGGCCTTGAGAGTGTTAATAACAGTGTAGCCAAAAACATAGCACCGAGACTATGAGCCTCTATGTTTAGTTAAAACCCTGGATGATAAACCTTCAGACTTTTCAGAACAATTTATAAATGGTACTAATGGTCATGGTCTGTATTTGGAGGATACAAGATTTCACAAGATTGCCACCCAGAGAATGAACTCTAGGTGGCAGGTGGACAAGGAAGCCTTTTGGCTTATCGAGAGTCCGACCCTTTTATCTATGTGTATCCCGCCCGTCTGAGGTATGTGTCGATTTTATTTTTAAACATATTCACGCTACTAGCACCCACACAATCAGCAGGTAATCTGTTCCATTCATTTACAATCCTTTTTGAAAATGAAAACTTTCTTATATTCAATCTACTCTGCTCCTTTGCTAATGTAAGTTCATGTCCTCTAGTCCTTCTATCTTTCTTAACTGAGAAAAAAATATTTCTATCAATATTTTCATAACCCTTCAATATTTTAAACACTTCTATCTGATCTCCTCTCAATCTCCTGGTCTCTAGTGTTGTTAAACCACATTTTTTAGGCGTATTTCGTAACTAAGATCCCTCAGTTTTTGTATCATTTTAGTTGCTCTCCTCTGCACTCTTTCTAGCATATCTATGTCCTTCCTGCGATATGGCCTCCACGCTTGAATACAATATTCTAAATGAGGCCTAACTATTGTTTTGTACAGCGGTATTATTAGCTCTTTTTCCTTATACGTTATGTTTCGCCTAATTAATCCAAGGATTTTATTTCCCTTTGAAGCTGCAATTTCGCACTGCTCTGAAACCTTCATATCAGCACTAATGGTTAACCCTAAGTCGTTTTCTTTTACAGTAGTACTTAGTACAGTACCCCCCATTGTATATTCTACTTCTTCGTTCCCATGTCCTGTGTGGAGGCATTTACATTTCCCAAAATTGAACAGCATTTGCCACTTTTCAGACCATTTGATCAACCTGTCAAGATCATCTTGTAAATGCTGTGTATCGCCATCACTTTTAATCCTTCTAAAAACTTTTGTATCATCCGCAAATTTCAACACCTTGTTTGTTATTTCATCATCCAAATCGTTGATATATATTAAAGGAAAACAAAAGGCAACGTTTTGGTGTTAAGCATCTAAGAGTTAATACAAACTAATAAATTCCAACTACAATCAAATTTTTAACGTCAGCGGTTTACCAGGAAAACATTTTTGAACACACAACTACCGAATTTCTATGGACTACGCCATTGTTAGAAGAAAGTGACGTCACACTGTCGTAACTCGCTTCGTAAATTTTCTGCGTACTATTTATTCCCAATTCCGTTAGGTGGCGCTATGGTAAGTTAATCAATTACACTAAGTGCGCATGTGCTGTGACTGTGTAAATAAGATGGCTTTCCAATTCTTCGGAAGATGACGAAAACCAAATAGATTTCGAAGCAACTGGTTACCGGTTTGAACCACAAAAACAAGGGCCTGTGTTGGAAGATAAGACAGAGGCGCATACCATGCCGAGATGAAATTTACTGCTGTCGGTGGGGAAAATGCCGCAGCGATCTCCGTGGCTTGTTCAGGAACAAGAACTGAATGTCTGCTGCCAGGAGGCGCTTGCTACTCGACAGCAACGCTGTTGGTGAAGGTAATTATTAATCTGTTTAGTTTATTGTTTAAATAACCGATGAGCCTAAGTTCCGGGCTGCGTATGAACAGCGAGAGATGATCGCTCGGGCCGGGACACGTCACTTGTCTTACACTTAGGATTGGATGACTTTTAACTTAGTTCGATCTCACTCTCAGACTCGGTGCCACTGGGACTCAGTGTTTGAACTTTAACGTCCATTTTCGAATACCACCCAAGGTTGTACCCTCACTTTTTAAAAGAAATGTAGTTGAATGGTTCCATGATTCATGTGAACCAAAATTGTACAGGGCAGAGCTATGACTGAAAATAAGCAGGAATTAACTCCCTTTTGTTCTATCCCCGTCGACACTCTTCACATTCGCAGTAATGGCTATGCATGTATGAACTATATGTGGCAGTACTACTTTTTAAACACATGGCAGCAGGTAGATAGATTATTTTAACTTTATGCATACTGCAATTTTTCTGCCCAAAGTTTACATTGGCTCTTATGAATATACCTTGAACATTCAGCCAGAGCCCCCATTTGTTTTGGTGACAAAGAAAATTACCACCGTTTTGTGCAAATATTGACACATTTCAAAACGGCCTTCCTTAATCTGCATATGTCTATGGACCCAGGTATAATACTGGGATGAATACAGTTAGAGGATCGTGATGCATTCTTTGTGAAATCTGTTCAGAATAATTAAAGATGTTTGCTTAACATTTGTGTAAAACTATTATTTAAATGCTTAATTCTTTGTTACAGGTGGACTGCTGTGCATTACAAACAGCAGAGGATTTAAAATTCTTTGTTTGGAGCAGGTGATGCTGCAGAATGGGAATTAGACCATCCAACAAACAAGTACGTATATATATGCATGCATTGTTACAAGACCAGTGAAATGTGTTGTTAAATATTTATTGAAATGTATTAATAATGAACACAATACAACATCATAGTAGCACTACAAATATATATAGATAATTTTATCAGCAATCTCATGCCTGATGCACAAATTATTAACAATCTTCCATGAAAATTACTTAGTAGACTTACCATACGTCATCTACCATCCACATGCTAAGCAAATTCACATCATTGAACTGACTACCATTTGAACCTAACATCAAGAAAGATCATGTATTCAAAACTAACAAGTATGTCGCACTAATCCATGATGTAAACAATAACGGAATAAAATCAGAATTAACATGCATTGAAATAGGTTGCAGAGGCTATGTATCTGAACCCAACAAATCTAAGACTGACAACCTCCTTAAAATCTCTTGGAATATAACCACCAACAAAACAACTAATTCAATCGTATGCTTGTCTAAACAAGCCCTGCTAACGTCATTCACCCTTTCTAAATGTAAAGACGAACCACACTGGTTTGACCCAAGACTAATTTAAATATGATGACCATCACCCTAATATGACAGTAATTACAAAATAAAATTTCCCTCAACAGCAGGTAGTCCTATACATAAATGTGTTCATTTTCAATACGACTTACTTTAACCGTTAGTCATTATTTACCTTAGCCTGCTACAATATACTACTATACATAGCTATTTACTGTATTCACACATGTACTTGGGTTATCGTTTCACACTTTATTGTATTCTACTGTATGAATAAAGTGATACTCTCTCACTACAGAACAAATTATAATGATTCCACTTATGCTATCATAACGTATAGATACAATGTTTGTTGCACCGTCATAATTTGTTCTGTAGTGCAAAATTACCAATATTTTCCATATTCAAGATGTTTACATGTTTAATGGTAAACAATTTATATAAAGGAATGGTGTCGTTATAGAACCGATTTTTATGTCATTTATTTACAATGTCACATGTTTATTTGAGCCTAATTTATTTCAGGTCTCTCAGGTGGGCTGCATACAGACAGTTTACCTGGTGGATCCATGGTAAGCTGGGACGAAGGTACAGAGAGTTCTACCAGCATGTGCCAGCCATGGAATAAGATCAAGGTTCTCTGCCCCCGATGGGGGACAACACGAGGGATACCACCCTGAACTTGAAAACTAAACTAGACAATGTACATGTGACCTATGAAGGTGTAGGTTGGTGGTGGCAGTATTTACTGTTTCTTTACAAATTGACTGACTCTTGCTGCCAGCAGATCCTCCTTCTCTGGTTTTGGGACATCTGCCCCAGTGACTGTGATCGGATGCAGTGTGATATTTCTTTATAAACACATATGTCACTCGATCCGTGAGCATTTGTAGGTGGGTACGTGGGTTCACCTGCTGTGGTCTGTTATGCAGCACCCATTGCTTGCGTCTTTTGGACCACATGACACCAGTCTCAACAGGTTTGTCAGGGACGTGGTCGGTAGTTCCACGCCAGAGCAAACAGCATCAATCTAGCTTTCATTCCTACAGTGAAGAATAGTACATGCAGTATTCTAATAAAATGTCTGCAAACAACCTGTGTAACACACCAGTCTATATGTTGTTAGTAAGCTGCTGTTATTGACCTTATGACTGTAGCATTCAGTGAACTTTAAAATGCTTTTCCTGTGTACTGTAAAGTGTTGGTTGTTTTTAGTAACAATACAATGGCCAATCATGGTAATCGTACTGGTACATTAGTAAAACGATACTGATCCTTACAAATAAGGCATTCCATCATCACATTCCTTCACATAATTTATTATAACTTGTTTTTTTCTTCTTAATTTCTGTATCTACTGTATATACAGTCACTGTATATTGATATCATGTTTTGATTTATATTTCTTTAATAAAATTGGTGATAATGACACAAGTGCTCTTATTTATTTCATTACAGACAATTGCATTCTGGAATGTAACTATTACACGGAGATTTAATTTATTACACTCAAGTAACTGTACTCATAAATGTACACAGCAACTGATTACAAGGATTAGGTAGGGTGATACAGAATGGACACCATCCATCATCTGAGTGACTAAACTACTGAAAAATTTGTCATCAGGAACTTTGACTATGTAACATTTTTGGTCCCATACATAAGTCGGTGGTCCACATATTAACACATAACATGTAAACAGCATTTACATTATCAGTTTTTGAAGTCTGAATAAACACATTAACTGATAAAGTAGTAGTCATGCTGGCTGGTACTTTTGAGTAGCCATCCTGAAAAAAATGAGTTGGATGTCTATGAAATGCAGTAATTTCGAAAACTTATTATAATGTTAGTTATGCATAAGAGCTGATTTAGTGTATTTGGGATTCAAGTCGGTGACTGGAATTCACCTTACACTACTTGGGTCGTGATCCCTACTCATCATCTACTCATTGCAAATCTAAAGGTTACTTGTTGCTTTGGACATGCCTCAGGTATAAAATGAATACATATCAAGTTTGGTACTTACTCCAGCAACTGTGCGTCACCGTTGCATGTTGCACAACACCACCACAGATGGTTTGATACATTCTGTATCCAATGAAGGAGGTCCTTGCATCCCTTGCCTCGGCCCTTCGCAGTAAACTTGCGGTTGATGCCTTTCCCCATGTGCCACATCATGTTGGTGATCGAGCTGAAATGCAAATTACAATTATTTATATTTTTGATCCAAATTCTAGATATTTTCACAACAGCTGTTACCTGTTTTTGCTGTTAGTGTACAAAAAAACAAGTTAGTGAAGATGTGTGCACATGGTATATTATTAAAGATATTTCGACAATATTTGATTATTGAGTGATGCCAGTATTTTTATAATACAAACATGGTGTATCTGGTGAGCTCATTGATAACTATATTTGGATCACATAATTACTCCTAGAGATATCCTTCCAAATGCTGAATTTAAATGTTTTTTTTTTAAAATGGCCATTAAATGTGGCATAATGGATAACAATTACTTGATATTGACACCCTTATTCCATGGATAAGAGTGGTTTAAAGGTATGTAATTGTTGTAAAATGATGTATATTCACAGTAAACATAATAAGCTATCATAATCTGGCATGAAAAACATTTTAGTATTTTTTTCTAAAAAAAACACTTTCATCTGGGTTGTATTCCCTTAACTAAAATTGAGTAACATTATGTAATTTTACTAAATACAAATTTTTTACGTTTTACAATAGAGTATATAGTGATATTCTTCGTCACATAAACAGTAGTCACACATAATTATATACGAAGTCCAATTATATAATTAACATCATGACATAAATGATAGGCCAAACATTGCGATATATGACAATGTCTAATGCAATATTATTGGATGCAGAACATATTTTTTTTATTTAACACAAAATACAGTAAGTTTTGCAATGTTATTATAAACGACAATCATTCCAGCCCATGTTAATCCGTTACTGTAATATCGCTCACGCGACTTGATTGCCGTTAACTTTTGCTATTCGGCTATCTTCTAAAGTCTAAACTCTTTATGGTGCAATATAGTACATTATGGCACTGTTCTAGCTTGCCTCCAGCATATCTTGCATCTCAAATGTCAACAGATTATAATTGGATACCAAGTAACTCGGTACTAACCTTCTTGCGATCGATTTCTCGGCGGCGGTGCGTTTGATCGGAAATATGCGTCGCTTCGACAGCTGAGGTCCGTGACTAAATATCGTAGGCACTGCACCTGGCTTCAAACACCGACGTCGGCGACGTTTTGTCGGATCTTGTGTCATTAACTGACGATATAGATTTCCTTCGAAGCACGTTTCTTCAAAATGATCTGAACATAGAGTCATAGTGCGTTGTATTTCGAAGGCTTCCAACCAGCCCGTCCACAGTTGTGAATCCATTATTTCACTTCTGGCTCATTATCCTTCACTGTACTATTGTTACAACCGTATGTAGAGCAGTATGGCACATTGCAAGTCACGTTTTCACTGGTAAGCTCATACTAATATAACGAACCGCATCCCATGAACATGAACCAACCACGCGAACTACACAAGACAGTGTGTCGTACACGGCAAAAATAATGCTGCTCGTTGATTGGTTGCTTTCGGCCAAATGAACGCGTCATCACTAAGATGGCAGTCTACATGTTATCGCAGATTTCTTCCACTTTAAGACTACATTCCGAGTAAACCACTTAATTGAAAATTGCGATTGTAGATGCAAATGGTTAGTTTGTGTTAACTCTTTTAGGTGCTTAACACCACAATGTTGCCTTTTGTTTTCCTTTAAGAATAATATAGGTCCTAATACTGATCCCTGTGGTACCCCATTCAATATCGATTTCCAGTTTGAAGCCTCCCCATCAACTACTACACGTTGTCTTCTGTCAATCAGCCATTGTTCTATCCAGTTTATTATACCATTTCCTTTGCCATGGGCCTTTAGTTTAAGCAGTAATCTTTGATGTGGTACTTTGTCGAAAGCTTTTTGAAAATCTAAGTAGACGACATCTACTGGTGATCCCTCATCTACCCACTTAGTGATGTCTTCCAAAAAACATAACAAGTTTTGCTTAACAAGAAAATCCACCATGTGATCTTTAATTAGTCTTTCTAATAATTTACAAATCACTGATGTTAAACTCACTGGTCTATAGTTATCTGACTTGTTTCTCGAACCTTTTTTGAATAACGGTATAATGTTTGCTTCTTTCCATTCTAAAGGAACCACTCCCTCTTCTAATGATAAGTTGAAAACTGTTGCAAGCGTTATGCGAATTTGTTCTACAATTTCCAATAATAGTTTGGGTGGAATACCATCCACTCCAGGTGATTTATTTTCTTAGCTACCATTTCCGGGGTTACAATTAATTTTCCTAAATAGTCTGCATCTGCCCCCTTGAACTTAGCCTCTGGTACTGGCAGTGAACTAATATCTTCCCTGGTAAACACTGAACTAAAGTACTCATTCAGGTCTTCTGCCATTAAGAATCCCTCTGATATTATATTTCCAGCACTATCTTCTAGAGGACCGACCTTATCTTGAACTTTCTGTTTGCTTCGAACATACGCATAAAAACTCTTGCTGTCATGTTTTATATTACTAGCTAATTGTTGTTCATAGCTTCTCTTTGAATTTCTAATTTCAGCTGCAGCTTGGTTAAGTGCTTCTTTATAACTGTTGTAGTCTTTCATCATTTCCAGTACATCTATGTGACTTCCACATCATTTGTTTATACTTAATTTTTCTAATGGCTTCTTTCGATAAGTGTTTCTTTATGGACCGTTTTCCTTGTTTTTTGAAGGGTACAAATTTATTGATTATGCACTTAATTTCACTCTTTAATATATTCCAGCATTCTGTTGCCGTCTTATTTTTCAGTGTGTTATTCCAGTCTATCTTTGCTAAATATTTCCTCATGTCCTTATACCTTCCTTTGTGGAAATTTCTCCTATACTGCTTTTTACTATTCCTTTCTGATTTTATTTTGATGGTAAAATGTATCTGGTTGTGATCGCTACTCCCCAGTGGCTCACACATATTGACATTGTCAACTAATTCGTTCTGTGAGGACAAAACTATGTCTAACACATTCTCACCCCTGGTTGGTTCTAGCACATGTTGAGAAAGGAAAGTATCTTGAACTAAAACTAAAAACTTGTGGTCCTCACTCCCCATACTCTGTAGAGATTTCCATTGTATATGCCCGTGGTTAAAATCCCCCATTATAATATAGTCCCGTTTGCTTACTTCCTTTATAGCGTTTTGTATTTTTTCATTCTCTTCTATGCTTATGTTTGGACTTCGATAAACTAACCCAACTGTTAACGTTGAGTTTCCTGTAACTATGTTACACCAAACAGCTTCTTCGCAATCTGCTTCTCTTTCTAATTTTATTTCATACGGAGATACAACAGATGTTCTTTCTTTTATTACTTTCCAGGGAGGAAATGCTAAGGTTAAGCACATGCGTTTTCTTGTTCATTTGTTCTTCCAAAGATGTCAGCCAGAATTTCTTCAACTCAATGTAAGAATGAGAAAACATATTTCCAGTATTTTGACAGGCAGAGATTGGGTGAGGTTGCAAAGATTTCTGGTTTGCCATGTATGTAATTGGATTTATAGTGGGCCTAGCCTATAGGGTTGGCTACATTTAACAATAGGGTCATTCCATGTGAACACAACCAATGGGTGCGGCATTCATCTCTTCAATTTTTTTATGAACCAGCTTGATAAACGCCTTTGGAAAGGTAAGCAAGAAATTTGAGTGTTTTACTTTCAGTAGTTTTCGAGTTACGACAATTTGAAATTTGGGACTTAGACATTTTGTGACGGCTTCTTAAAAATAAATAAACTTATTCACATTTCACATGTTAATATCTCTTGCACTAATTAACCTGTGTCAATGAACCTTTGTGGAATTGTTCTCTACAATGTATAGATCACATAAATATACTTAGAACAAAAATACAGTGTATGGTTAATATGAACCAAGTTGATAAACATAATGATTTATTCAATAAAGCATTCGCGAGAGGTTTTTCAGATCTTGATTGTGAGCAAAATACACATACCTCAGAAACTAGTTGTATGTAATTGGTATATACACATGCAAGTGTGCAAATCAGAGTAATATGGCAGGTCTGGTTGTCTTAATTGTGAATCTGTACATATGCAAAGATGGTACGTTGTTATATATTTTTTTTAAATTGACCAAATTCCGACCCAAAAAAGTCAATGAGGCGTAGCATGTATTGTCACAAAACGTTATCTATGTATAAGCTTATCCCTATAACACAAATAACTAATACCTCTCAAAGTCCTTCCGTGCTTCCTTTACAACAAAAATGGGATACTTCTGACTGCCCCAATTTTTTTTCAATAAATCACTTGCAATTCACGAGAGTGTTTTCAGGCAGTTATTGTGAGCTAAATATAGATGCCTTAATTAACTGTTGTAAATATTTGGTATCTATGCATACCAGTGTGTATTATTAGAGCAATTTGACATGTCTGACTGTCTTAATTATGAATCTACACACACTCAAAGGTGCTGTGTTATTATATTTCTATAAAATTAGCCAACTTCCGACCCTAAAAAGTAAGTAGGGTAGAAGATATTGTTGTGAAACTCTTAGTAGGCATAAACCAGTCCTATAAGACAAATAACAAGTAACTCTCAATACCCTTCCATGCTTCCTTCTCAAGAAGAATGGCCCTTGGGTACCCCAAATGTATCAATAAATCACTCGCGAGAGGGTTTTCATGCATTGACTGTGAGCTAAACGTACATGTTGTTGTTAATATTTGTATATATTTGGTATCTATGCATATCAATGACTTGTTTGACTGTCTTAATTATGAATCTGTACATATTCAAAGATGGTACATTATTATATTTCTTTTAAAATTAATCAACTTCTGATAAAAAAAAGTAGATTTGGGATAGAAAGTATTGCTACAAAACTTTTCCGAGACATAAAGCGAATTCTTATATAACACAAATATAAAGTCATTCTCAAATTTCTCATCACACACAAATTGTAAGTGACCTACCAGGTACTTCCTTTTTATGTAACAGTACAGACTGGACATGCTTTGACCCATGAAATCATTATCACTGTTTAATTTGTAATAAAAAACTTGTATCGAATCTCAAATCCACATATTTCCATCATATTTCTGGATGTAAAAACTTGCACAAATATTTACTATTAGTGCCATACATATCATTATACGTGTGACGCAGGTCTAATACCTACAGTTACCTGTATCATGGAAGAATGAAAACACTCGTTTGGTACCTTAATAATACATTAATGACATGTGCATGTGCGTGTTTTGACTTGGCTCGCTATCTTTCAAAAAGATGGTATTACTTGGTGTTATACAATCACTTGGTGTTATTACTTGGTGTTACACAATCACTTGGTGTTATTACTTGGTGTTATACAATCACTTGGTGTTATACAATCACTTGGTGTTATACAATCACTTGGTGTTATTAGTTGGTGTTATACAATCACTTGGTGTTATTAGTTGGTGTTATACAACCACTTTGTGTTATTAGTTGGTGTTATACAATCACTTTGTGTTATTACTTGGTGTTATACAATCACTTGGTGTTTAACAAGATTTAACAAGATTGCCATCCAGAAAATTACTCTGGATGGCAGTTGGACAAGGAAGCCTTTTGGCTTATCGAGAGTCCAATACTTTTTATCTACATGTATCCCGCCTTTTTAAGGTGTGTGTCGATTTTATTTTTAAACATATTCACGCTACTAGCACCAACACAATCAGGAGATAATCTGTTCCATTCATTTACAGTCCTTTGTGAGAATGAGAACTTTCTTATATCTAATCTACACTGCTCCTTTACTAATGTAGCTTCATGTCCTCTTGTCCTTCTATCTTTCTTAACTGAGAAAAAAATGTTTCTATCAATATTTTCATAACCATTCAATATGTTAAACACTTCTATGTGATCTCCTCTCAATCTCCTGGTCTCTAGTGTTGTTAAACCACATTCTTTTAGGTGTATTTCGTAACTAAGATCCCTCAGATTTGGTATCATTTTAGTCGCTCTCCTCTGTACTCTTTCTAGCATATCTATGTCCTTCTTGCGATATGGCCTCCATGCTTGTATACAATATTCTAAATGAGGCCTCACTATTGTTTTGTACAGCGGTACTATTAATTCTTTTTTCTTATACGCTATATTTCGCCTAATTAATCCAAGGATTTGATTTCCCTTTGACGCTGCAATTCCGCACTGCTCTGAAACCTTCATATCAGCACTAATGGTTAACCCTAAGTCCTTTTCTTTTACAGTAGTACTTAGAACAGTACCCCCCATTTTATATTTTACCTCTTCATTCCCATGACCTGTGTGGAGGCATTTACATTTCCAAAAATTGAACAGCATTTGCCACTTTTCAGACCATTTGATCAACCTATCAAGATCATCTTGTAAATGCTGTCTGTCTCCATCACTTTTAATCCTTCTAAACACTTTTGTATCATCCGCAAATTTCAACACCTTGCTTGTTATATCATCGTCCAAATCGTTGATATATATTAAGAATAATATAGGTCCTAGTACTGATCCCTGTGGTACCCCACTCAATACCGATTTCCAGTTTGAAGCCTCCCCATCAACTACTACACGTTGTCTTCTGTCATTCAGCCATTTTTCTATCCAGTTTATTATACCATTTCCTATGCCATGGGCCTTTAGCTTAAGGAGTAATCTTTGATGTGGTACTTTGTCGAAAGCTTTTTGAAAATCTAAATAGATGATATCTACTGGTGATCCCTCATCTATCCACCTAGTGATGTCTTCCAAAAAACATAACATATTTGTTAAGCATGACCTCGCTTTTAAAAACCCATGTTGAGATGGGTTTATCAAGTTATGTTTAACAAGAAAATCCACCATGTGATCTTTAATTAGTCTTTCTAATAATTTGCAAATCACTGATGTTAAACTCACTGGTCTATAGTTCTCTGACTTGTTTCTCGAACCTTTTTTAAATAACGGTATAATGTTTGCCTCTTTCCATTCTAAAGGAACCACTCCCTCTTCTAATGACAAATTGAAAACTGTTGCAAGCAGTGCGCTAATTTGTTCTACAATTTCCAATAGTAGTTTGGGCGGAATCCCGTCCACTCCAGGTGATTTATTATCCTTCATAGCCCTTATTTTCTTAGCTACCATTTCCGAGGTTACAACTAACTGTCCTAAATAGTCTGAATCTGCCCCCTTGAACTTAGCCTCTGGTACTGGCAGTGAACTAATATCTTCCCTGGTAAAATGTATCTGGGATTTCCATTGTATATGCCCGTGGTTAAAATCCCCCATAATAATACAGTTCCGTTTGCTTACTTCCCTTATAGCGTTTTGTATTTTTTCATTCTCTTCTATGCTTATGTTTGGACTTCGATAAACTAACCCAACTGTTAACGTTGAGTTTCCTGTAACTATGTTACACCAAACAGCTTCTTCGCAATCTGCTTCTCTTTCTAATTTTATTTCATAAGCCTGGATAGATTCTTTAATATATAAAATAACTCCACCTCCCTTTCTTCCTATTCTATCTTTCCTAAACATTACATATCCTGTTAGTCCCAATTCGGCATCTGATATATCAGTGGTGGCCCACGATTCGGTTATACCTATTATGTGAGGGTCAATATCTTCTACCATAATGTTTAGTTCACTTCTTTTGTTTACTATGCTCCTTGCATTTAAACAAATGCATTTATATCCTGATTCAGAACAGTTTTCCAGGCTGTTCTTTGCCGATTTATTTCTGCTGTCTTTATCTATGCCTCCAGTTTCAGGCTTCTCTGTGAATCCCCCCTGCGAATCTAGTTTAAATAGATGCAGCCTGTCCCACTGTCAACAGATTGCAGCAAGTTCTCTGAGAAAACTGCTGCCCCCTTTCCACTTAGATATAGGCCATCTCTCATGTACATATCTTCCCTCCCAACAAAGTATCCCCAAAAATCTACGAATCCCACCCCCTCTTCTTTACACATCTGCTCAACTAGTGCGTTGATCGCCATCCTCTTGCAGTTTCTATATGTGTTATTACTTGGTGTTACATAATCACTTGGTGTTATACAATCACTTGGTGTTATACAATCACTTGGTGTTATTACTTGGTGTTACACAATCACTTGGTGTTATTACTTGGTGTTATACAATCACTTGGTGTTATTACTTGCTGTTACACAATCACTTGGTGTTATTACTTGGTGTTATACAATCATTTTGTGTTTTTACTTGGTGTTATATAATCACTTGGTGTTATTACTTGATGTTACACAATCACTTGCTGTTATTATTTGGTGTTATACAATCACTTGGTGTTCTTACTTGGTGTTATACAGCGATAGAAATAAATATTTACTTGTCCTGTGGCTTTGAAAAAAACTTCAAGTGTGTCTTATTTTATGACAACAAAACAATTTCCCTGCTGTTTCGTTGCATGTACATCTGAATGACTTGTAATCAAAGAGACAATTTGTTTTAATTTGCAAATTTTTAAATTGCAAAATTATATTTGCAACTATTTTCTGGTCCATTATCATTATTATTCATCATGAATATTAAAAGTAGACACGTCACATGACAATATTTTAGTGATGCTGATATGAATGCTTTTATTAATAACAAATAATTATTATTATGATAGGAATGAGACAATTGTTTTCCTTGCTATTTGTTATAATGTTGCAAAAACTGCTTATGTTTAATATGGTATATAACATATAACACTGCTGTAAAATGTTGGCATCAGTTTGTCATTGAAGATGCCACTCAACCATCAGGAACACGACCAATGCAAAGCCACAAAAATCATAATAAACTATATAATCTTACATTATTTTGTTCAACCTCTATGAACTTCAATATTAACAAAGTTCTGTATTTTACAAACGAAGACAATAGTCAATTGTTCATCAGCAAACAAACGCATATTTTTCCTAAATGTTACACTACCATTTCAATGACAATAAAACAGTTTTAACGGTGCCCGAATTACATTTACCAAGCGGAATATAATTTGTAGATTTAATTACGTCGTAATGTTGCTGCTGCACGCAGACTGCCGTAGTTGGCGGAAGCCGACATGTCAACGGCGGTTGACACCCCATCCCCAGCCTCGCATCTTGCATAATTTGGCTTCGAAAACTCCAATTTATAGTTAAAATAAATGTTACATAGATACAACAACACTTTTGAAATTTCATTAATATTCCGTTTATCAACCACAGATTTACCGAAGAGCCAGCCAGTTACAAGTTTTGAAAATTGTCACCGATCTGGATCGGCTAATGTTCAATGACTTGGTCTTGGTGAGTCCGCATGGGTTACACATAATAATGGTTAAAACTATATACTTATTCAAATAACAGGTAGCGATACAACGTCTACTATTTCCAAATTTCATCAAATATGATCCGTGAGTGGAAAAAGTTGTACGTCGGCTAAACTGAACGATTTACGATTTTGTGAAATACAGCCTCGATCAACAATGGCTGATGCGGAGTCTCTCCTACGCGTATGATAGAGCTAGGTCGGTGCACTCAGCGGATGACCATGTTAACGCAGGCACTAAACTCGGTCGAACACTGACGTACAACACATTGGCGGCGAAATGACAAGACGCTGGCCGACACACTAAAAAAATTACAACGTGCACAATTGCTAGCGAACTTCATTTACGTTTGAATTTCTTAAAATAAAAAGTTTGCAATGTTGCACGCGTCACTATTTACTGTAAATTGTCACTTGTTCACCGGATAACCAAGCAGAGTCATTCTACTTGTCCTGGACAAACAGACAAGTGCTATTTCGAACGCTGTTACACAATCACTTGGTGTAATTACTTACTTGGTGTTATACAATCACTTAGTGTTATTACTTGGTGTTATACAATCACTTTCCATGGAATCATCCTGTGATGCAAAGGAAGTATTATTGGCACTGGTCAGAGTAGTTAGAAAAACAACTTTTGGGAATTCTGATTATTTAAGGTTGATAGTTATGTTGTAAACGGGACTGTTTTTTTTGCCTAACATATGTTTGCAGCAATACTTTCTATCCCACATCCATTTTTTTTTCATAAGTTGGTTATTTTTAACAGAAATATAACATTCTACCATCAGTGAATATGTACAGATTCATAATTAAGACAGTCAAACAAGTCTTCACCAAACTGATTTATTAAAAAATTTAAGAGATGAGGGCAACAAATTTAAGGAATTTTGGTTACGTTCACACGGAATGACCCAATAACAGGGCTAATTAAGTAAACAGAAACACAAATATTATTACAATATCAGTAGGCATTATGATTAAGTTTAGTTTCAGCAAGAGCTTTCTCCTGGTTTCACAATTTCAGAGATCATTTAGTAGAGACATGCTACACGTCAAACTCCTGCGGCTATGTGCGTCACAAACCGAGCAACACATTGAGTCATTCTCAAAAGGACATCATAAATATTAGTATTCCATTATGCACTTGAATGTCCTTTGTGTTTCACAAGTTTTTTTCCTGTCGTACATTACTGCCTTGGGCTGAGACATTGCCACTGACATAAAGAAAGATAATTACTTGTAGATCTCAACGAAATAACAAGAAAGACGATTGCTGGTAGACATCTATATGAATTTACGAGCTCCTCAACTGTCACCTGATACGTACCAAATTTTATTGAAGAACAACATAATTCTGTAGTTTTATTACTTTTTGTAATAAAACTTGAGTTTTGCCTAACTTTGATACCTCAGTGCTTTAGTTCCATTACTCAACATTATCCAAGGAATATATGTTTAAGAATATTGCCTCTTAGCGCACTTTTGAGGCGTAAATAGCGTCCCGGTTTGCATCAACATACGCCGCTATAATAAAGCCTATATCGCTCATTTTACGAGCGCGATGCGGTAACGCACGACTGCAGCGGTGCAGACCAGGGCAAACCGGGACACAATTTTTGCTCCCAAAGTGCGCTAAGACATAATGTTTTCGTAATATAAATATGCCTGGGATGATGTTGAAACTAACGCACTGGGGTATCAAAGTTAGGCAAAACTCAAGTTATATCGGCGAAATCGAGGTGGGTCCAGATTCTTCACAAGTGCCGTATTTTTTATTTGACCTATTTAACTTTCTTTCACATAACTTTAGTTTATCATCACGGCACAGGTGCAGCCACATCAAAGAAATATAAAGCAGATCCGCTATTTGAAAGAACTATTTACTCCAGAGATGGTCTTCTGAAACCCACCCTCCCACTCCCCCCGACTTCCAGCCCAGAACGCATCATTCAATGATTCATTCATCGATCAAGGTCGCTAAACCCTAAGCTAAAGTTCTAAACCGAAATTCCTGCTCGAATCAGAAGTTAAATCATCGCCACAGGCGGTAACATCTACTTACCGATATTTCTATTTTGTCACGATGATAATGATCAGTGCAGTGGAGTTTTGCAGCGATTTGTAAAGCGCATTCTAAGGCTAGTATAATTGTCGTCTGCCAAGGACCTCGATTCGGTCGACCGTGGCGAAGTAGACGAATCACGTTTGCGGCAAACGTGACATCGCTGCAATTTTACTGGGTCATCGTGACCTCCATTAGACCCAACCGGCAGTTACCAGTTGCATGGGACACGGCGTCTGACGTAACGGCGTTGTGTAAGTGTAAGGTCGCGAACTTTGTTATCGACTCGAGTGGCGCATTGCAAAGATTTGACAAGGTTCTGATTTGTGGACACACTGTTCAATACGGAAACGTGTGCTCGTAGTATCAGTATGTCTAAGCCCAACATTAAAAAGCGTCGTCGATATAATTCAGAATAGGGGAGACTGGGGCTAGTTGTTACACTTTTTCAGTAAAAGTCTGTTTTGTAATTAAAATATGTTAAGTACATTACAATAATTTCTTTTAAAGTGTACAAATAATTTGTTATTCGCATAATAAAATTTGGCCTACTTTTCCAGTGACATTCGTAACTTGGGTATAGTTAGATATCATGACGTTTTCCAGGCGCGATCAACTATAACATAGTGGCACATTAAGGATTCGTCCACCATTACCGACCAAAAGATTGCCCTTGACAATACCTTTTTGGTGTGATGTGTGAATTTTTTTCGGGCACTTTGACATGGCACATGTTAGTCCAGTGAATGCTGAATGTACTACTGCATTAGATTGTTCACGAGGTAGCAATAAATATACGCTAGTCGCTCGCGTATTCGCACAGTGGCTATTTTGCAGCACGCACCAATATTTCAAAATTTGTCACCAAATTGGGGCGAAATTGAGGGGTGTCAGGTTAGGGTGGATGTTTCTGAAAAATGAGGTATGAGAATTTCACGAGTTTTCCACAGCACTTGTGTCAATTGAGGTTAAATATGCTGTGAAATTTTCAAAAAAATCGTAAGACAAATTTAGCAGGAAATGATCGAAGGAAACGTTATAATGGCCGCCTATGTAAAATTTAAATGTGGTCTTACCCCTAGTTGATACATAATAAGGGCACATTGTTACGGCAAAGAATATATGGATCACAATGCAATTGTCACACACTTATGTACAGAATTCTATAGATATCTTAGAATTTCTTTTGAAATCTTAAACTATTTATGTAGCTATAAAAATCCTATACTACAAACTTATATCGAATATTCTATAGTAATCTATGCAGTTGTTATGGTCACTTCAATTTCTATATATACACAATTGAATATTATATAGAATTCTATAGAATTTATGGCCAAATATTTTTTATTTTAAGTTTTACATAAATGTTATTTTAAGTTTTACATAAATATATGTAGAATTATATAGTACAACATATTCTATTGAAAAGCATCCGCAAAAATCATATAGAATATTCTGTAGAATGTGTTGCTAAGGAATCTCCATTTGCAAAACAACGTAGGTGTTTACAGATGTCTAGGCTTTTCATTTTAGTTACCAACCACGTAACGTGGCTGTTTTTTTAGAGGCTCGTTTTTCAGGCTAAAAACTCAAAATAATCCCCTTGACACCATCATTACACTCCCACGAGACCGTCAATTGCTCTCCGCTGACGCTCAAAAACACCCAAGTTGTCTATTCAAGCGGAACTGCACGAATTATGATTTAAATTCAATTATGGTTATTAATACATATTGTATGATCTTTATGGATATTCATGCGAGCGCGCGTACATGTGGTGCGTGTACATCCGATCGAGTGTGTGCAAGCGTGCGTGCGTGCGTGCGTGCGTGCGTGCGTGCGTGCGTGCGTGCGTGCGTCTAGCCTGCTGACTTTAATCAAGTAGGACATAGGCATCACATTTCACATACATTGTCATTCATAGTTTCATTCAATAATTCATATTCCATTGACAATGATTCGTTACGTAAGAAGCCGGGGTATGTTTCCATTGCCAGGTTCGTTGGCTGTGTGTACGATGAATGCGTACGCATTCCCTCCCCTCCTCATGGAAAAAAATAACAAACAAGGCTTTGCGCTAAACCAGGAGACTACATTGGACCTCTCTGAAACAACGTTCGTGCACCGTAGTTGAACAGATTCACTTATGTCAGTCATTTTCTGCAAATACCTCTCAAATAAAAATACGTGTACACCATGTACGTGTAATTCGCTCAGGGATTCGACAAAGCATAGAACAATGTTGAAAAAACTATTCCAGCGGTTTTTTTTAACACTGAAGGCAAATAAAATAGGGTACAGTGATGAATAGGCCAACCATACTGCATTCCGCAGATCCTTTCGGATAATGCTGTCACCCCTAAACATGTTTTTATGTTGTACATCTTCATTATGAAATTATTTCCTACCATAAAAACTCGCTGCGACACTGTCATGTTATATAAAGTTGCCCGTCGTTATATATTAAACAGTTCGATTTTCAAAGTGCGTGGGCGCGCGCGTGTCTGCGTTTCCGACTTGATTAATGTGTGTGTAGGTCGGTACGTGTGCATGAGTACGTGCGGTTGTTGCACCAAACAACTGCGTTATATAATCGTAAATATACGACACGACTGTCAGGTATGCGCAGTCGGACCACGCGCGCGATTCTACTACAAACAGTCTTGTCGTGGACGTGTGGAGGAACACGTAGAATCTTAAACTGACTCGTTTTCTTGCGTGTAATCGATCTACGCACTAAACACCTCTACGCATAACACGACAACATTACAATTATCAGTCATTTATTTATTACGTAGGAAAGTGTGAAATTTAATAAAATGCGTCTAATCACGTAATCTATCTACTCCTGCCGTAATAGTAGGCCAAGCCAATGAGTGCACGCTTTGAGCATATCACTACTAACAAATTAATAGGGACAACCTTGACCAACGGCAAAACATGAGCGTTGATTTAGTACATTTTTATGTTAGTTTATTGTGTGATTTTCCACTGAACTAAACTCTCAAAGCGCACATTAATTAAAAACAATGTTCTTATTGCCGCGACAACAACTAAATACTTTAGTATATAACATTTTATGGACCACATAATTGTGTTATATAATTCATAATATGCATATACAGTGGCATACTCTGGATATGGCATGATGGACATGGGCTAGAGTGCATCCAATAAAATTGTCAAAAAAAATTATTATTTAAAACAAACCAATGGATGTTTGAATACATCTTTATACTTTTATTTTTTAACAGTAGACGTGTTGGCATGCACCGCAGTAGGATTATAAATGTTGTATTGACTAGAATTATTAATGCAGGCCCTACTATTTCAGTGGAATATTACTTTTGTCGTTTCTCCCTATTCGCTCGATATGCCTAAACTGTGATCGACCGTTTACTGCCATATCTAGACTACGACCAAGGTTTTTCATTAATATAATTTTGACCTTAGATGAAAATATACGCACATAATATTATATTATTCATTTATTGCAAATGCAGAGATGCCAAGTAAAACTGCCCAAAAAGCAGTAGATTTACGGCTTTTCACGATTGGACGGCGACAGATGAGGATCTGATGCCTCGAGCCACGCGCTGCAATCGCGAGACGAGTGCGTGCAGAATGGGGAATCGCTCCATAGCCGGATAATTGTTTTATTATAAGGCCTACATTTACTTATTTTTATTACATTTTCTACGTATTACTTTGTTATTGATGACATAATCATGATATTGAATGCTTGACATTGTTTTTTGTTGGAATATAAAACGAAATCTCACCTATGGTACTATTATGTTCCCTTTTCACGATATATTTTAAAGTTTAGTTTTAATGGAACGTTTAGATAACAGAAACTTATTGAAGCCAAAAAAAACTTCGATAATGAAACCATTTTGTTTGCACCATAAATCCAGCTGCTATTTCCGTAAGCAGTATAAATACATTATTATACATTACATAAATACGTGTACAATATTAAAATATCATAGCTAGTTATCTATCTACGTAGGGTTTAATTTTATTTTGAAAAATGTTGATCCATAAAGACCATACCAACATTATTGTCGACAAAATATTAAAATATATTGCATCGGTGTAACAACAAGGGACGTATCTCAGCACAATACATGTTTTATTTTGTACTGGGAGTGAAATTTGTTCTGCCCATCATTTAGAGTAAAATATATTGAATTTGTTTCTGTTGAACTCCCGTTTCGATGACAACAAATAAAATGGCCATTCTATGATGGAAATTGCCATCATAATATTCTGACTAATTAATTAACAGTACATTATAAGTGTACCAACGAAATTACATAGTCAGTGCACATATGCTAGTGATAAATTGTCTTTGAATAAATGTGTAATACAAATATAACAATGTGCATCATAACATAACAATATATTAAAAGTAGAAACAGAAACTATCATCTATAGTACCGATTACGAAGAAGCAGACGTTTGACCTTTTTTGACGGGATGTTATGCATTTGGATACACAAATGTACATATTCCCAGCAGAAGCCACACAGAACTAATGTGGCAGAACAAAGTCAGACAAATTCTTCACTACTGTGTCAGTTAACATACTGTCCGATTAATAGCACTGTTATGCATTTTGATATACAAAACTATCAGATGCACACATCCATTTGACACACGAAGTGATGTACAACTTCCCAGTAGATGTCGCACATAACAGAATGGGGCAGAACAAAGACAGGCACCATCCTATGTCAGGTGACCCATTGTCCAATTAATGGGCAAGTTGAGTAGAGCTCTTCAATTTCCTCTTTTTATCAACTCGGCTGTTTTCAAACTGTTGATGGTCAAAATGTTCCTGCAAATAAACAAAGTGGAATTTTGGAAACTGAGCCTAAATATGAGTTAACTAATTCAACACTGTGCATATTAATTCAGTTTAGATATTAGATTGTGGAACTCATCACCAAGTGTACAGCTGACTAAATGGAAAAGAAATACAAGACAGCCTTGTTATGCTGATTCAGTCAGACTAAAATCCCAATCCATTACTTTGGCCAACTTTTAATTTGCTTATACATAATTACATGTATGCATTGGTTATATAGAGTGCACTCCAGATAATTCAAACTCACATAAGTTAAGTGAATCTTTTCCCATCCGGTTCAAATAAGTGGGGAAACGGGGACTTTAAAAAAAACGGGTGACTGGAAAGGCAACAACATATAGGCCCTTACACACAGACCAAACCGGTGTACCAGTCTGGAAGGAGGTTCCGGTCTGAGAGTAAGTTCCGGTTCCGTTTTGCGTATTTCGTATGCTCGCGCAAGCGCAGTACATCAAATGCGACCCGCGGTGAGCAACGTGACCTCAGCTGACCGATTAACTTTGACCCCGTGCTAGAAGTATGTGGCGACTGAGTTACATCGCGGTGAGCAACGTGACCTCAGGTGACCGATCACCTTTTACCCTTGCTCGGCGCTCGCGGCGATTGAGTTACATAATTAATCATGTTTTGCTTGCTGACCTACTTGATAAATTGTTACCCACAGGATCCCCACACCCGACGAATTTTTAAAATATAAATATACGAACCACCCCAAATGGGCCTGCTAGATTACACACACACTTTCAGCTTCATACATGCCAAACTGACAGAGATATGTGTCATTTGTGTTTACCACAAAATCCGCTGTGCGTATAAACAGCGCTGAAAATTGCAGCTCTGTGTGACGAAGTCGTAAGATACACAACGCTCTGAGACAATGACATCAAAATAAAACACATAATTACAAGTTATTCTAATTATGAGGGTTTGTTATGTATACTAACAATTACAAAAGTAACCGTATCATTAACGTAAACTGTAATATAATTGGGTCACGCATAGATCGGCAAACACCGTGTTTAAGTTGGCCAAAAATAGGCGCTAAAAAGACGTCTTTTAGTCGTCAAAATATACCACTGTTGCCCACTGTATATAGGCTTTATAATACACAGGCAAAATAGAGATGATAGTTCTACTAAACCTTTTATTAAACGTGGCTACCCCGATAAGGGAGCGGCCTGTTATTTCACTTTCTAGGGAGACATCATTAAGTGGTATTGTTACAATACTACTATAATTAAAGATGTAAAGGTTTTAAGAGCAAATTAAAAGAGGACTCATTATTGTAAAATATAGCAATTCAGTGATCAATTCCAGACATTGTGGGTCTATAACTATTTTATCCTATCATAATTAATCTGTGTATCGTTTGTTTGTACGTTTTTAGAACGTCGTAGACATAGAATACTGATTGAATGACTGTAAACGTGGTGCGATATCAATCAAACAACATAATAAATTAGTGTATCACTCTCAGTGGTGCATTTACAACAACAGTGGCGCTACACTGTGAGCGTCTAGCCACTACTACCGGCCTTGCTTTCGAGCGCAAAGCTCTTAATCTTGGGGAATAGACATTAACTTTATAACGGAAGGAAACTTTAATGTGCGTACGCATAGTAGACAGGAAGCAGGGCGTATAATTCCTTCCTTCGTGTATGCGTCCACACTTTTAATCTACGTCTACGTGCATATTTTTAAATAAACATATAAGGGATTTATGTCACGGTTATCATAACAATTGTTTCTTTTGCAGTGTTTCTTTATACAAACTTTCAATAAATCGTTTCGCCACATGTTGAATCTAATGGCAATGAATTATAAAAAAAATCTTAATTTTTTTAATTGGAAGCATTAGAGTGAATTCCAGTGGAGTAAACTTTACGATTTTGAGTACAAAATCGGGAAAGCCTAATAATTTGGCCAGTGTTCCTTTATACATTGAGGCAAGTTGTATCAGCCAATCTATGCAGATAGTGTCCTACATTTAACCTGAGTGAGCCGTACCAGCCTCAAGTCAAAATGTTGCACAATGCTAGAGAAAGATGGCGTGGGAGGAAAATATCTTTACACAAGAAACGGGGTTTGGCTATAAATGAGGTAGCTTCGGAAAATGCTCATATTTTGGCACACAAACTTTTAAAATGTGCCATATTACGGTCACACAAGAAATCAAATAAAGTAAATTTAGTCATACCAGAGCAGAGAGTAATCAAACCAGCAGTTAATACTGTCAAACCAGCGGTGAATGTAGGCAAGCCAACGGTGAGTATAATTACACAAGCAGCTAGTATAATTACACCAGCAAATGTAATTTATACACCAACAGCAAGTGCAATTTTGCCAGCAGTGAGTTTAGTCCGGACAGGAGTTAGTATCATTAGACCAGCGGTTACTGTAGTCAGACAAGCAGTGAGTTTAGTGAGACCTGGAGTCAGTTTAGTGAAACCAGGAACTAGTTTATTGAGACCAGCAGCTATTTTACCGGGACAAAAAGTGCTCAGTGCACAATGGGGATATGACCGAGACACTGACAGTGGCGGTGTCGACAGTTATATCTTTGTATGTTGGGCACGAGTTGATGCTTAGTCTATATATATATATATATATATATATGTATATATATATGTCCAACAGTGGTGGTTGGATTGGATCATTTTGCTATGTCACAAATGTTGTGATTTTATCCAGGTACAATTAGGTGATGTTGGTGGTTATATTGAAGGGACTACGCAGTGATGGTGTTGCTTTGTTATGTTACTAATAATTTGATTTCCTTCCAGACACAATTGTTGCACACTTAACACATCAACAAGCTATATTCTTTCACATTTGCTAAAAGTTTATAGAATATTATTAATATAATCATATAGCTTAGAAACATTCATAAATGCTGCGTTACACCAACATACATTTCAAACCTTTATTTCGGTAATAATAGTTATTAATTCCTTTAGATTACAACAAATATCACAGTATGCCAAATGTCTGTGGGTAATCTGTAAACATTTTGAAATTTTCTTATAAAATAGCTCCGTATAAGAAAGCAAATTCCTTCAATGTTATTTCATTTCTAACTATTGTCTTCAAAGTAGACAAATATTTCATATTTTAAGAGTATCTGCCACAAAAATGTGACAGAATGTGGCAGTATATACAATTTCGACATACACCATATTGCATATTCACAACACATATGGTAGAAGATTAATGTTTCCTTCTCGTTGGTTTCTACTGTGGATCGCAAAAGTAATTTATACTGCTTTTGCGTGATCTAAAACAGTAACACAACTCTCTGGCTCTGCTGTGCTGTCTATAGGATATACATAATAAACATATATATTATGTGGATATGTACGTGCTAACGCATATTTTTTCTTTTCAGTTGCATGCTGGTGCATAGTCAGGCGGGGGCATGGCATGACATGGAGACATGCATTCATGTATAGCTGTCGTTAATCCTTACACAGATTAATTGCCACTTCTGAGCATGTTGAATTTATTATTTGCATTGGTTTTAAAAGTAAATGTGTGTTTTAAACAATGTGTACGTATTGGATTGTATATAATGTTTGGTTAGTAGATCCTAAATGTGTAAATATACTGTGTTGTAATGGATTTCTCCGAGATATCTACAAATGTCAACTACAGCTGTATAATAGACTCTGAAGATTAAGTACTAGCATCAATTCGTGTCTACACTGGGGTCTTGCACACTGACCCTCTGACCGTGAGGGCAATGTAACTACCAGCCCTATCCACTAATGAACGGTCCTAGTCAAGATGACCGCTAATGGGGTCCGGGCTCAATAAAACTGGCCGGCTGGATTTCCAGTTATAAATAGTGGCAGGCAGTGGGAGAGACCCCCACCCATACGATATATTAGCCAGTAGTCAATTACTATAGTCATAATATTATTGTTAGCAATGGTGATCATGAACGTTTACGGACTTATTGTGTGCAAGTAGCAGTCAGTGATTATTTGACTATTGATTATCGTTGTTTACAATTAATAATGCTGTAATAAAATGTCATTAACTTGGCCAGTTTCAATGATTGTGTTGTCTTTCTGCATACACATCTATATAACGGTCATTTTCGTTTATTGAGCGGGCACACTTCATGTTCGGTACCAAAGTCGGAATTTGGGCTAGATTATAGAAGTGTACGAAGTAGTTCAGCAAATGCAGGCTACCAAATATAGTGGTATATTCACTGGGTATATGAAGTATGGATGTTTGCCCCCATTATTATTAAATAACTTCGTCAATTCAAATCGATGAAAACGTGGTCGCTAACATGAAGACACTATTATCAGAAGGAAGTTCTTGATTGTACGCGCGCACCGGTAATCTCCCTCCGGCCGACTGCTAAGACTGTGCTAATGTCTTTCCAAAGATCCAGTGATCTGCCTTTCGAGCAGGTTAGCAACGTGAACATGGCGCCATCTAGCGAATAACCGACAATTGAAAACTCGGTTCTAAAGAGACGTCGACCACCTCGTACAGTAGTGGAGGCCCCCAGGTTTCAACAATTTCTCGGATTATCTTTACTGTTCAGCACTTCTAAAATAATATTTTCCATACCAATATTAGTATAATAATTTTTAAAATGCCTTAGCTTTTGTTGAGGTAGGGTTGTGTTTGTGTGGAAGGTGCAGATAGGATTACGTGGGTGTGGAAGGTGCAAGTAGGATTGTGTGAGAAGATGCAGGCAGTATTGTATGGGTGTGGAGGGTGCAGGTAGGATTGTGTGTGTGTGTGTGTGTGTGGAGGGTGCATGTAGGTTTGTGTGGATGTGGAGGGTGCAGGTAGGGTTGTGTGGATGTGGAGGGTGCATGTAGGATTGTGTGGATGTGGAGGGTGCAGGTAGGATTGTGTGTGTGTGTGCGTGTGTGGAGGGTGCAGGTAGGGTTGTGTGGATGTGGAGGGTGCAGGTAGGATTGTGCGAATGTTGCTTTTCTCATTATTATGATGCGCTCATTAATTCATACTGTCAAATACATTAATTTTGTTAGTCCGACTGCATGGCCTACGGTTGTTGCTTCCGATGTGCTTTTAAGTTTCAGTCTGCCCACCACTGCTACACAATGTGTCACATATTCAGCCCAAAGATTCTTGCTTCCCCAGTAATATGTATTATGAATAATATACCGCAGCTAAGACATAGTTGTTCACTGTTAACTTTGTATGGAGGTGAGAAAATAAATGTGAACACCTTACTAATATTGACATGATTTTATTGTTACTTCAAAGAAAACCAAAGCACCTTTAGTAAACTATGTATGTAGCACTCTGATAAGGTCTTTTTCATATCGTCGACATCCTATATTTAGTGACAGATGAAGTCCGTATAAAAAGGACACAACTCTGTACTTTTCCCAACATTTTCTAAAACCAATTAACTACAGGTATTCATGTGTAGGGTTTTTAGATTATTCACTAAGTAAACATTATTTATTAAATAACATGATACAGAATATAAAGCCTCAAATTTTACTGCATCAACTATATTACAAATGAAGCCAGATATACATACAACATAAGTAGTCAACCGTAACTGTACGGCAAAAACTGCTGTGTAGAGCACAGCAGTGACATCTGGTGTGCATGCATGTAAGTAAAGCATTAACAAATTCTTGGTTAAACATTATTTGTATCAACACAATACCTAACTGTATTGCTTGCACCAAACAAAATATATATGTAAAAGAGAGCATGACAACTTGTGCCAACAATGGTAGAGTCACCCCTATAACACAGAGAGTAAATGCTAATCCAAACATAACGCAACATTTATATTTTCCACTGTGTCACAGCACATGCGTTCAACAAATGCACAGACACAAAACATAAACCATGATATCAAAAATAACATAACTATCATCAATAACTGTGTCAGAGCAAATACACATCGGCCTTGGCCACAAGTCTTGTGGTATACATAAAACGTGGAACAAAAGCACCTGCATCCTGTCTGGATGACTGAAAACCTACAAACTCAACCTGACCAATCACCGACATCTGCATCCTGTCTGGATGACTGACAACCTACAAACTCAATCTGACCAGTCACCGACACCTTAAAAACTGCACAAATAAAGCCTTCAAGTAATATTAATAAGCTCACTTATGGGACATGCTCGCACTAACAATGAAAGGATGATAACTATAAACATTTGTGCTTCAAGTAACAACTACTACAACACTAATAAGCTGCCTTGAAAATGCTTAATCGTGGCAAAATTGGTGAAAAGAGGACTGAAAAAAATGTAAGATGCAATATGAAGTGAGGCAATGTGACTTGACAGTCCTCTGTAGACCAAACTGCCACCTAGTGGTGTGATGACAAAACACTAAATTAGTCCTAATTACTGTTTTCACCCATTGTATATATTCAATGACCTAGTATTATTATACAGACAAACAATTGCACTCATGCACTGAATACACAATAAACCGATGTATTATCATTTTGTAATACAAATAAAACATTTCTCGAGTGGTAGTAATTGTTAATGCATGTCTTGGCTATTTCACTGCACCTGCAATAACTACAGATATCTTCTAGTTTCTACAGATATCTCACTGTCAACATATTCAGCAAACCTAAAAATGCCAAGTGCATGTCAGTGTCATTCATTAATTACATCCAAAACAAGGAATTATCAGGATTTTTTAATCCAACTGATAAATGAAAAAATGTATTTCCACATGAAGGAGCCTGCACATTTCAGATGGGCAAATCAAATTAATGACATGTTACCTACCTAGGTATATCATGTAATGGTAAATCAAAGTCACACACTGATCACAGATAAACATTTCCTAAGCAAGACAATGTCATGGATTTGAAGCTTTAGATTCACAGATAACTGTCCCATCACACCGTTCCAGTCAAACGACTAGACGATGCAAAAATTTCCTAATATTAAATCTGCAAGCACAGCAGTCCAGATACACACGCAAGCTTCCACATTACTACACTAGATGGTGTTGGTGTGTGTTACGAGCGTGTATACTCCAGCATTTCGCTCAAGAGTTTGTGGAGTGGAACGCGGTCATCCTTCTTCACTTGGAACCAGAATTCCTTGGCGAGGATCTTTGCCTGCATGAGGAGAGGCAGAGCGAGGAGAAGGTTGCCCGAGCGACGCTGACTCGCGGCGACACCGTGGGCTCGCTCGTACTCGATCAACGCATCGTGGATGCGATCCTGCAGCTCCTGCACCCGCTCCGTGTTCTCCACGTTCATGTCTGAAACAAATGGCACACTGTGAGTTGTCTATGAATGCTGGTTGGTTGAGTAAAAAATAATAAACAGTTGTACCTCGTTTTGGGATCACCTCGGTAATACAGTTACCTTGGAATTTTGGTAAATCTCCCAAATTATTTAGTTAACAACAAATCACTATCATGACCACCTTATTATTCAGTTATTTTGGCCGAGTCCTGAGGATGATCTTAGTAGTGAGATTCCAATGAATTTGAGTATATTAAAAAATAACTGTAACAATTGGTTGAAACTCCACATGTACATTCAAAAATACACAACTACTAATTATAAACCAACTAATTCTGTATTTTGAGTACATTTTTTTCACCAGATCTGAAGGTCTTTCTCAGTTTGTACGTACGTTTGGACTTAATAAATGGAAAATGGCAACTTTAGTGTTTCACCTAATCACACATAAGCTTATAGAAGCTATTTACCAGGATTAAACAGAAGTATGGCCTTCATGAGGACATATTCCTCCTTGCTGATCTTGAGCAGTGTGAGTTTCCTGGCAAGTTGACGCGACGCCGCATCATAGGCAAGGGGAGAACCCATCTTGACTGCATCCTCCTCCGAACACTTGAAGTCATCGGCAAAGACGAGGATGCCCTGGTACGGAGACGAGCGATAGACGAGGTTGAAGCACTGTATGTCCAGCCACGTACTTTGTAGGAGCACCATCTGATCCGACAGCGATAGATTCAGGAAGCCTGCATCAAAATACACTGCATTAAAACACAAATCAATATCAGTGTGTCATGCTGCTATGTTATAAATTACACTCAAGTACGAGATACATCACAACAAAACTGAGCTCTTGCTGCCATAGAGAAGGCAAAAGTGGCTGGCTGTTATTCATCAAGACATTTCAATATTTGTAAAACTGACAAACCAGTTTTAATCAATGTCATGTTCACCTCAGTTAAAATAAGCAAGTTTTAATTCAGTTTATATATATATAAGTAACATAATTTCTTGGAAATATTTTAAAATAAACATTATGTTCACACAAGCTGCAACTGCAGAAAACTAAGTTCACTGAACATTTACTGTTGTTTACATAACATTCAGCAGGTGGCACCACTGTGGCCTGGAAACGCAACAAGTTGTCACTGTCACACACTAGAGTTGTACTATCACCTTTTTATGTACGTGCTTGGAAATGAGACGGTGTCAACACAATTGTGTGCCAGTTGATTAACTCCATTGAGAGTTGTTACAATGTGAGCAAGGTTCAACACCACGACTACAGTAAGGCTCGACTAATTGTGTTCACAGAACAATACTATCGCTGCCTCACAGGAAAACGATTACTCGATAATAAGAGTCACAAATATGCACTATTCTCCAAGCTTCCATACTGATACATATCACATGACTATAAGAATACGTTAACCCTCCTGGCAGTGGTTGCCCTTATGTAACCGCGTGTGCACTGGTACATTCAGGTCACACATCTGTCTTGAAAATAGGACAACTATACCCCCCCCCCCGCGAGAACAAACATCAGTGGCCTGGGAGACAAAACTCATCACACAAGGGAGGCCGTAAAAAAGCGAATTATGTAAGAGCTCAGAGTATGAGAACCACCTGTTTGACATTGACCTTCACAGGTCACTGCCCCGCAGGCCCTGGGAGGTAGGAGACACAGGAGGGTGAGAGAAAGAGGGAACAGCAACTGTCATCTCTGTAACTCTTAATTACACTTGGTGACAACTCTTGAAAACATATTCTCTGTAGTTAGTCGTATTTTAGCTGCAATATACACAATAAGTAAACTGTCTTAGACCTTCCCAGTCTGCATTTGGAGAAATTAAATAATATGACAAACAACGAAATGTCCTAATTGAGCCAAAAGTGATGAGACATAAAATGGTGACATCTACCACACAATGACCTAAAGATATTCAAGGTAGAACCTATATATTAAGGTTCTTGGGATCTCCACAAACTAAACAACATTCTGGAAGACACAATTACTTAACTGAAAGTGAAATATTCTGGGAAGAACTCAGCCATATTGCAATTTTTTTTTAATTACATCGTCTATGGCACAGATATTAATCTATAATGCTGAAAAAACTGGGATGTTGAGAACATTTGCTGAGGGCTTGAAAACCTTTGAACCCCCAAGATGGTTTACTACTACTACCCCACCCTGTCAACCATAGGTCACTGTGACATCCAAGTCGAGCTAATGACAAGTCTTTTTCACATCACAAAATGTCACGTTGAAACGGAGCTAATGCCGACACAACACAAAATGTCACGTCCAAATTAAGCAAAGGGTATCATGACATGGAGTGTCACAACCAGATCAAGCCAAGGGCAAATCGACACACCCAACTCGCAACTGCAAATCCAAATTAAGCAACGCATTTAATAAATCAAATGTCACTGGCACGACAATAAAGCAACCCCAATTTCCACAAATTAAACGTTCCAACTTGATGACCCATAAACCTGCGCTGTGTGTGTGGTGACCCACAATGTCTGCCGTTGTTGCTCACCTTCCTTCACAAACTAGCCTGAGTCGTGACACACCAATATCTACGACTCTAGGTCCACCAGTGCTTAAATATGTCCCAAGCCACAAATCATTCTAGAAAACTGCATTGCTTACATGCATGGGAACCTTTCGCAATAGCATGCCTTCCATAATGGCAATTCATGCAGTCCTTGAGAATAACAACACAAACATTCGCAACAACAACAGTAACAATGCCAATTATTTAATGTTCATCTTAGCAGCACCTATCAGAGCAATTCAACTGGAACTGAACACAAAGACTGCTCCGCTGGCCCACTTAGCACCAGAAAAGAAACGCACAGCTTCAATGACAAACCAAAGTCACATGCTCAATGTCATACATGCAGATATCAAGCTGACCTTCAAACAACTTTTGTGGCATTACTATCTGTATATGTTGCAATGATTCGTTGCTCATTTGATACAATTTATTTTGTCTGATGTAAATGTTGATAAATCATAAATATTAATTAAACTACTGATTTTCTTTTTACACAAAACTCACCTAAAGGTGACGATTATGAGCAACATCAATTTCATAAAGCATGACTTTTGAGTGTACTTACACTGACAGCTCCCACCTATCCTACTCTGTGGCAGTCTGCTATGTCATTATGTAACTGGAAGGTGATTGCTGATTACAGCTTCACCAACCAACTGATGCAGTGGATTCAAGTACCAGGAACATTGCATAACAAATTCAATTCTTAATCTTAAATTGTTTAATTACAACAGATCTCTGATCCCCTCCCTTTCATACAATTTGAATTCCCCAGACCTGTACTGTAGTCTACACTCCCCACATCCCAGACCTGTACTGTAATCTACATTCCCCACATCCCAGACCTGTACTGTCGTCTACATTCCCCACATCCCAGACCTGTACTGTAGTCTACACTCTCACATCTCAGACCTCTACTGTAGTCTACACTCCCACATCCCAGACCTGTACTGTAGTCTACACTCCCACATCCCATACCTGTACTGTAGTCTACACTCTCCACATCCCAGACCTGTACTGTAGTCTACACTCCAACATCCCAGACCTGTACTGTAGTCTACACTCTCCACATCCAAGACCTGTACTGTAGTCTACACTCTCCACATCCCATACCTGTACTGTAGTCTACACTCTCACATCTCAGACCTGTACTGTAGTCTACACTCTCCACATCCCATACCTGTACTGTAGTCTACACTCTCCACATCCCATACCTGTACTGTAGTCTACACTCTCCACATCCCAGACCTGTACTGTAGTCTACACTCTCACATCTCAGACCTGTACTGTAGTCTACACTCTCCACATCCCATACCTGTACTGTAGTCTACACTCTCCACATCCCATACCTGTACGGTAGTCTACACTCTCACATCTCAGACCTGTACTGTAGTCTACACTCTCCACATCCCATACCTGTACTGTAGTCTACACTCTCACATCTCAGACCTGTACTGTAGTCTACACTCTCCACATCCCATACCTGTACTGTAGTCTACACTCTCCACATCCCATACCTGTACTGTAGTCTACACTCTCACATCTCAGACCTGTACTGTAGTCTACACTCCCACATCCCAGACCTGTACTGTAGTCTACACTCCCACATCCCAGACCTGTACTGTAGTCTACACTCCCACATCCCAGACCTGTACTGTAGTCTACACTCCCACATCCCATACCTGTACTGTAGTCTACACTCTCCACATCCCAGACCTGTACTGTAGTCTACACTCCAACATCCCAGACCTGTACTGTAGTCTACACTCTCCACATCCAAGACCTGTACTGTAGTCTACACTCTCACATCCCAGACCTGTACTGTAGTCTACACTCTCACATCTCAGACCTGTACTGTAGTCTACACTACCACATCCCAGACCTGTACTGTAGTCTACACTCCAACATCCCAGACCTGTACTGTAGTCTACACTCTCACATCTCAGACCTGTACTGTAGTCTACACTCTCACATCTCAGACCTGTACTGTAGTCTACACTCTCACATCTCAGACCTGTACTGTAGTCTACACTCCAACATCCCAGACATGTACTGTAGTCTACACTCTCACATATCAGACCTGTACTGTAGTCTACACTCTCACATCTCAGACCTGTACTGTAGTCTACTCTCACATCTCAGACCTGTACTGTAGTCTACACTCTCACATCTCAGACCTGTACTGTAGTCTACACTTCAACATCCCAGACCTGTACTGTAGTCTACACTCTCCACATCCCAGACCTGTACTGTAGTCTACACTCTCACATCTCAGACCTGTACTGTAGTCTACACTCTCACATCTCAGACCTGTACTGTAGTCTACACTCTCACATCTCAGACCTGTACTGTAGTCTACACTCTCACATCCCAGACCTGTACTGTAGTCTACACTCTCACATCTCAGACCTGTACTGTAGTCTACACTCTCACATCCCAGACCTGTACTGTAGTCTACACTCCAACATCCCATACCTGTACTGTAGTCTACACTCTCACATCTCAGACCTGTACTGTAGTCTACACTCTCACATCTCAGACCTGTACTGTAGTCTACACTCTCACATCTCAGACCTGTACTGTAGTCTACACTCCCCACATCCCAGACCTGTACTGTAGTCTACACTCTCCACATCCCAGACCTGTACTGTAGTCTACACTCCCACATCCAAGACCTGTACTGTAGTCTACACTCCCACATCCCATACCTGTACTGTAGTCTACACTCCCACATCCCAGACCTGTACTGTAGTCTACACTCTCCACATCCCAGACCTGTACTGTAGTCTACACTCCCACATCCAAGACCTGTACTGTAGTCTACACTCCCACATCCCATACCTGTACTGTAGTCTACACTCCCACATCCCAGACCTGTACTGTAGTCTACACTCCCACATCCCAGACCTGTACTGTAGTCTACACTCTCACATCCCAGACCTGTACTGTAGTCTACACTCCCACATCCCAGACCTGTACTGTAGTCTACACTCTCCACATCCCAGACCTGTACTGTAGTCTACACTCCCACATCCAAGACCTGTACTGTAGTCTACACTCCCACATCCAAGACCTGTACTGTAGTCTACACTCTCCACATCCCAGACCTGTACTGTAGTCTACACTCCCACATCCCATACCTGTACTGTAGTCTACACTCCCACATCCCAGACCTGTACTGTAGTATACACTCCCACATCCCATACCTGTACTGTAGTCTACACTCCCACATCCCAGACCTGTACTGTAGTCTACACTCCCACATCCCAGACCTGTACTGTAGTCTACACTCCCACATCCAAGACCTGTACTGTAGTCTACACTCTCCACATCCAAGACCTGTACTGTAGTCTACACTCCCACATCCCAGACCTGTACTCTACACTCCCACATCCCAGACCTGTACTCTACACTCCCACATCCCAGACCTGTACTGTAGTCTACACTCCCCACATCCCAGACCTGTACTGTAGTCTACACTCCCACATCCCAGACCTGTACTGTAGTCTACACTAGGAATGTTAAACATTTTTGGAAAGTATAATAACCAGCGGATAAAATGCACCATACCATTTTATATTCCGTCGTCATGGTAACCAACTAGTGCTGGTTCGATATTCGATATATCGAAGTATCGCGATACTTGTGAAAGGTCGATACCGATACTTCGTGGTATCGCGATACTTCGATACCTTCGATACTTTGTCGATACCTATACTTCGATATCGAGTCCATTCAACGTCGACGCGATGTACGGCTACTCCGCTGCGGACTTCGCTTTCTAACTTGACAGGGTTGACTATGTTGTATGTATTAGGCCGCTTAGGCGTGGTTCTTTTTCAAAAAACATAATAAAATGTAACATCTCAGTGGTTTTATAAAGCTTTATTGTGGAGTCAGTTTTCAAAAGTACGTATATAAATAATTATTTGATTGCGATCTCAGGTTAGCCTCGATTATTCAAGCCTCGTTACGACGTTGGGTGGCACTACCGTTTGCTTCACCACTTTACCTTGCCCACTCTACAGCGTACCAAAAACACACAACATTCCAGTAATTTTATAGAGTGTTTATTGCACGCATTAATATTCATGAATGTAGTATATAATAATATAAATAATTATTCAAGCACGACACACTAGATTCGTTTACCCAGGTTCCGTTTGGTGGTGCTATGTTTTGTTGTTTGATGGCGCCACCGTTTGCCGTATTTGCTCAACCAAGATGAACGACAAAATGTCAAAACGCACATCGCCAATTTGGCAGTTTTTTGTTTAACAAATACGGAAACACTGTAGAGTGTCTACTATGCCAGGAACGCGCCCCCCAAACTAGTGGGGGAAATACATCGAATTTGACGAAACATGTCACTGTCCATCATCCATGAGACTACCAAAACATGATGATTTAAAATTAACTTAAGGAAGTCGTGGTAACACTAACAGTAACAACGTCAACGAGAACGACGTGTTCCATCCAAATTTTCATCAGAAACCAAGCAATGGACATTTAGTAGTAGTTACAGTCGAAGTGAATCGCCATCGGTTGCAGAGTCTACTGCGGTGACAGCGTCAAGAAGTGACGTACACGATGTGACTACCAGTTTTATTTATTTATTATTACTAGGTATTCTATTGCTATTGTCTGTAATACTGTATTGTTTTAATGTTACATTACAATTACGTTTACAACATTAATGAATTAGAATTACACAATTACAATTTACAACTGTTATTTGGTTATTGAAATAAAATGAAAATTGCATATTAATCATTGTTTGCATAACTGTATCAATTAGTATGTATCAATGGTTAAGTTGAAAATTGAATAGATGTACCGTATAGACTACTATAGTTCCCAATAGACACTCAGAGCATGTGCTGAGACTTTGGTGCATGACTATTTGTTTCTCAAAAGTGGTACCAGGCAACACTTTTTAAAACACACAGTCACCAGTGCACATCTACCAAACTGACTGATGCAACATCGACACATGACAAGAATGCAACATATTGCAGTTAAAGGCACACACACACACACACACTATGAATGACCTATCAAGCAGCTTGCAAGGTGGCGCTAGCAACAGTGTTGCCATCAGTTATGTCTAGCATGCATTCATTCATGAAAAATCTACTTTTATACATTTTTCCCTAATGAAAAACAGTGTGTGCTTCTATGCCACTAGTTTAGATGGATAGTGTGTTTCTATTGGGATCTATACTGTATATGAATTAGACTTACAACGTAAGTATCGAACAAAATTCTGGTATCGATCGATATCGAAGAATTCTGGTATCGAACCAGCACTATAACTAACAATCCAAGATGGCCACCAAGATTTCAACGTTTTTGGAGTTGCTGAACTCAGTTGTATACTAAGTTCGCCGACATCGTTATTATGTCGATCATCAACATCCAACAAAGATTCTTCGCTAAAACTATCAAATAATCTGTCCAAAACATACAGTGGTAAATCGCTAGTTGAACTAATGCCGTCCGCCATTGTGGCCAACGCAATGGCCAATGCAGATTTTGATAATCCATCATTAAAAACTGAAAATCACTGTAAACTATTATTGTGCGATAATAACCGATGACCACTGCTGAATAGGTAATTTTACATTTATCCGGGCGTTAAATTTAATTTGCATTTAAGCTATATGGTAAAGCTAGAATTATTCCAATATGTTGATAAGTTTAATTTTTATGCCATTTTGTAGAATCATGTATAACGTTGATGTTATAAATGCAATGAAAAGACTACCTGGACTGTAGCTGATTCAGTGCAGTCTACCAGCTGTGTTGACTTTAAAGGTGTTTGATTGACAGCTGGTTATAACAATGCTGATAATAGTAGTCTCCACCTTTGAGAACAGATGTATCTCCCGGCTTGACCTACTTCTTAGACAGTTCCAGACCATTGGGCCACCTGCACAGTTGACCAGGCACTGGGATTATAACACTGTATCTTGTACCAGGGCAAGTGCAAATTACTCCAGTGCAAAGAAGCACTTATAGTGGTGTTGTTTCAACAATCATGTGAAACCTGTCTTCAGTAAAGCCTAGGTGTGACAGTTGTACTTGGAACTGGTTGTGCTTGGAACTCGGCTTAAAACATCAACACCTGACACCATGAGCAAGTGTTTAAACAAAGCAGACAGTTGTTACAGATGATGTCTGCTAGTGTGGGACAGTTGCCAAGAACGGTTGATGCCGGCTCAGATACGGATATGCGGGATGATGCCGCCATGCCGCGTAAAGTAACAACGAAAGTTATTTTGGCGGATTTTAGTTGTAAAATGGATGATGCCATCATATTTGAAGATGTTTGCCCAGGGCGCGTGCGGCACGGATACATATATGGAATGACATCGCCAGAACGGCATGGCATTCTTCAATGGTGGCCGTGAACACTTTATGGACACAGGTTTTTATGTGTTATGTAATGAATTTTTTGCAACAGTGGTAGTTGTAATACAATGTTTTATTGATACACCCGACGTAGTTTTTTCGGTAAGTTTTTCAGTTATTATGTTACTACTGACATATTTTGAGCCAATTTTCACAATATTTTCGTTAAATTACTATATTTAAAGCCGCACCCCAAATTTGTCGTCATCATCATCATTTTGGCTACACACTACTGTAATTAAAGCCGCGGCTGCAAATACAGGATTTACGTGTATATCTTTTATTCCGTGGTAACATGACTTATGCAACATATTAATTTATTATCACTGACTAATTATGTCATTGTAAAGGGTAATAAATGATACTGTTATGATTACAATTTTGTTTACTATACTATTTATTGATCAACAGTTGTTCACAGAAGTACACTATGTTATACAATTTTCTCATTTGAAGCAAAAAATCAATAGCTGGACATAATAACTACAGATACCTGCCATAAATTAAAAGTGGTTAGGTAACCAGAGCCATGCCAGACACGATCAGATGGGGTCAGATCATATCACGTTATCCACCTCGACTCATCTTCTACTTGGTATATTGAACCATTTCAGTACAACAGGCCGGTTTTCCGGCCGCACGGTCTGTGACACTTCAGTACAACAGGCCGGTTTTCCGGCATCGAAGATGTCTGCTATTCTAATCGTTTCAATTAATAATAATCCACTACGTGGAGCCACTTATTGTGGACGGTTGTCAAGGCGAATAAATTAGCTATTCAGCAGTGGTCATCGTTTATTATCGCCAATAATAGTTGACGGTGATTTTCACGATTTTTAATGATGGATTATCAAAATCTGTGGCGGCCACAATGGCGGACGGCATTACTTCAACTAGCGATTTACCACGGTATGTTTTGGACAGATTATTTGATAGTTTTATCAAAGAATCTTTGTCAGATGTTGAAGATCGACATAATAACGATGTCGGCGAACTTAGTATACAAGTGAGTTCGGCAACTGCAAAAACATTGAAATCTTGGTGGTAATCTTAGATTGTTGGTTACCATGGCGACGGAATGTAAAATTATATGGCTAATTTTATTCGCTAATTATCATACTTTCCGAAAATATAAACATTCCTATTCATAAAATGCATTTTTGTTGCACAAATCTTGACTTGAAGTGAGGTCCATTGTGTAGCATATTCACTGGGAATGCAGTATTCAGTGGTCACAGCTGATCAGGGCTGTAGTACTGAAATGGTTAAACAATACCTGGACAGCAACACTACAGGACAGGCTTTCAAGTAATCTGACCAATATACTGGATATCTGAGTCGCCCACTGGCAACTGTACAAGAGCAGTGCACCCAAGTGACCCTCAGATGTTGTCTGCAGATATGCTGACACTGCAAATGGAATCTCATTGCTTATGCAATGTATAGTACATGACATGCACCATGCTTGTTTTATCACCAGCATCAGTAGACACTTGTATAAAGGAAGCTATATAAAGCCATGGAACTGCTCCAATAGAAACTGTCTAAATATAGCGGCCTTGCCCCGGGCGTGGTGCTCTAACACATCATCTTTGAATTCTTCACATGACCCGAGGTTGATGTTTATCTCACATGACCTAGTGACACACTGACACAGCCAGTGTGATCAAAGCTACAATGAGCACATTTCACCAGGGAATAAATTATGTTATTTTTGTACATTCTAAATATAGTCAATTCCCTCCATCAGGACACCATTTCATCATATGCTATGTTGTTCTTTGTGTGGTTCACTTGTCCGGGCCCCTGAGGTCTAGCTCCTGTAGTGCTGCACTGCTCTTGCTGTTATTGCCCTCCACTGCTCCCTGTCAGCAACCCCCTCCCCCCACTGCTCCCTGTCAGCAGCCCCCTCCCTCTACTGCTTCCTGTCAGCAGCCCCCTCCCTCCACTGCCCCCTGCCAGCAGCCCTCTCCCTCCACTGCTCCATGTCAGCAACCCCCTCCCCCCACTGCTCCCTGTCAGCAGCCCCCTCCCTCTACGGCTTCCTGTCAGCAGCCCCCTCCCTCCACTGCTTCCTGTCAGCAGCCCCCTCCCTCTACCGCTTCCTGTCAGCATCCCCCTCCCTCTACTGCTTCCTGTCAGCAGCCCCCTCCCTCTACTGCTTCCTGTCAGCAGCCCCCTCCCTCTACTGCTTCCTGTCAACAGCCCCCTCCCTCTACTGCTTCCTGTCAGCAGTCCCCTCCCTTCACTGCTTCCTGTCAGCAGCCCCCTCCCCCACTGCTCCCTGTCAATAGCACCCTCCCTCCACTGCTCCCTATCAGCAGCCCCCTCTCTCCACTGCTCCCTATCAGCAGCTCACTCTCCACTGCTCCCTATCAGCAGCTCACTCTCCACTGCTCCCTATCAGCAGCTCACTCTCCACTGCTCCCTATCAGCAGTTCACTCTCCACTGCTCCCTATCAGCAGCTCACTCTCCACTGCTCTCTCATATACGTAAAAATAAAACAGACTTAGCAAGTTCAATGATGATCGCCTGTTATAAAACAAATCTATTTCGGATACTTTTCACACAGCTGCCATGGTACCCAATTACTGGACACATTAGTCACCAACAACCATAATAAACAAGCTATTTTCCTTGTCCACATATTCAGATTAGAACTTGCATGTTGAAGTTATACAATAAAACAGATATATAACGTATGGGTCCTCTATTTTACTTTTGGCAATTGCCAAAACATTTATTGTGTATTACTAAAAATGGGTATGTTGTTTCATAAGCTAATTATCTTCAAGCATATCCATTTCAACTTTTACTTGCAAACGATTCATTATTTAACCATACAAAATGTATGATTAAAGTTGAAATAAACTTATTTGTATTACTGATCACTAAACTGGTGTTTATGAAACCAGAGTGCACCTAATATATATAAACTAGAAAACTAACTTTTGCCAATTTGATTCTAAAATTTCAATCAATCTTAACGATCCCCACATCCATACTTCTCTCTACCATCCACTGTATGAATTTAATCAGCCAAACATTGTGATTCCGTCTGTTCTCAATTGTCTTGCTGCTGACATGCAAGGTCCCTTAAGTCAGGGTAAAGATGACATTAGTATTTAGTAGACATGCTATGGTCTCATTCATATATTCCAAAACATTAACTGGGCCGTGTCTCCAATGCCACAGACACAATGTCCACCTGCCTTTAAATCAGCATGGTTCAACATGAATCCAGACAGTGAATAACTTGTACAATGACTTGTAGCTGGCAGTGTCAGCAATGGATGTCACCATAAAGCATGTCTTCAGCAAATAGCCAACACTATGAATGTATTGCAGCAATGTCACTGCCAAGCAGATATAGCCATGATAAATATGTCATCAGCAAACAGGCTGGCTACACACAAAGACGAAGCACCAGGCGATAGGCCAGGCTAGTATCACATGGTCAAATAAAATGTGGAAACCAATGACATCAAGGGAGGGACCATCAGTGACAATGCAAGCAAAGAAAAATAAAGGACACCATCAGTTTCAACAATCCAGTGGATTAAAACAAAGTGCCAAGAATAAAACGATGACATCACAGGGCCGTTAGAGCAAGATAACAGGCTCACAAGGAATATCCTACGTTAAACAGAATCCATTGTTAAATATAAGGAACTTTTTCAAAACGAAAATATACAGGAGAAAAGCCGCCACCGAATCACCAAGGATATTATTTCCGTGACACACTAGCGAAAGTGTACTGGTAGCGCATCCTCGAGATAATAGTTTTCAGTACACAACACCACTGTTTAGTAGTGAAATTGATTTTTAAGAGCAAAATCTATGAGCTGATAAGAATGTTAGTGAAACGATCCCCTGGTGCACAAAAACAGGAATCACTGGGAGTGTCAATCACTGACCTGGTACTTGTTTGGCCCAGCCTATTGTAGCCACGAGTTCTCGGTCAGCCAGGTCAGACAGAGTCGCCATCAGCTTGTATTCGTCGTCCGGCAATGAAGCGTCGGGCATCGCATAAACCTTCTCGGGTTCAATAGTCAGCAGAGCCGCCAAAATCTTATTGTCTGCAATGTAAGTGAAGAAGGATCAGTAACTCATTCACAGATACAAGATCTCTACATTGTTTATCTATATCACCTTGTTATTACCTTCTTTTCTTGTTGACTCAACCAGCTGTTAATACAGGATTACTATTACTGCCGTGTTTATTTACTACAGATCATGCCACTAAGCAATACTACAGTTAGTTTCTGGCTACAAATCCATATTTAATTGGTACCACCAAAATGGATAATATATATATCTGGAAATCACAAGCAAATACAAATTTTTCAAAAAATGCCGACAGAGTTAAGTGAATGGAATTAACCAAAGTTGGTGATATCAACTTTCAAAAAACAGAATGATCAAACTGGCTACTGAATAAAAAACTAATACTAATACAAACAACACAGACTCTTGTTTGTGAATTAATATATATTACCATGGTAAACAAGCTGGTGTCACAAGAGAAATGTGTGTAGTATGAGAAACATGCATTATAGAAATGCCATGACCAACTAGGCTATGCCAAGAATACTTACACAAGAAAACAAACAACCGTTACATTCACCCTAGAGCAAACACTGGTCACATCAACACACTTGTTTCATCAGTTTATTTTTTAACCTGACCCAAGATGATGCTGCAATTTTTAACCTGCAAATGCACATATATGTTGCATAATACAGCTATTTGCCGGCTTCCCAAAGGCTTTCATACTTACCTGCCACTTTCATTACCAAATTGCATAGAATGCCACTGTATGCAAAACTGGTGTTTGCAGCCGCACAGGAATACAGCGCTGGCATTTGTTTACATACTCCTTGTATTTACAACGTTTTACAAACGTACACTGTTTCCCTCCAACGCCATTATAGATGATTCTCTTCACAGCTCTACACAATTACTACAACTGTTTTGACACTGCCTTTAGAGCTTGCTCAATCTAACACCGACAATCTTTGACAATGAAGACAAAGTTCAATAGAGTGGTGCATTAGGCACAGCACATACCTAACTTGGCCGGACAACTATCATGAGATTAAGTGACAAAGTCCAGGCTACATCCAGTAAGCTCAGTGCAGCTTCAATTACATGCGACCTGGCAGGCGCCCCCTACAGCAGTAGGATTTGCTTCTTGTCTTACGCAGCTGTGCAATTAAAAATACAACACCTGGGCTCACTCTAACATACTTTTTCATTTAATTAATTTGACTTATTACAGTTTTTTCTTAGGCAACTTATTTTCCCCAGTTAACTTGACAAAAAAGGTATATGATTTTGTTTAACCAAACTGAATTGTTTTTTAGTCATTGGTAAATAGTTAACGAGAGCTAAGAATACTTGACATTTTAATAAATAATTTTTTTTTCATTTAACAATTCTTTGTGTATGTAAATGTACAAATCCGCATTACTGTTTTATTGTTTTACAGTACATTTTTTGTATATTACATTGATTACATATGCTTATATTTAAGTTTAAACTTTCTAGGTTTTGTTCAAAATTAAGCTACACAAATCTACCAGATTCATCAGCCCTCAGGGGCTCCCTTGCAGTCAGAATTATACTATTATAGCAACCAAGAACCCCAGAGTGGCTTGAGAGGAGCTGGACGGAGCGAGAGAAAGAGCCGGGAGCAGTCTAAGCACTGAGCAGGTCCTGCCACCTACCTCTCTTAGACTGCTGTGCGCCTGGACGGGAGGGTGAGTAGTAAACTCACCCCCGCCCACGACGCCCCGTGGTGCGGGCGCGGGAACAACGTTGAGGTGCAGGCTGTCCAACCACTGTAACAAGAGGCTGTGGACTCCTGCACCTCGAGGCTGACCGAGGCTGACCGTGAGAGGTGGTCCTCGGCCACTTCCCTACAATGCAACAAGGCTTTCGGGCAACAAAACAAACACACAGCAATATCAGATATTGCTGCTTCGTATCACCGATGGCAACAGACATAGACAGGATCATCTGCCAAGCAGTGTCATTTTGTTTCCGTTTGCAAGACTATCATGTTACTACGCAGTCCGGTGAACAGACTGTCTACCTTCTCTTCAAGATTTACTGAATTTTGTAAGCTACATATCAAGTCACAAAATAAAATTTTACAAAAACAGATACGTAACTTTTTTTATTACATGAACACGTCATTACATCTTATTACTCACGTTACAGTTATTAGTTATTTAGAAAGATGTTACCACTGCAGAGTCGAGCACATCATAGGTCATGTGACCAACGTTGCAGTTGTTGGGAAGCCAGCAGAGTGGAGCTATTACGTGTAAGTCGCAATATAAGACAGTGCTTACTTTGTATGTGCGGCTGCACTGTGTCTATTGGTGGGCTTTTCACACTGACAGGAAATGCGAACTGTTTGGGACAGCTCGAGTACTTGGACCGGCCTCCCCGCCCGCGATCCTTTCGTACACCTACAACCACCAACCATGATTCAGTCATCTTTAAATGTCTCTCATTTATAACGTACAATGTAGAAAAGCTAAGTTCTTATATAGCATAGTATCCAGTCCTCTAGACTGCTCAAAGCGCTTGACACTGTACTCCCTGGCAGACTTGTTCAATCAAACACCATCTCCACTTCTCTGGGAAGCATTGTACATGTACATGCAATTAAACTGATCTCACAACAAAAGATGAATCATGAAACAGGAGATGTTTCAAATCTTCGCTTAAATAAAATTAAAAAGAGTGTTACTCCAATGCAAATATTGCTAAAATACACTTAAGCAATTATTAATTCTGAATGACCAGTTTTTCAATTTTAATGTAATATAAAATCCTTTTATTATCAACACACCTTATTCTATTTTTATATATGCGGTATCTAAATAAATTTGATTAATGCAAGACATGCTTGTAATACACATTTTTTCACATATATATATATACATCTTTCTCCTGCATATTTTCCTTGGGGAGATACTCTAGGATATATCTCCCCTAGAAGTATCTTCTTCCCAAATGGGGGAAGATATCCAGGGAAGATACACTGCCACAGTGAGGAAGACAAGAGTACATATGTTGATGTTGATCAGATAAAGCCAGTTTGTTGGAATGTTTTGCCAATATCCATGTATATTCTGTACAGTTGCAGTAACAACCAACTCACCTTCCTTTAGCATGCCCATGCGTAGACACTTCTGGAAGCGACAAGCCTGACAAGCCCTTCTTCTCCTCTTAGTGATCACACAGTTGCCACTTGCTGGGCAGGTGTACTCAATGTTACCTAGCAAACCATCAGCAACATTAACACATTTTACTCAAGTTATTCATATTTTATTATTCATCTTGATATTTGTTTTATAGCCGAAAGAACATTTTAAGTACTTATTTTAACATGATATTTGATTTATTTTAACGTCCTTTGAAAGTAAATCACAATATTTTATACTGATTTATTTTAACATCCTTTGAAAGTAAATCACAATATTTTATACCAATCTATTCTTTTTAAATAAATATGTCTATTAAACTAATTGTATGTATACTTAGTGTGAAGAACTACTCTTCAGTTATACTGTCAAAGGCATCCAAATGGAGGTAAAGCTCAGTAATTCATACAATCTATAAATATAATTATCTACTTAAAAATTCAAATATGTAGATACACATGACATTATCCATCATAGCGTGGATGATTACATAAAACTTAAATCTACATTGATGTGACTGTTTATTATCCATACAGGAAGGTAAAAAAACAATTTATATAACACCATGGAAACATGACTATCAAGTGACAACTGCTGTACAATTTTATGACTGTCAGTGTTACTGGTTATATAAATCAACTGGTGCAACAGAAATAGCAAATCAATTGTTGCATCAGCCAAACCTACACATAACTTTGCAGCTGCAGCATTTCAAAAATGTCGCAAAGCAGCAATTCACACAATGATAATAATTTTCTTTTGTATATTAGACATACGGGGTGGGGTGTGTGTGCAGGTGGTTCATGGCCCTGTCTTAACATAAATACTGGCCTGGCGCCCCAAAACTGGCAGTGATAATTTAATATAACTTAATAAGTTATATTAAATTATCTGATGCAGAGTCTGTCCTACGTGTATGACAGAGCTAGGATGACCCTGTTAACGCAGGCACTAAACTCGGTCGAACACTGACATGTATAACACACTGGTGGCGGAACGACAAGACGCCGACACACTAACAAAATTGCAACGCGCGAGATTGCTAGCGAACTTTATTTACGTTTGAATTTCCTCAAATAAGAAGTTTGCAATGTTGCACGTGTCACTATTTACTGTAAATTTTCACTTGTCCACCGGATGTAGGGTCATTTTACTTGTCCGGGCCAAAAATCACTTGTCCCTGACAATTATTTGTTATTAATAAAAACATTCATATCAGCATCACAAAAATATTGGTATACATCATGTAATGTGTCTACTTTTAATATTCGTGATGAATAATAATGATAATGCACCGAAAATAGTTGCAAATATAATTTAGCAATTTCAAAATTTGCAAATTAAATCAAATTGTGTCTTTGATCACAAGTCACTCAGATGTACATGCAACAAAACAGCAGGAACATTGTGTTGTTGTCATAAAAATAAGCCAGGCTTTTTACGTTTTTTTTCCGAAGCTTCGATTCCCCTTGACAACCACTTGGACAAGTTAAAATTTTGGCTGACAAGTAGATTTCAAAACATACTTGTCCGGCGGACAAGTAAATATTCTGGCTTATTTCTATCGTTGCTTATCAATAATAATTAATAGTACATAAATTTCATGCAGAAAATTGTGGATTTAAAATTTGCTTGGTGGGCCAGTACTTTAGTTACCAGCGTCCTGGGCCACTGGATAAAAAAGTTTAATGTCGAGACCTGTGCTCCTACCAACATGGTACAATTTGATGCTTTAAAAACAAAACTAATGTTAATAGTGGATATAACTTGTCCCAATAATTTTAAGTTCGGAAATAAAAATTCTGAATAGTCAAAATAAATTTGCTCTGCACATTCTGTAAGACTGCCATAAAAAATAACACATCAAATTACAATAAATCAACAATGAGGTTTCCGTGCAAGAATACAAGACAATTACAGTAGAACATGTATTGAGTGTGGTTGATGCTATACGTGATGGCCACCCGTCTTGGACAGCCGCTTACCGAGTTACTCAGTTCCCACTGACTGTCTTTTTAATATTAACTGACCTGCCTCCACAATGTATTGAAAGATTGCTTCTGCTGGGCTGAAGTGGTGGTCGCTCAAGACAGGTTCTATGTACAATAAAGCATGAGCATACATCAGACTTGCTTCCTACCTTGAATGGTTCGTTTGAAGAATGCTTTACAAGCTTCACAAGACGCGACCCCATAGTGGAAGCCTGAAGCAATATCCCCACACACAAGACACAAGCGATTAGGGCTCTCACAGCCTTCACTGTCCATGCCAGCCTTGTCGTCTAAACTCTCCGGAGACGATGATCCACAACTGAGGTCGCCATCTTCTCCGCGGTATACCAAGTTCACAGTATCGATGTCAGCGTAGCCATTCAGTGAGAGACCAAGGCCACCAATGCCTCCACATGACGAGGAAAACATGGAAGAGTCACGCTCCAGTGATGAGGAAAACATGGAAGAGTCACGCTCCAGCTTGATCCCCAAGTTCTGACGTTGCTCATATCCCATCATGGTTCAGCAAGGCACACCGTAATGCACCAACAGAAGAAGGTGACAGAAGTGAATGTTGTCAGGTTGACATCACGCGAAGGCAGTTAACAAACTGAAACAAAAGTATAAAACATTTTAGATTACTACGGTTAAATCATCTCATTTTTATTATTTTGTACATCACAGGGTTAAACATATTAATTACTGACATAAATAAAAGTAAGAAGTTAAATAAAAGTAAGAAGGTTGACATTATTCATTGTGATTTTTAGAAAAGTTTTATAGACAATGTAGATGAATTTTATTCATACAAATCTTCTTCCGCCAATTACTGACACAGTCTGTCGCAGTGACTATCTTCATCAAACAAAAATGTATAGACACCACTCAAGGAATGAACCATACCCCTAAGTCATACTTAGTTAACTGATATTACATGAAAGAAGACATATATATATATAGTTTCATTCTTCACAAGTATGTATGATGAACTGTTACCTTCTAAAGGATAACACAGTGTCTTAACAAGTTTATCCATAGATTAAATGGAATCTGTTGACATTCTATAAATATGTAAACAATTTTGTTGAAGCTCATGCATAGCAACCAACAGATATATTTATTCTTGTTAAGGGGGTACAAACAAACAAAAGCTTCCTAAATTAACTTACGATCAAGGCATGTTACACATGTATGTACTATGTAATCGTACATTTATATATATATATATATACAATGACAGTGTATTAATGAAATTACAATCTTGGCTGATTAGCAGCTTCAGTGAATGTATATATTGTGTGACATTCTAAGGTCCTCAATGAAAATAAACTGTTTGCATTTTTATGTCATCCTGATATTGTAATTACTCTGTATTCATTGGATGAATTTATATCTTTAATAAACACTGACTGAATAGATCAAATCAAATCCGAAAAACTCAACAATACAAACTTAACAAAGTATTGTCACCTTTACTTTGTTTGTATGCTGTGTATCAGGACCATGACATGTGCCATGATTGAGTAATTGTCCTGACTGGGCTGTTTATTGGAAATCTGATGGCATCTTAGGCTGATGCTGAGCTGCATGAAGCTGTGGATTATGCCTTTAGGCAGAGTGCCGATAGGAATCTGGATGTTTGCATGCTAGGCCTAGGGCTAGGCACATGCCACAGCGAGTCAGAATGGATAATCGACCATCACCATGAGACTGAGTGGAGAAATATTATTTTTATTTTTAGAATTGAATATTGTCAGAGTGGGCTTTAGCTAGTGCTACTCACAAACACATACAGGGACATCTGCTAGAGTGTGTAATAATCATAGCATACGAGCAAATGCTGCCATGTTTTGTTTACAAAATATTTTTTTCAGGAAATATAAAAAATCCTAAACGAAATCTCACTTACAGTCTTGCTAAGGCTTAAGCCACTAGCCCGGTAGTAGGTGGCTAACGCATTGATTGTGCCTGTCATGCTTCGGATATCTCGCATTCGAATATAAATGCTTAAAACAACATAATTTAAACTAAACTAGCATTTTCGTAATCTTTTGTAAAAACAGAATAACTCACCAGTATATAAGCTCCAGAAGTGTTAACTAACGTTGTTGCTTTGCTTCTTTAAACACAGTTGTAAGACAACTCGTTTCCTCCAAGTCGAAGCAGACGGCAAAAATGCTGGTAGGTGGCGTATTTTGGTGAATGATTGACGTCAGTGGCAAAACCGAGGCCGTGTGAGGCCGTGTGCAAAGGAACTAGACGATACGTGCTTGGTGACACGTAGCTACGCATGCGTTCTATTGGCGTTCGTCCACGTAGGTCAGAGACAATGTCACTTATGTAAGTGCCAATATGATATGATACTAACATTGGAGTATTTAGGGGGCCATTGGGCTACGGCCCTCCCCTTGGCTTTGTAGAAATAATTGTTTAGTATACTAACTGAAGCATGGCAAATCGATGAGTGACGAAGCTTGGTCCCCTTTGTTCCATTTTCCGGGATCCGAAATATACCACAGCACTCTAGACGTTATCGGGGATACTCCACAAACATTAAAATGTTGCTGTTTGATCCCACACGTGACGCAATGAGTTCTTTTTATGTACAAGTTTACACAGTAGGTCATAATAGCTACTTTCCACTCTCAAAGTACTAGGTTATATACCAGCTGACAGACCCTATCAGTAGTTCCAATATTTATTATCTGTCTTCGGGTTATCGTAAGAGTAGTTAAATTATAATGATTTCTTTCTGAATTGTCTAACAAAAGTTTTTTTTTTTTCGTAGAATTTTTTATATTCCTCTTATTTAACATTTTTATGTAAAAAAAAAAAATGGAATCTACAAAAAATGCTCATTTTGAGTTTTCAATAATTGGTAAACCTTTGAGTACGTTTGGTTTTACGTAGTTGTTATTGGTAGTATCGTCAAAGAGTGTCATTATAATATTGAAAGTCTCCAGTTATACGCCTACTACTGTGAATTTATATAATAGGCAAATAAGTATGGCATTTCCCATTCAATACTAGTAGCGACACCGTACGGACAGTTTGTGACACACTGCGTAAACGTAGATTATGGTAGTCGAGTGGTGACATTTATTTGTTTCAAGTTTTTATATTTGTAATCTTGTATTGTTATGTGAAAGCCATTGTAACATGTTTACCACAAACAATTATCACACTTTAAATTTATATTATTTTTTTGGGGTGAATAAAACGGACTGAAATTAGAATGCATTTTTAGCATTCACCATTGTTTATACATTCAACTACTCACCAGCTAAGTTGCTGCCATGATTTCTGTTAAACTATGTCACACCGTATTCTCAAAGGATTATAATTCCAGTATCTCTCTCGCACGTGCATAATTATATAAGTATCTTTACCTAGTCGAAACTTGTTCAAAGCCGTAGTGTGGCGCCACTGTTCTTGTTGCTCGCTGCACGTCATATACTGCAATCACCACTTATTGTATTATGCGAGGGTTTTTAAACAACTACCCTCACATGGATCATGATTTGTTGGGTGTGGTTACTTTGATTAGATGTTATAGACAACATGGTTGTTATTTATTATAATTGCTGTGTAGGCATAAATATTTTTTTTAAGTTTCGTCAAATATACATTATCTTTGTACAACTTGTACAAGTTTCTCTTTCAACATCTCCATCCTACTAAACCTAATGTTACAAACCTAGGCTTCAACCCAGGGGGTGTCTACCTGGCAGATGCTGCTGATAATTTAGGCCAGTTATGTAAAAGATTGCCGGTATATCTACTGGACGTTACTTACTATAAGTAAAAGGAATACAAACGTGTAAAAGTAGAACTGCGTTATGTTCACTATTCGCTCACAAACGTGCCCAGGAAAACAAAAACAAAGTGGTTCACCACCTAATCAGTACAAACTGAAATACAGAATCCATTAATTATATTGGCGAACTGGACAGAAGTATTGTATTCAACCTCTTGCAGTAATAGTTATCATGTTTTTGGAAGTAGAATATGAATACCAATTTGTTCACATTAACTTGTTACACATTTTGCTAAATGTGTATTTTCTGTCACAAAACAAGGACCTCTTATGCCTCTTCTCCTAGCTATAGGAAGACATAAACGGAGACAGGAGAACGCCAGACAAATCTGAAAGGATCCGTAAAGCGAATAATGATAACACAACATTGGTAGTGATGGTGTCAACACAATTTATTATCACCTCTGAGAAAATGCAAGGACCACAAATGAGATTAATAAACCACTATCCATAGCAACTTTCCACAGGTGAGATTAGTGAGTTTAATCAATTATAATTGATGTGAAAATAATGCAGCACTTATAGTACATATATGAATCGATGAAGACAATCACAAAGAAACGTAGTCGATTACATACGCACAAATGTAGTTAGTTTCTTGTATCACAACATTAAGTCTTGGTTAACATAAGGGACTTTAATTGGCCAACTGAAATCGCTCACATAGTACATTCCTGAATGATGTGTCGTAATGTTTTGAAGGTGTATATATTTATATACATGCATGGACGTGCGCTTGCGATCAGCACACAAACCAAAAATTCAATATTCAAAGACCTACATACAAACTAACAAACAAACAACAATTCGTCAACTTCAAATTTAACACCACTGGTTCTTTGCAAACCAAACTGTCTACAACGTCGTGGACTAAAATACTAAAACATTGATTAGTCAGTTAGCTGCTGCTAGTTAAAAGTGCAGGCCAACGAAACACTGTTTCAACACATGAGAACCATAATAAAAATTATATACATAAAAAGATGATTCACTGTTCTCCGTTGCATTTCTCTCATCTCCTTCTCATTCATCCTTCCTTATTCCAGTGCATGCTACCGTAAAAGAACTGCTCAATGCGCAGCTCATGTTATACTGCCTGAAGCCAGTCAAATCTACTTGCATCTTCTAAGTGATTCCAAATGTACAAACACATCACATTAAACTCTAGTAGCAAGCTGCTGCGTATGCCAGTGTTCTCTATCTAAATTATGATTATTTTTGGTGTACGGCATAAAATCATGACATTGTGCCAATATCATGCAACATATTACAACCACACTTCGTTATACATACTCAAAACAAGATATTTATCAGCGTAAACTTTCTTCACACGCGTCAGCATCAGAGTCTACGCAATGAACCTGGTCACTCCAACGTTGACCGACTAAGGACAGTCAGCGTTACTCAAAGCCTTAATTAAAATAAACAGTAAAAAATAAAAAGTCAACTATTAATAAACACATTAACACGACCACTCTCTCACACAGTATCGACTACTAAATGACGACTAAATCATTTGTGCTTCTGGCAAGTTTCTTAGTCCATAACATCAATATGCTGCCTCTGAAAACGCCGATTGCGGCACAAGTCTACAAAGTCTTTCGGGGATGTGACGAGGATGAGATAAGGGGGAGCTGAGGGATGAGATAAGAGGGACCAGAGGGATGAGATAAGCGGGAAACTTTTTATAGCGCAGCTAGAAGGGTGTTTTGTGCACGTTTCAACTTGCTGGTGGCTCCACCTACTGGTGCGTACTGAATGTAGTGCACCTGGCTAACAGCAACATCTGGAGTTAGTGAAGGCTTGCACTGTTTCGTGATGCATCAAGGTGGTTATGGACTCTTACGTAACTAGTAAAACTATCGCCTTTTCTCACCAAACGTCTTGCATGTCTACAAGGTATTTACTCTGTCATAGACTATTAAATATTTGTTTCAAACACTTGATTCACAACAAAAATAATTCTTTGTTAGCCAAAATCACTTCGGAATTTATATTTGATTCATGCTTATGGCAAAACATACTTGTCATGTCGTTTAGTGATAGTTGGGACGGAGTGGATTTTTCATTCATGTTGAACTGAACTACTTTATACATAGAAAGAAAATTATTTATAGGCACGACTAAAAATATTTGGCATCAAAAGGTGGCTGTTTTTCCGATTCGTGAAATAGTGACTTACATAAGATGCTCTAATGCTACCACCATGACTTTGTTGCTTAGAAGGCTGACGGAGACTAGTGTTAGATACATGAGCAATGTATAAAGGTCAATGCTTGTTCAGACTAACCAATTAGTGACAGCATCTGAACACAACAGTCATAATTCTTCAGTTTTTTTATCAACAAAGTTGAGTATTTCTTCTCAACACTTACGTTTTTCTATTTTTAACAGAGTAGTCATGTCTGCAGTTACCCGTAAACTGATAACAATTAAAATTTTGATTAATTTATGATTGAAATATTGGCACATACAAATACAAATTTTCACATATTGTGAAATGATATCACAAAAATATTTACGTAAATTTGTCATTATGAAAAAAAAAGTGAATTATTGAGAGTACCTTATTGAAAGATCACTGACATTTGCAACAAGCTCATTTCTTTAACTCGAGTGTAGACAACGTAGATAAGAAGTTACAACATTGGTAAATTAAACAATATGGAGATTTAAGTTTCTAATACAGCAGTAACGTGGGAAGGTGTCGAGATATAGTGAGCAGGACATCGACTGGTAACCAGACTGTATCCCAGTTCTCTGATAGCACTGCCACACTCAGTGGTGCCAGTGATGATGTCGGCCACAGACGACCTCCCTCAGTGTGCAATTCAAGCATGCACCTCTGCACGATCGACTGACTGACTGACTAAAAGATATGTGAATTTCCTAATATTAACCTGCACGCGGCACACGGTCCGAGGACGGACACATGCTTCCACATTGATACACTAGATGGCGTTGGTGTGTGTTACGAGCGTGTGTACTCCAGCATTTCGCTCAAGAGTTTGTGAAGTGGAACGCGGTCATTTTTCTTCACTTGGAACCAGTATTCCTTGGCGAGGATCTTTGCCTGCATGAGGAGAGGCAGAGCGAGGAGAAGGTTGCCCGACCGACGCTGACTCGCGGCGACACCGTGGGCTCGCTCGTACTCGATCAACGCATCGTGGATGCGATCCTGCAGCTCCTGCACCCGCTCCGTGTTCTCCACGTTCATGTCTGAAACAAATGGCACACTGTGAGTTGTCTATGAATGCTGGTTGGTCGAGTAAGAAATAGTAAACATTCGTACCACGTTTTGGGATCACCTTGGTCAATCTCTCAAATTATTTATTTAACAACAAATCACTATCATGACCACCTTATTATTCAGTTATTTAGGCCGAGTCCTGCGGATGATCTTAGTAGTGAGATTCCAATGAATTTGAGTATATTAAAAATAACAATTGGTTGAAACTCCACATGTATATTCGTAAATACACAACTACTAATTCTAAACCAACTAATTCTGTATTGTATGTTAAAGGAAAACAAAAGGCAACGTTTTGGTGTTAAGCATCTAAAAGAGTTAATACAAACTAACAATTTCCAACTACAATCACATTTTTAACGTCAGTGGTTTACCAGGAATACATTTTTGAACACACAACTACCAAATTTCTATTGACTACGCCATTGTTAGAAGAAAGTGACGTCACACTGTCGTAACTCAATCCGTAAATTTTCTGCGTACTATTTGTTCCCAACTCCGTTAGGTGGCGCTATGGGAAGTTTACCAATTAAACTATGTGCGCATGCGCTGTGACTGTGTAAATAAGATGGCTTTCCGATTCTTCGATTTTCGAAACACCTGGTTACCGGTTTGAACCACAAAAACAAGGGCCTGTGTTGGAAGATAGGGCAAGGAAGGCCCACGGGCAGTAGAAATGTCGAGGCGCATACCATTCTGAGATGAAATTGACTGGTGTCGGTGTGGAAAATGCCGCAGCAATCTCCTTGTTCAGGAACAAGAACTGAATATGTCTGCTGCCAGGAGGCGGTTGCAACTCGACAGCAACGCTGTTGGTGAAGGTAATTATTAATCTGTTTAGTTTATTGTTTAAATAACCGATGAGCCTAAGTTCCGGGCTGCGTATGAACAGCGAGAGATGATCGCTCGGGCCGGGACACGTCATTTGTCTTACACTTGGGATTGGATGACTTTTAACTTATTTCGATCTCACTCTCGGTGCCACTGGACTCAGTGTTTGAACTTTGACGTCCATTTTCGAATACCACCCAAGGCTATACCCTCACTTTTTAAAAGAAATGTAGTTGAATGGTTCCATGATTCATGTGAACCAAAATTGTACAGGGCAGAGCTATGATAGAAAATAAACAGGAATTAACTCCCCTTTTGTTCTATCCCCGTCGACACTCTTCACATTCGCAGTAATGGCTATACATATATGAACAATATGTGGCAGTACTACTTTTATTTTAAACTTTATGCATACTGCAATTTTTCTGCCCAAAGTTTACATTGGGTCTTATGAATAAAATATACATTGAACATTTTTCAGCCAGAGCCCCCATTTGTTTTGGTGACAAAGAAAATGACCACCGTTTCGTGCAAATATTGACACATCAAAACGGCCTTCCTTAAGGCCAGACACCCCAGGTGAAATGGTGTTTTTTTTATAAAAAAAACTACTGAAAATGGTTTTCTGCCAGATTATTATACCTTTATATGCATACTATCAATAAAGTTCACTTCTATGACAATTACATACCTCTAAGTGAGTTTTAGTCATGGATCAAGCATGTCGATATCATGTAATAAAATCCATTATGCAATCTTTGACAGCCATTTTCTCAAAAACGTTTTTCTTCAAATTTCTGCATTTGAAAACGGGATATCTCTTGGAATAATTATGCTGTATAAATAATGTTTTCAGTGTTGCATTCAGCATATTCTACTGTGTGCAATGATCAGACACTTTAAAAAAAATCATGAATAGTTTGAAAGATATAGCCATATTTATTGCCAAAAAACTTTTTTTCTCTCGTATTTTACCAAAAAATTATTTAAAAAATGCTCTGATCATTTCACAATAGAATCTATAGAGAACATGGATTTGCAAGAATTATAACTATGTATGTATTCAATGAAAAATGGCAGTGTTTCCAAATTTGCCAATATTTGCTCAAAATGGTGGCCATTTTGTTTGTTACCATGGAAACGGGGGGTCTAGCTGAAAAAAGTTCAATATATATTTTACTCAGTAAGACCCATTTCATGCATCGGACAGAAAAAATTGAACTGTTTGCACAAAGTAAAAAATAATCCTATCTACCTGCCATGTCTGGTGATTACCTGCATGATATTTCTATGGACCCAGGTATAATACTGGGATGAATACAGTTAGAGGATCGTGATGCATTCTTTGTGAAATCTGTTCAGAATAATAATCCATGTTTGCTTAACATTTATGTAAAACTATTATTTAAATGCTTATTTCATTGTTACAGGTGGACTGCAGGGGATTTAGAATTCTTTGTTTGGAGCAGGTGATACTGCAGAATGGGAATTAGACCGTCCAACAAACAAGTACGTATATATATGCATGCATTGTTATGACTAGAGAAATGTGTTGTTAAATATTTATTGAAATGTATTAATAATGAACACAATACAACATCATAGTAGCACTAGCAATACAAATATATATAGATAATTTTGTCAGCAATCTCATGCCTGATGCACAAATTATTAGCAATCTTCCAGGGAAATTACTTAGTAGACTTACCATACGTCATCTACCATCCACATGCTAAGCAAATTCACATAATTGAACTGACTACCATTTGAAACTAACATCAAGAAAGATCATGTATTAAAAACTAACAAGTATGTCACACTAATCCATGATGTAAACAATAATGGAATAAATCAGAATTAACATGCATTGAAATAGGTTGCAGAGGCTATGTATCTGAACCCAACAAATCTAAGACTGACATCCTCCTTAAAATCTCTTCGAATAAAACCACCAACAAAACAATTAATTCAATCGTATGCTTGTCTAAACTAGCCCTGCTAACGCCATTCACCCTTTCTAAATGTAAAGACGAACCACACTGGTTTGACCCAAGACTAATTTAAATATGATGACCATCATCCTAATATGACAATAATTACAAACTAAAATTCCCCTCAACAGCAAGTAATCCTATACATAAATGTGTTCATTTTCAATATGACTTACTTTAACCGTTAGTCATTATTTACCTTAGCCTGCTACGGTATACTACTATACATAGCTATTTACTGTATTCACACATGTACTTGGGTTATCGTTTCACATTTCATTGTGTTCTACTGTATGAATAAAGTGATACTCTCCCACTACAGAACAAATTATAATGGTTCCACTTAAGTTATCATAACTTATAGATACAATGTTTGTTGAATCATCATAATTTGTTCTGTAGTGCAAAATTATCAATATTTGCCTTATTCCAGATGAACACAATGTCATGTTTAATGGTAAACAATGTATATAAAAGAACAGTGTCATTATATAACCAATTTTTATATGTCATTTATTTACAATGTCAGAAGTTTATTTGAGCCTAATTTATTTCAGGTCTCTCAGGTGGGCTGCATACAGACAGTTTACCTGGTGGATCCATGGCAAGCTGGGACGGAGGGTACAGAGAGTTCTACCAACATGCGCCAGCCATGGAATAAGATCAAGGTTCCCTGCCCCCGATGGGGAACAACACGAGGGATACCACTCTGGACTTGAAAACAAAACTAGACAATGTACATGTGACCTATGAAGGTGTAGGTGGGTGGTGGCAGTATTTACTGTTTCTTTACAAACTGACTGACTCTTGCTGCCAGCAGATCCTTCTTCTCTGGTTTTGGGACATCTGCCCCAGTGACTGTGATCAGATGCAGTGTGATATTTCTTATAAAAACATCTGTCACTTGATCCATGAGCATAGACCACCTGTTGTATTCTGTTACGCAGCACCCATTGCTTGCGTCTTTTGGACCACATGATACCAGTCTCAACAGGTTTGTCTGGGCTGGGACGTGGTCGGTAGTTCCACGCCAGAGCAGACAGCATCAATCTAGCTTTCATTCCTGCAGTGAAGAATAGTGCATGCAGTATTCTAATAAAATGTCTGCAAACAACTGGTGTAACAAACCAGTCTACATGTTGTTAGTAAGCTGCTATTATTTACCTGTGTAAAGTGTTGGTTGTTTTTAGTAACAATACAAAGACCAATCATGGTAATCATACTGGTACATTAGTAAAATGATACTGATCCTTACAAATAAGGCATTCCATCATAACATTCCTTCACATAATTTATGATAACTTGTTTTTTCTTTTTAATTTCTGTATCTACTGTATATACAGTCACTGTATTTTGATATCATGTTTTAATTTTATATTTCTTTAATAAAATTGGTGATAATGACACGAGTGCTCTTATTTATTTCATTACAGACAACTGCATTTTGGAATGTAATTATTACACAGAGATGTAACAAGGAATAGGTAGGGTGATACAGAATTGGCACTATCCATCTGTGGAGTATTCGCCCCTTCACATCTGAGTAACTGAACTACTGAAAAGTGGGTCATCAGGAACTTTGACTATGTAACATTTTTGGTCCCATACATAAGTCGGTGGTCCACATATTAACACATAACATGTAAACAGCATTTACATTATCAGTTTTTGAAGTCTGAATAAACACATTAACTGATAAAGTAGTAGTCATGCTGGCTGGTACTTTTGAGTAGCCATCCTGAAAAAAATGAGTTGGATGTCTATGAAATGCAGTAATTTCGAAAACTTATTATAATGTTAGTTATGCATTAGAGCTGATTTAATATATTGGGATTCAAGTCGGTGACTGGAATTCACCTTGCAGCATTAATCACTACTTGGGTCGTGGTCCCTACTCATTGCAAATCTAAAGGTTACTTGTTGCTTTGGACATGCCTCAGGTATAAAATTAAAACATATCAAGTTTGGTACTTACTCCAGCAACTGTGCTTCACCGTTGCATGTTGCACAACACCACCACAGATGGTTTGATACATTCTGTATCCAATGAAGTAGGTCCTTGCATCCCTTGCCTCGGGCCTTCACAGTAAACTTGCGGTTGATGCCTTTCCCCATGTGCCACATCATGTTGGTGATCGAGCTGAAATGCAAATTACAATTATTTATATTTTTGATCCAAATTCAAGATATTTTCACAACAGCTGTTACCTCTTTTTGTTATTAGTGTGCAAAAAAACTAGTTAGTGAAGATGTGTGCACATGGTATGTTATTAAAGATATTTCAACAATATATGATTATTGAGTGATGCCATTATTTTTATAATACAAACATGGTGTATCTGGTGAGCTCATTGATAACTATATTTGGATCACATAATTACTCCCAGAGATATCCTTCCAAATGCAGAATTTAAATGTTTTTTTTAGAAAATGGCCATCACATGTGGCATCATGGATAAAAATTACTTGATATTGACACCCTTATTCCATGGAAAGAGTGGTTTAAAGGTATGTAATTGTTGTAAAATGATATCTATTCACAGTAAACATAATAAGCTAGCTATCATAATCTGGCATAAAAAACAGTTTAGTATTTTGTTCTCAAATAAAACACTTTCACCTGGGTTGTATCCCTTTAAGGGTAGCCACTACTCGAAAACGGCCATATGCCATATCTCTGTTAGTACTGAACATATCGAAGCCAAATTTGGAGTACTAATTAGTTAAATGAATAGTACATGATATGTGGAATGTGGGCTCATTTGCTTGTGCAGTGCCATGACAATCAACATTTCTAGTGTGATAGAGGCGCATGCATCCTTGAAAATTATTCTGAGCTAACAACTGCATGTGTGATCATGCAGTTGTCAAGAATCATTAGCTAGAATACTCCTTTGTGCAATAAGGTGGTTTTGGGCAAGGAAGTTTGGCTGCAATGACTGTTGTGAGATGGGACTTTAAGTTTGAGCTTTTTTCATGACGTCTTGAAAAATGCTCAAACCTGAACAACAGTCACTGAAGTCAGATATCCTTGGCCAAAACCACCTTATTGCACAAAGGAGTATTCTAGCTAATGATTCTTGACAGTTGCATCATCACACGTACAGTTGTTAGCTCAGAATAATTGTCAAGGATGTGAAAATCCATCTCACTTGAAATGTTCATTGCCGTGGTAATACACAACCAAATGTGCCCATATTTCACAAATCATATACCATTAATTTTTCTAATCAGTGCTCCAAATCTGGTTATGATATGTTCAATATTAAAAGAGATATGGCATATTGGTTATATGGTCATTTTCGAGTAGAGCCTACCCTTAACTAAAATTGAGTAACATTATGTAATTTTACTAAATACAAATGAACCCATTTTAAATGTTTTACAATAGAGTATACAGTGATATTCTTCGTCACATAAACAGTAGTCACACATAATTATAAATAATAGGCCAAACATTTTGATATATGACAATGTCTAATGCAATATTATTGAATGCAGAACGTATTTACAACGTTTTTGTTCATTTAACACAAAATACAGTAAGTTTTGCAATGTTATTATAAACGACAATTATTCCAGCCCATGTTAATCCGTTACTGTAATATCGCTCACGCGACTTGATTGCCGTTAACTTTTGCTATTCGGCTATCTTCTAAAGACTAGTCTAAACTCTTTATGGTGCAATATAGTACATTCTGGTACTGTTCTAGCTTGCCTCCAGCATATCTTGCATCTCAAATGTCAACAGATTGTAATTGGATACCAAGTAACTCGGTACTAACCTTCTTGCGATCTGATTTCTCGGCGGCGGCGCGTTTGACCGAAAATATGCGTCGCTTCGACGGCTGAGGTCCGTGACTAAATATCGTAGGCACTGCACCTGGCTTCAAACATCGACGTCGGTGACGTTTTGTCGGATCTTGTGTCATTAACTGACGATATAGATTTCTTTCGAAGCATGTTTCTTCAAAATGGTCTGAACATAGTGCGTTGTATTTCGAAGGTTTCCAACCAGCCCGTCCACAGTTGTGAATCCACTGTTTCACTTCTGATTGTTTCAAAGGGAAACAAAAAAGACAGCTCATTATCCTTCGCTGTACTATTGTTACAACCGTATGCAGAGCAGTATGGCATATTGCAAGTCACATTTTCACTGTAAGCTCAACTTATACTAATATAAGGAACCGTATCCCATGAACTAGCTACGTGAACTACACACGACTGTGTGATGTACATGGCAAAAATAATGCTGCTCGTTTATTGGCTGCTTTCGGCCAAATGAATGCGCCATCAGTAAAATGGCAGTCTACATGTTATCACAGATTTGGTTAGAATCTTCCACTTTAAGACTACATTCCGAGTAAACCACACTGAACTGAAAATTTGGATTGTAGATGCAAATGGTTAGTTTGTGCTAACTCTTTTAGGTGCTTAACACCACAACGTTGCCTTTTGTTTTCCTTAAACAACTTTTCACCAGATGTGAAGGTCTTTCTCAGTTTGTGCGTACGTTTGGACATAATAAATGGAAAATGGCAACTGTTTCACACATAAGATTATAGAAGCTATTTACCAGGATTAAACAGAAGTATGGCCTTCATGAGGACATATTCCTCCTTGCTGATCTTGAGCAGTGTGAGTTTCCTGGCAAGTTGACGCGACGCCGCGTCGTAGGCAAGGGGAGAACCCATCTTGACTGCATCCTCCTCCGAACACTTGAAGTCATCGGCAAAGACGAGGATGTCCTGGTACGGAGACGAGCGATAGACGAGGTTGAAGCACTGGATGTCCAGCCACGTACTTTGTAGGAGCACCATCTGATCCGACAGCGACAGATTCAGGAAGCCTGCATCAAAATACACTGAATTAATACACAAATCAATATCAGTGTGTCATGCTGCTATGTTATAAATTACACTCAAGTACGAGATACATCAATATTTGTAAAACTGACAAACCAGTTTTAATCATTGTCATGTTCACCTCAGTTAAAATAAGCAAGTTTTAATTAAGTTTATATATATAAGTAACATCATATTTTAAAATAAACATTATGTTCACACAAAGTGCAACTGCAGAAAACTAAGTTCACTGAACATTTAGTGTTGTTTACATTACATTCAGCAGGTGGCACCACTGTGGCCTGGAAACGCAACAAGTTGTCACTGTCACACACTAGAGTTGTACTATCACCTTTTTATGTACGTGCTTGGAAATGAGACGGTGTCAACACAATTGTGTGCCAGTTGATTAACTCCATTGAGAGTTGTTACAATGTGAGTAAGGTTCAACACCACGACTACAGTAAGGCTCGACTAATTGTGTTCACAGAACAATACTATCGCTGCCTCACAGGAAAACGATTACTCGATAATAAGAGTCACAAATATGCACTATTCTCCAAGCTTCCATACTGATACATATCACATGACTATAAGAATACGTTAACCCTCCTGGCCGTGGTTGCCCTTATGTAACCGCATGTGCACTGGTACATTCAGGTCATACATCTGTCTTGAAAATAGGACAACTATGACAACGATAGGGCCCCCCCTGAGAACAAACATCAGTGGCCCTGGAGGAAACTCATCACACACAGGAGGCCGTAAAAAAGGGAATTATGTAAGAGCTCAGAGTATGAGAACCACCTGTTTGACATTGACCTTCACAGGTCACTGCCCCGCAGGCCCTGGGAGGTAGGAGACACAGGAGGGTGAGAGAAAGAGGGAACAGCAACTGTCATCTCTGTCATTCTTAATTACACTTGGTGACAACTCTTGAAAACATATTCTCTGTAGCTGGTTGCATTTTGGCTGCAATATACACAATAAGTAAACTGTCAAAGATCTTCCCAGTCTGCATTTGGAGAAATTTAATAATATGACAAACAACGAAATGTCCTAACTGAGCCAAAAGTGATGAGACATAAAATGGTAACATCTACCACACAATGACCTAAAGATGTTCAAGGTAGAACCTATATATTAAGGTTCTTGGGATCTCAACAAATTAAACAACCTTCTGGAAGACCCAATTTCTGAACTGAAAGTGAAATATTCTGGGAAGAACTCAGCCACATTGCAAATTTTTTTGAACTACATTGTCTATGGCACAAATATTAATCTATAAAATGCTGAAAAAACTAGGACATTGAGAACATTTGCCGAGAGTTTGAACAAACTTTGAATCCCCAAGATGGTTTACTACTACTAACCCACCCCGTCAACCATTCTTCAGTTTTTTGTCTACAAAGTTGAGTATTTCTTCTCAACACTTATGTTTTTTATTTTAACAGAGCAGTCATGTCTGCAGTTACCCGTAAACTGATAACTATTAAAATTTTGATTAATTTATGATTGAAATATTGGCACATACAAATACTAATTTTCACATATTGTGTAATGATATCACTAAAATATTTACCTAAATTTTTCATTATGAGAAAAAAAGTGAATTATTGGGAGTACCTTACTGAAAGATCACTGAAATTTGCAACAAGCTAATTTCTTTAACTCGAGTGTAGACAACGTAGATAAGAAGTTACAACATTGGTAAATTAAACAATATGGAGATTTAAGTTTCTAATACAGCAGTGACGTGGGAAGGTGTCGAGATATAGTGAGCAGGACATCGACTGGTAACCAGACTGTATCCCAGTTCTCTGATAGCACTGCCACACTCAGTGGTGCCAGTGATGATGTCGGCCACAGACGACCTCCCTCAGTGTCAATGTCAATGACAGGTGTGCAATCCAAGCATGCACCTTTGCATGATCGACTGACTGACTAAACGATGTGTGAATTTCCTAATATTAATCTGCACACGGTGCATGGTCCGAGGCCGGACGCACGCTTCCACATAGATACACTAGATGGCACAGTTGCGTGTCAAGAGCATGCGTACTCCAGCATTTCGCTCATGAGTCTGTGAAGTGAAACGCAGTCGCTCTTCTTCACTTGGAACCAGTATTCCTGGAACCATAAGGTCACTGTGACATCCAAGCCGAGCTAATGACAAGTCTTTTTCACATCACAAAATGTCACTTTGAAACGGAGCTAATGCCGACACAACACAAAATATCACGTCCAAATTAAGCAAAGGGTATCATGACATGGAGTGTCACAACCAGATCAAGCCAAGGGCAAATCGACACACCCAACTCGCAACTGCAAATCCAAATTAAGCAATGCGTTTGATAAATCAAATGCCACTGGCATGACAATAAAGCAACCTCAATTTCCACGAATTAAGTGTTCCAACTTGATGACCCATAAACCTGCGCTGTGTGTGTGGTGACCCACAATGTCTGCCGTTGTTGCTCACCTTCCTTCACAAACTAGCCTGAGTCGTGACACACCAATGTCTACGACTCTAGGTCCACCAGTGCTTAAATATGTCCCAAGCCACAAATCATTCTAGAAAACTGCATTGCTTACATGCATGGGAACCTTTCGCAATAGCATGCCTTCCATAATGGCAATTCATGCAGTCCTTGAGAATAACAACACAAACATTCGCAACAACAGTAACAATGCCAATTATTTAATGTTCATCTTAGCAGCACCTATCAGAGCAATTCAACTGGAACTGAACACAAAGACTGCTCCGCTGGCCCACTTAGCACCAGAAAAGAAACGCACAGCTTCAATGACAAACCAAAGTCACATGCTCAATGTCATACATGCAGATATCAAGCTGACCTTCAAACAACTTTTGTGGCATTACTATCTGTATATGTTGCAATGATTCGTTGCTCATTTGATACTATATATTTTGTCGGATGTAAATGTTGATAAATCATAAATATTAACCCTCTCGTGGTCAGAACGCCCGAATCAACCCGAGTATGCCTCACGGCCAGAACGCCTGAATCAACCCGAATACAGGGGCACATTTAAACTGGTACCGCGAAACAGTGTCATCCAATAACGGCAATTTATTTCGGCAGTTAGCATATAATAATATTGAAGTTTCACTGGGAAGCATCAAAAGTGAGATATGATGGCGATTTCAGTGACTAAATAGCGCCAACCACAAAGCGGTTTTGTAGTCGAACGCAGCGACACACAATTTCCGGTCCCTCTTTTACGCCATGCAGTGAATATTTTAATGGTGATTTTCAGCCAATGAGATTAAAGTTTAACATTTGCTGCGGGCATAAACATGGAAGCACCCAGGAGTTATTCCAAAACACGCGTCCGCAGGCGATTTCTACGATTAAATGCTAACTTTTGAGCGGTCTATTTTGTTGTAAAAAAAATATTCATGCGCCGCGCAACGAAGCGGGTGGTGTTTTTTAGCTTTGTTGTAATTCTCGACATTGTCATTATGTCGAACTCCAGTAATTCGGAATTTGATGGGATTTTCCAATCGAGTTTATAACGAACGCTGCCATCGAAGGGGAATGTTTTGTATTATGATTACGCATTTTAAATATAACACAAACTTAATAGTTCAGACGGGATGACGGCTATGATCACAAAGAACGCCATTTTGTATAAAATCTTGAAAATACATGCACTCTGAAAAACTTAAATTATTTCAGTTTTATTTACCATAGACATTTAATTAGTTTTCCATTCTGTAGCATAGTAATTTGTGAACATTTCATACGCAGCATGTAACCGCTAATTATTAATGAAAAATATTTTTAAAAATGAATTGTTGAAAATTATTTAAGTATTTTATTTTTGTCAAACTTTAGCAATTCATATTTGGGTAATAAATTGACATATATGTCACATACTTGGCTAGTTACACCAGGAATTAGTTCTTCAAATGTAGTGAAAATTTTATTTGTGTCGGATCAAAAATTATTTATTTATTTGCATTCATTCAACCCGAGTATATCACATGATTCACTCACAGCACATTCTCTTGATTTAATAGGATTCAATAACAGGCACATATTTGCATTAATCTGGCCTTGAGAGGGTTAATCAAGTATCTGATTTTCTTTTTACACAAAACTACACCTAAAGGTGACGATTCTGAGCAACATCAATTTCATAAAGCATGACTTTTGAGTGTACTTACACTGACAGCTCCCACCTATCCTACTCTGTGGCAGTCTGCTATGTCATTATGTAACTGGAAGGTGATTGCTGATTACAGCTTCACCAACCAACTGATGCAGTGGATTCTAGTACCAGGAACATTGCATAACAAATTCAATTCTTAATCTTAAATTGTTTAATTACAACAGATCTCTGATTCTCTCCACTTCATTCAATTTGAATTTCCCACTTTAAATGGTGTCAGGGACTCAGGGTTAGTTTCTGATCAGAAAAAGTTGGACTGATATTATATATCTAGAGTATTTGTATTTTGTATACAGGTTTTAGGTTAAAAATTACATATTAAGAATATTTGTATTTTGTATAAGTTATACCTTTTAATATTACCACCAGCAGAGAAAATAAAATGAAATGTTGAATGCATCCTGAACCCCCTCCAACACTCCCACTCTCCACATCCCAGATATGTACTATAGTCTACACTCCCCACATCCCAGACCTGTACTGTAGTCTACACTCCCACATCCCAGACCTGTACTGTAGTCTACACTCCCACATCCCAGACCTGTACTGTAGTCTACACTCTCACATCCCAGACCTGTACTGTAGTCTACACTCTCACATCCCAGACCTGTACTGTAGTCTACACTCCCCACATCCCAGACCTGTACTGTAGTCTACACTCGCACATCCCAGACCTGTACTGTAGTCTACACTCCCACATCCCAGACCTGTACTGTAGTCTACACTCTCACATCCCAGACCTGTACTGTAGTCTACACTCCCACATCCCAGACCTGTACTGTAGTCTACACTCTCACATCCCAGACCTGTACTGTAGTCTACACTCTCACATCCCAGACCTGTACTGTAGTCTACACTCCCACATCCCAGACCTGTACTGTAGTCTACACTCTCACATCCCAGACCTGTACTGTAGTCTACACTCCCACATCCCAGACCTGTACTGTAGTCTACACTCTCACATCCCAGACCTGTACTGTAGTCTACACTCCCCACATCCCAGACCTGTACTGTAGTCTACACTCTCACATCCCAGACCTGTACTGTAGTCTACACTCTCACATCCCAGACCTGTACTGTAGTCTACACTCCCACATCCCAGACCTGTACTGTAGTCTACACTCCCACATCCCAGACCTGTACTGTAGTCTACACTCTCACATCCCAGACCTGTACTGTAGTCTACACTCCCCACATCCCAGACCTGTACTGTAGTCTACACTCTCACATCCCAGACCTGTACTGTAGTCTACACTCCCCACATCCCAGACCTGTACTGTAGTCTACACTCTCACATCCCAGACCTGTACTGTAGTATACACTCCCACATCCCAGACCTGTACTGTAGTCTACACTCTCACATCCCAGACCTGTACTGTAGTCTACACTCCCCACATCCCAGACCTGTACTGTAGGCTACACTCTCACATCCCAGACCTGTACTGTAGTCTACACTCCCACATCCCAGACCTGTACTGTAGTCTACACTCTCACATCCCAGACCTGTACTGTAGTCTACACTCCCCACATCCCAGACCTGTACTGTAGTCTACACTCTCACATCCCAGACCTGTACTGTAGTCTACACTCCCCACATCCCAGACCTGTACTGTAGGCTACACTCTCACATCCCAGACCTGTACTGTAGTCTACACTCACCACATCCCAGACCTGTACTGTAGGCTACACTCTCACATCCCAGACCTGTACTGTAGTCTACATGTCACAACTTGGTAAATAGGAACACTGTTAGTATTTGACTGTCATATTGACCACGGGAACTCTGCTGGTTCCGACAACTTGTCCCCAGACGCCTGTATCCCTCACTGCTGGTCTTCTGTAGTAATTATTAGTTATAAACATAACAACAATTATAATAAACAATTTTAAATTACATTAGCCATTTTGTTCAAATTAAATATTTTTAAATTCTAGTCAACCATGTTAGTTTAATTTTAAGTAACGCAAATCCTGTATTTGTAGTCGCACCCCTAATTAAAGCTGTACCACGACTTTTGACCTAAACCCTGCCTTTCCTCTGCGCAGTTTGTTACTGGCAAAAACCTTATTTAACCCTCTCGTGGTCAGAACGCCCGAATCAACCCGAATACAGGGGCACATTTAAACTAGTACCGCGAAACAGTGTCATCCAATAACGGCAATTTATTTCGGCAGTTAGCATATAATAATATTGAAGTTTCACTGGGAAGCATCAAAAGTGAGATATGATGGCGATTTCAGTGACTAAATAGCGCCAACCACCAAGCGGTTTTGTAGTCGAACGCAGCGACACACAATTTCCGGTCCCTCTTTTACGGCACGCAGTGAATATTTTAATGGTGATTTTCAGCCAATGAGATTAAAGTTTAACATTTGCTGCGGGCATAAACATGGAAGCACCCAGGAGTTATTCCAAAACACGCGTCCGCAGGCGATTTCTACGATTAAATGCTAACTTTTGGGCGGTCTATTTTGTTGTAAAAAAAAATTAATGCGCCGCGCAACGAAGTGGGTGGTGTTTTTTAGCTTTGTTGTAATTCTCGACATTGTCATTATGTCGAACTCCAGTAATTCGGACTTTGATGGGATTTTCCAATCGAGGTTATAACGAACGCTGCCATCGAAGGGGAATGTTTTGTACTATGATTACGCATTTTAAATATAACACAAACTTAATAGTTCAGACGGGATGACGGCTATAATCACAAAGAACGCCATTTTGTATAAAATCTTGAAAATACATGCACTCTGAAAAACTTAAATTATTTCAGTTTTATTTACCATAGACATTTAATTAGTTTTCCATTCTGTAGCATAGTAATTTGTGAACATTTCATACGCAGCATGTAACCACTAATTATTAATGAAAAATATTTTTTTAAATGAATTGTTGAAAATTATTTAAGTATTTTATTTTTGTCAAACTTTAGCAATTCATATTTGGGTAATAAATTGACATATGTCACATACTTGGCTAGTTACACCAGGAACTTCAAATGTAGTGAAAAATTTTCTTGAGTCGGATCAAAAATTATTTATTTATTTGCATTCATGCAACCCGAGTATATCACATGATTCACTCACAGCACATTCTCTCGATTTAATAGGATTCAATAACAGGCACATATTTGCATTAATCTGGGCTTGAGAGGGTTAAAGGCGCACCTGGACTTTGAGTGACGGTTCCGTAGGGTTCACATTTAGAAAAAAATTAAGTGGGTTCAAAAGTTATAAATTTGCTATTAATTATCATAAATGAATAAATCAAGTATCATTTTATTGCTAAAATACTTGATTGTAAGATATTGATAGCTATATCACATTTTATATTATCATTGAAATATTACTATATGTGAATGTTGTCAAAATGGAAAAAAAAAAAAATTTCACTGTGCTACCAGAAAATAACTGGGTGGCTGAATGTCCATACATCCAGTGAACGAAATGTAGCCATGCATTTAAGCCATATGGTAAAGCTAGAATTATTCCAATATGTTGAGAAGTTTTATTTTTATGCCATTTATATAGAATCATGTCTAATGTTGATGTTATAAATGCATTGAAAAGACTGACTGTAGCTGGTTCAGAGTTGACTTTAAAGGTGTTTGATTGACAGCTGGTAATAACAATGTGATAATAGTAGTCTCATGCAGCCATTGAGATGTATCTCCTGTCTTGACCTACTTCTTAGAAAGTTCCAGACCATTGGGCTACCTGCACATTTGACCAGGCACTGGGATTATAACACTGTATCTTGTACCAGGGCAAGTGCAATTTACTCCAGTGCAAAGAGGTACTGATAATGGTGTTGTTTTGACAATCATGTGAAGCCTGGCTTCAGTAAAGCCAAGGTGTGAACGTTGTGCTTGGAAATCATTGTGCTTGGAACTCAGTTTAAAACATCAACACCTGATACCAAGAGCAAGCTAAACAAAGCAGACAGTTGTTACAGCTGATGTCTGCTAGTGTGGGACAGTTGCCAAGAACTGCTGATGCCATCATATTCAAAGATGTTTGTGTGTGGCCCGTGGCCGTGATGCCGACGGCTCAGATACGGATACGCAGGATGATGCCGACATGCCGTTCCAGGCAGCATTCTTTGATAGTAACAACGAAAGTGATTTTGGCGGATTTTAGTTGTAAAATGGATGATGTCATTGTATTTGGTTGAAGATGTTTGCCCAGTGCGCGCGGCACGGATACATGTATGAAATGACACCGCCGGAACTGCATGACATTCTTCAATGGTGGCGGTGAAAATCAAAATGACTTCAATGACAATGGATTTTAATGTTTCGTACGTTTTGATCTTTGTTTCTGAACACTTTATGGACACAGTTTTTATGTGTTTTGTAATGAATTTTTTGTACCAGTGGTAGTTGTAATACAATGTTTTATTGATACACCCGACTTAGTTTTTTGGGTAAGTTTTTCACTTATTATATATGTTACTATTGACAACTCAGTGAGCCAATTTTCACAATATTCTCGGTAAATTACTAAATTTAAAGACGTATCCCAAATTTGCCATCATCATCATCGTTTCGGCTACACACTACTGTAATTAAAGCCGCGGCTGCAAATACAGGATTTACATTACTTTTTTATTCCGTCGTAACATGACTTTAGCAACATATTAGTTTATTATCGCTGTCTAATTATGTCATTGTAAAGTGTAATAAATTATGCTATTATGATTACAATTTATTATAATATTTATTGATCAACAGTTGTTCACAGAAGTATACTGATGTTATAAAATGTTATCGTTAAGTTGTAATATTATGACCTGACCATTAACTGACCCAAACTGCATACACATGTACAGTGCTCATTTTACCAGCGACTCTACAATGTGCTTCGTGCATCAGAAATGTTGCCCTTGTCTGCAGATATGCTGACACTGCAAATGTAATTTCACTGCTTATGCAATATACAGTACATGACATGCACCATGCTTGTTTTATCACCAGCTTCAGTAGACACTTGTACAAAGGAAGCTAACTAAAGCCATAGAACTGCTCCAATAGAAACTGTCTAAATATAGCGGCCTTGCCTGGGAATGGTGCTCTAACACATCATTTTTGAATTCTTCACATGACCCGAGGTTGATGTTTATCTCACATGACCTAGTGACACACTGACACAGCCAGTGTGATCAAAGCTACAATGAGCACATTTCACCAGGGAATAAATTATGTTATTTTTGTACATTCTAAATATAGTCAGTTCCCTCCATCAGGACACCATTACATCATATACTATGTTGTTCTTTGTGTGGTTCACTTGTCCAGGCCCCTGTAGTGCTGCACTGCTCTTGCTGTTATTGCCCTCCACTGCTCCCTGTCAGCAGCCCCCTCCCTCTACCGCTTCCTGTCAGCAGCCCCCTCCCTCTACCGCTTCCTGTCAGCAGCCCCCTCCCTCTACCGCTCCCTGTCAGCAGCCCCCTCCCTCTACCGCTCCCTGTCAGCAGCCCCCTCCCTCTACTGCTTCCTGTCAGCAGCCCCCTCCCTCTACGGCTCCCTGTCAGCAGCCCCCTCCCTCCACTGCTCCCTGTCAGCAGCCCCCTCCCTCTACTGCTCCCTGTCAGCAGCCCCCTCCCTCCACTGCTCCCTATCAGCAGCCCCCTCCCTGTACTGCTTCCTGTCAGCAGCCCCCTCCATCCACTGCTCCCTGTCAGCAGCCCCCTCCCTCCACTGCTCCCTGTGAGCAGCCCCCTCCCTCTACTGCTTCCTGTCAGCAGCCCTCTCCCTCCACTGTTCGCTGTCATCAGCCACCTCCCTCTACTGCTCCCTGTCAGCAGCCCCCTCCCTCCATTGCTCCCTGTCAGCAGCCCCCTCCCTCTATTGCTCTCTGTGAGCAGCCCCCTCCCTCTACTGCTCCCTGTCGGCAGCCCCCTCTCTCCACTGCTCCCTGTCAGCAGCCCCTCCCTCTATTGCTCTCTGTGAGCAGCCCCCTCCCTCCATTGCTCCCTGTCAGCAGCCCCCTCCCTCTATTGCTCTCTGTGAGCAGCCCCCTCCCTCTACTGCTCCCTGTCGGCAGCCCCCCTCTACTGCTCCCTGTCAGCAGCCCCCTCTCTCCACTGCTCCCTGTCAGCAGCCCCCTCCCTCTACTGCTACCTGTCAGCAGCCCCCTCCCTCCACTGCTTCCTGTCAGCAACTCCCTTCCTCTACTGCTTCCTGTCAGCAGCCCCCTCCCTGTACAGATTCCTGTCAGCAGCCCCCTCCCTCTACTGCTCCCTGTCAGCAGCCCCCTCCCTGTACAGCTTCTGTCAGCAGCCCCCTCCCTCTACTGCTCCCTGTCAGCAGTCCCCTCCCTCTACTGCTTCCTGTCAGCAGCCCCCTCCCTCTACTGCTTCCTGTCACCAGCATCCTCCATGTATAGCTTCCTGTCAGCATCCCCCTCCCTGTACAGCTTCCTGCCAGCATCCCCCTCCCTCTACTGCTTCCTGTCAGCAGCCCCCTCCCTCTACTGCTTCCTGTCAGCAGCCCCATCCCTCCACTGCTTCCTGTCAGCAGCCCCCTCCCTCCACTGCTTCCTGTCAGCAGCCCCCTCCCTCCACTGCTTCCTGTCAGCAGCCCCCTCCCTATACTGCGTCCTGTCAGCAGCCCCCTCCCTCTACTGCTTCCTGTCAGCAGCCCCCTCCCTCTACTGCTTCCTGTCAGCAGCCCCCTCCCTCTACTGCTTCCTGTCAGCAGCCCCCTCCCTCTACTGCTTCCTGTCAGCAGCCCCCTCCCTCTACTGCTTCCTGTCAGCAGTCCCCTCCCTTCACTGCTCCCTGTCAGCAGCCCCCTCCCTCCACTGCTCCCTATCAGCAGCCCCCTCTCTCCACTGCTCCCTATCAGCAGCTCACTCTCCACTGCTCCCTATCAGCAGCCCCCTCTATCCACTGCTCCCTATCAGCAGCTCACTCTCCACTGCTCCCTATAAGCAGCTCACTCTTCACTGCTCCCTATCAACAGTTCACTCTCCACTGCTCCCTATCAGCAGCCCCCTCTATCCACTGCTCCCTATCAGCAGCTCACTCTCCACTGCTCCCTATAAGCAGCTCACTCTTCACTGCTCCCTATCAACAGTTCACTCTCCACTGCTCCCTATCAGCAGCTCATTCTCCATTGCTCTCTCATATACGTAAAAATAAAACAGACTTAGCAAGTTCAATGATGTATCGCCTGTTATGAAACAAATCTATTTCGGATACTTTTCACACAGCTGCCATGCCAGACCTGCCAGGGTACCCAATTACTGGACACATTAGTCATCAACAATCAAAATAAACAAGCTATTTTCCTTGTCCACATATCCAGATCAGAACTTGCACATTGAAGTTATACAATAAAACAGATATATAACTGCAATTGCAAAAAAATGTATTGTGTATTACTAAAAATGGGTATGTTGTTTCATAAGCTAATTATCTTCAAGCATATCCATTTAAACTTTTACTTGAAAACGATTCATTATTTAAATATACCAAATGTATGATTAAAGTTGAAATAAACTTATTTGTATTACTGATCACTAAACTGGTGTTTATGAAACCAGAGTGCACCTAATATATATAAACTAGAAAACTAACTTTTGCCAATTTGATTCTAAAACTTCACTCAATCGTAACGATCCCCACATCCATACTTCTCTGTACCATCCACTGTATGAATTTAATCTGCCAAACATTGTGATTCCGTCTGTTCTCAATTGTCTTGCTGCTGACATGCAAGGTCCCTTAAGTCTGGGTAAAGATGACATTAGTATTTAGTAGACATGCTATGGTCTCATTCATATATTCCAAAACATTAACTGGGCCGTGTCTCCAATGCTACAGACACAATGTCTACCTGCTTTTAAATCAGCATGGTTCAACATGAATCCAGACAGTGAATAACTTGTACAATGGCTTGTAGCTGGCAGTGTCAGCAATGGATGTCATCATAAAGCATGTCTTCAGCAAATAGCCAACACTATGAATGTATTGCAGCAATGTCATTGCCAAGCAGATATAGCCATGATAAATATGTCATCAGCAAACAGGCTGGCTACACACAAAGACGAAGCACCAGGCGATAGGCCAGGCTAGTATCACATGGTCAAATAAAATGTGGAAACCAATGACATCAAGGGAGGGACCATCAGTGACAATGCAAGCAAAGAAAAATAAAGGACACCATCAGTTTGAGCAATAGTCATCCAGTGGATTAAAACAAAGTGCCAAAAATAAAACGATGACATCACAGGGCCGTTAGAGCAAGATAACGGGCTCATAAGGAACATCCTACGTTAAACATAATCCACTGTTAAATATAAGGAACTTTTTTAAAACGAAAATATACAGGAGAAAAGCCGCCACCGAATCACCAAGGATATTATTTCCGTGACACACTGGCGAAAGTGTACTGGTAGTGCATCCTCGAGATAATAGTTTTCAGTACACAACACCAGTTTAGTAGTGAAATTGATTTTTAAGAGCAAAATCTATGAGCTGATAAGAATGTTAGTGAAACGATCCCCTGGTGCACAAAAACAGGAATCATTGGGAGTGTCAATCACTGACCTGGTACTTGTTTGGCCCAGCCTATCGTAGCCACGAGTTCTCGGTCGGCCAGGTCGGACAGAGTCGCCATCAGCTTGTATTCGTCGTCCGGCAACGAAGCGTCGGGCATCGCATAAACCTTCTCGGGTTCAATAGTCAGCAGAGCTGCCAAAATCTTATTGTCTGCAATGTAAGTGAAGAAGGATCAGTAACTCATTCACAGATACAAGATCTCTACATTGTTTATCTATATCACCTTCTTATTACCTTCTTCTCTTGTTGACTCAACCAGCTGTTAATACAGGATTACTATTACTGCCGTGTTTATTTACTACAGATCATGCCACGAAGCAATATTACAGTTAGTTTCTGGCTACAAATCCCTGATATTTAATTGGTAACACCAAAATGGCACGATGGATAATATATATATCTGGAAATCACAAGCAAATACAAATTTAAAAAAAAATGCCAACAGATTTAAGTGAATGGAATTATCCAAACTTGGTGATTATTATAAACTTTCAAAAAACAGAATGATCAAACTGGCTCCTGAATATAAAACTAATACAAACAACACAGACTCTTGTTTGTGAGTTTATATATTACCATGGTAAACAAGCTGGTGTTACAAAAGAAATGTGTGTAGTATGAGAAACATGCATTGTAGAAATGCCATGACCAACTAGGCTATGCCAAGAATACTTACACAAGAAAACAAACAACTGCTACATTCACCCTAGAGCAAACACTGGTCACATCAACACACTTGTTTCATCAGTTTATTTTTTAACCTGACCCAAAATGATGCTGCAATTTTTAACCCGTAAATGCACATATATGTTGCATAATACAGCTATTTGCCGGCTTCCCAAAGGATAACGTACTTACCTGCCACTTTCATTACCAAATTGCACAGAATGCCACTGTATGCAACAACTGGTGTTTACAGCCGCACTGGAATACAGCGCTGGCATTTGTTTACATACTCCGTGTATTTACAACGTTTTACAAACGTACACTGTTTCCCTCCAACGCCATTATAGATGATTCTCTTCACAGCTCTAGACAATACCTGCGATTACTACACCTGTTTTAACACTACCTTTAGAGCTTTCTCAATCTAACACCGACAATCTTTGACAATGAAGACAAAGTTCAGTAGAATGGTGAGTTAGGTACAGCACATACCTAACTTGGCCTGACAACTATCACAAGATTAAGTGACAAAGTCCAAGTCCAGAGTACATCTAGTAAGCTGAGTGCAGCTTCAAATAGATGCGACCTGGCAGGTGCCCCCTACAGCAGTAGGACCTGCTTCTTGTGGTATGCAGCTGTGCAATTTAAAATACAACACCTGGGCTCACTCTAACATACTTTTTAATTTAATTAATTTGACTTATGACTGTTTTTTCTTAAGCAATTTATTTTCCCGTTATATTGACAAAAAAGGTATCTGCTTTTGTTTAACCAAACTGAACTGTTTTGTAGTTATTGGTAAATAGTTAACGAGAGCTAAGAATACATGACATTTTAACCATTTCAGTACTACAGCCCTGACAAGCTGTGACCACTGAATACTGTATTCCCAGTGAATATGAAGATAATGCACTACCTCACTTCAAGTCACGATTTGACCAACAAAAATGCATGAATAGGAATGTTATATATTTTCGGAAAGTATGATAATTAGCGAATAAAATTAGCCATATCATTTTACATTCCGTTATCATGGTAACCAACAATCCAAGATGGCCGCCAAGATTTCAACATCCGACAAAGATTCTTCGTTAAAACTATCAATAATCTGTCCAAAACATACAGTGGTAAATCGCTAGTTGAAGTAATGCCATGCGCCATTGTGGCCACCGCAGATTTTGATAATCCATCATTAAAAACTGTAAAAATTAGCGTAAACTATTATCGAGCGATAATAAACGATGACCACTGCTGAATAGGTAATTTATTCGCCTTGACAACCGTACACAACAAGTGGCTCCACATAGTGGATTATTATGAATAAAAAGGATTTGAATAGCAGACATCGCCAATGCCGAAAAACCGGCCTGTCGTACTGAAATGGTTAACAAATTAAAATATTTTTGGCATTTAACAATTCTTTGTGTCTGAAAATGTACAAATCTGCATTACTGTTTTTATTGTTTTACAGCACATTTTTGGTATATTACATTGATTACTCAAACTTTTTTATATTTAAGTTTCAACTTTCTAGGTTTTGTTCAAAAAGAGCCTACACAAATCTACAACAAAATTTATCAGCCCTCAGGGGCTCCCTTCCAGTCAGAATTATACTATTATATCAACCAAGAACCCCAGAGTGGCTCGAGAGGAGCTGGACAGAGCGAGAGAAAGAGCCGGGAGCAGTCTAAGCACTGAGCAGGTCCTGCCACCTACCTCTCTTAGACTGTGCGCCTGGACGGGAGGGTGAGTAGTAAACTCACCCCCGCCGCCCCGTGGTGCGGGCGCGGGAACAACGTTGAGGTGCAGGCTGTCCAACCACTGTAACAAGAGGCTGTGGACTCCTGCACCTCGAGGCTGACCGAGGCTGACCGTGAGAGGTGGTCCTCGACCACTTCCCTGCAATGCAACAAGGCTTTCGGGCAACAAAACAAACACACAGCAATATCAGATATTGCTGCTTCGTATCACCGATGGCAACAGACATAGACAGGATCATCTGCCAAACAGTGTCATTTTGTTTCCGTTTGCAAGACTATCATGTTACTACGCAGTCCGGTGAACAGACTGTCTACCTTCTCTTCAACATTTACTGAATTTTGTAAGCTACATATCAAGTCACAAAATAACAGTTTACAAAAACAGATACGTAACTTTTTATATTACATGAACACGTCATTACACCTTATTACACACGTTACAGTTATTAGTTATTTAGAAAGATGTTACCACTGCAGAGTCGAGCACATCATAGGTCATGTGACCAACGTTGCAGTTGTTGGGAAGCCAGCAGAGTGGAGCTATTACGTGTAAGTCGCAATATAAGACAGTGCTTACTTTGTATGTGCGGCTGCACTGTGTCTATTGGTGGGCTTTTCACACTGACAGGAAGTACGAACTGTTTGGGACTGCGCAAGTACTTGGACCGGCCTCCCCGCTCGCGATTCTTGCGTACGCCTACAACCATGATTCAGTCATCTTTAAATGCCTCTCATTTATTACGTACAATGTAGAAAAGCTAAGTTCTTATATAGCATAGTATCCAGTCCTCTAGACTGCTCAAAGCGCTTGACACTGTACTCCCTGGCAGACATGTTCAATCAAACACTATCTCCACTTCTCTGGGAAGCATTGTACATGTACATGCAATTAAACTGATCTCACAACAGAAGATGAATCATGAAACAGCTTCGCTTAAATAAAATTAAAGAGTGTTACTCCAATGCAAATATTGCTAATACACTTAATTTAAGCAATTATTAATTCTGATTGACCAGTTTTTTATTATTTTAATGTAATATAAAATCCTGTTATTATCTACACACCTTATTTTATTTTTATATATGCGGTATCTATGTAATACACATTTTTTCATATATATATACATCTTTCTCCTGCATATTTTCCTTGGGGAGATACTCTAGGATATATCTCCCCTAGAAGTATCTTCTTCCCAAATGGGGGAAGATATCCAGGGAAGATACACTGCCACAGTGAGGAAGACAAGAGTACATATGTTGATGTTGATCAGATAAAGCCAGTTTGTTGGAATGTTTTGCCAACATCCATGTATATTCTGTACAGTTGCAGTAACAACCAACTCACCTTCCTTTAGCATGCCCATGCGTAGACACTTCTGGAAGCGACAAGCCTGACAAGCCCTTCTTCTCCTCTTAGTGATCACACAGTTGCCACTTGCTGGGCAGGTGTACTCAATGTTACCTAGCAAACCATCAGCAACATTAACACATTTTATTCAAGTTATTCATATTTTATTATTCATCTTGATATTTGTTTTATAGCCGAAAGAACATTTTAAGTACTTATTTTAACATGAGATTTAAAATTTGCTAGTAAGCAGCCAGTAACTTTTCATACCCTGGTTACCAACGTCCTGGGCCACTGGGTAAAAAAGATTAATGCCGAGACCTGTGCTCCCACCAATATGGTACAATTTTATGCTTTAAAAACAAAACTAATGTTAATAATGGACATAACTGGTCCCAATAATGTAAAATTCTAACATACTAGCATTTCTGTTGCCATATTTTAGAGAAATTTCCATGGTAAAATTTAATTGGCTAGTAGCAACAGATTGTTCATAATATGAATAATAAACTACAACCTTGCTGATATCCTTTTCTGAATACATTGTAGTTATAATGAGGAAATGCACATAGGAGATGCATGTTTAGAAAATAATATAAAATATGAAGAAAATGATAGCGGACGGAAATATAAATTCTGAATAGTCAAAGGAAATTTGCTCTGCACATTCTGTAAAAAATAACACATCAAAATACAATAAATCAACAATGAGGTTTCCGTGCAAGAATACAAGACAATTACAGTAGAACATGTATTGAGTGTGGTTGATGCTATACGTGATGGCCACCCGTCTTGGACAGCCGCTTACTGAGTTGCTCAGTTTCAACTGATTGTCTTTTTAATATTAACTGATCTGCCACCACAATGTATTGAAAGATTGCTTCTGCTGGGCTGAAGTGGTGGTCGCTCAAGACAGGTATAGAACCTGTCTTAAGCGACATTTACAGTAAAGCATGAGCATATATCAGACATGCTTCCTACCATGAACAGTTCGTTTGAAGAATGCTTTGCAAGCTTCACAAGACGCGACCCCATAGTGGAAGCCTGAAGCAATATCCCCACACACAAGACACAAGCGATTAGGGCTCTCACAGCCTTCACTGTCCATGCCAGCCTTGTCGTCTAAACTCTCCGGAGACGATGATCCACAACTAAGGTCGCCATCTTCTCTGCGGTATACCAAGTTCATAGTATCGATATCATCGTAGCCATTCAGTGAGAGACCAAGGCCACCAATGCCTCCACATGATGAGGAAAACATGGAACAGTCACGCTCCAGTGATGAGGAAAACATGGAACAGTCATGCTCCAGCTTGATCCCCAAGTTCTGACGTTGCTCATATCCCATCATGGTTCAGCAAGGCACACCGCAATGCACCAACAGAAGAAGGTGACAGAAGTGAATGTTTTCAGGTTGACATCACGCGAAGGCAGTTAACAAACTGAAACAAAACGTATAAAACATTTTAGATTACTACGGTTAAATCATCTCATTTTAATTATTTTGTACATCACAGGGTTACTGTCAAGCATTAAATAAAAGTAAGAAGGTTGACATTATTCATTGTGATTTTTTGAAAAGTTTTATAGGCAATGTAGATTAATTTTATTCATACAAATCTTCTTCCGCTAATTACTGACACAGTCTGACTCAGTGACTATCTTCATCAAACAAAAATTTACAGACACCATTCAAGGAATGAACCAAACCCCTAAGTCATACTTAGTTGACTGTTACTACATCAAAGAATACATATATATATATAGTTTCATTCATTGCAAGTACGTATGTAGAACTGTTACCTTCTAAAGAATAATATAGTATCTTAACAATTTTATCCCTAGATTAAATGGAATCTGTTGGCATTCTATAAATCTGTAAACAATCTTGTTGAAGCGTATGCATAGCAACCAACAATGCATACAAGATATATTTATTCTTGTCAAGGGGGTACAAACAAGCAAAAGCTTCCTAAATTAACTTACGATCAAGGCATGTTACACATGTATGTACTATGTAATCGTACATTTATATATATATATATATACACAATGATGGCGTATTAATGAAATTACAATATTGGCTGATTAGCAGCTTCAGTGTATGTCTCTATTGTGTGACATTCTAAGGTCCTCAATGAAAATAAACTGTTTGCATTTTTTGTCATCCTGATATTGTAATTACTTTGTATTGATTGGATAAATTTATATCTTTAATAAATACTGACTGAATAGATCAAATCAAATCCGACAGCCGAGAGCTGAACTGTAACTAATTGTTGGCTCAGTTAGTGTTACATGGATGAGTGTTTTTAATTAAAAAAACTCAACACTACCAACTTAACAAAGTATTGTCACCTTTAATTTGTTTGCATGCTGTGTATCAGGACCATGACATGTGCCATGATTGAGTAATTGTCCTGACTGGGCTGTTTATTGGAAATCTGATGGCATCTTGGGCTGATGGCGATGCTGAGCTGCATGAAGTTATGGATTTTGCCTTGAGACAGAGTACCGATAGGAATCTGGATGTTTGCATGCTAGGCACAGCAAGTCAGAATAGGGTATACCCAGAATGGATAATTGACCATCACCATGTCCATGTCCATGGAGACTGACTGGAGAAATATTCTTTTTTATTTTTATAATAATATTGATTATTGAATATTATGTCAGAGTGGGCTTTAGCTAGTGCTACATATAAACACATACAGGGACATCTGCTAGAGTGTGTAATAATCATAGCATACGAGCAAATGCTGCCATGCTTTGTTTACAAAATATTTTTTCAGGAAATATAATTTTCTAAACGAAATCTCAGTCTCAGTCTTGCTAAGGCCACTAGGTGGCTAACGCATTGTGCCTGTCATGCTTCGGAAATCTCGCATTGGAATATAAATGCTTAAAACAACATAATTTAAACTAAACTAGCATTTTCGTAATCTTTTGTAAAAACAGAATAACTCACCAGTATGTAAGCTCCAGAAGTGTTAACTAACGTTGTTGCTTTGCTTCTTTAAACACAGTTGTAAGACAACTCGTTTCCTCCAAATCGAAGCAGACGGCAGAAATGCTGGTAGGTGGCGTATTTGGTGGAATGATTGACGTCATTAGCCAAGCCGAGGCCGTGTGAGGCGCATGCGTGTGAGGCCGTGTGCAAAGGAACGTGCTTGGTGACACGTAGCTACGCGTGCGTTCTCTTGGCGTTCGTCCACGTAGGTCAGACAATGTCACTTGTGTAAGTGCCAATATGATATGATCCTAACATTGGAATATTTAGGGGGCCATTGGGCTACGGCCCTCCCCTTGGCTTTGTATAAGTAATTGTTTAGTATTCTAACTGAAGCATGGCACGTCGAGTGACTAATTATATAAGTTGGGTCCCCTTTGTTCGATTTTCCGGGATCTGGAATATACCACAGGATTTTATAAAAGATATCGGGGATACTCCACAAAAGTAAAATGTTGCTGTTTGATCCCACACGTGACGCAACGAGTTGGTTATGTACTAGTTTATACAGTAGGTTATAATAGCTATTTTCCACTCACAAAGTACTAGGTTATATACCAGCTGACATACCCTATCAGTAGTTCCAATATGTATTATCTGTCTTCGGGTTTTCGTAAGACTAGTTTAATTATAATGATTTCTTTCTCAATTGAGTAACAAAAAGTTTTTTTCATAGATTTTTTATATTCCCCTTATTTAATGTTTTATGTAAAAATAAAAAATGTAAATTTCTTGTTTTCAATAACTGATAAACCTTTGAGTACGTTTGGTTTGACGTAGTTGTTATTGGTAGTATCATCAAAGAGTATCATTATACTATTGAAAGTCTCCTGTTATACGCCTTCTACTGTGAATTTATATAATAGGCAAATAAGTATGGCATTTCCCATTCAATACTAGTAGCGACGCCGTACGAACAGTTTGTGACACACTGCGTAAACGTAGATTATGGCAGTCTCTTGCATGGTAGTCGAGTGGTGACGTTTAGTTGTTTCAAGTTTTTGTATTTGTAATCTTGTATCGTTATGTGAAAGTCATTGTAACGTGTTTACTATAAACAATTATCATACTTTAAATTGATATTATATTTTATTCATTATTGGTGAATAAAACGGACTGATATTAGAATGCATTTTTCAGCATTCACCATTGTTTATACATTCAACTACTCACCAGCTAAGTTGCTGCCATGATTTATGTTAAACTATGTCACACCGTATTCTCAAAGGATTATAATTCCAGTATCTCTCTCGCACGTGCATAATTATCTTTAACTAGTCGAAACTTGTTCCAAGCCGTAGTGTGGCGCCACTGTTCTTGTTGCCCGCTGCACGTCATATACTGCAATCACTACTTATTGTATTGTGAGGGTTTTTAAACAACTACCCTCACATGGATCACAATTTGTTGGGTGTGGTTACTTCGATTATATGTTATACACAACATGGTTGTTATTTATTATAATTGCTGTGTAGACATACATATTTTTGAAAAGTTTCATCAAATATACATTATTTTTGTACAACTTGTACAAGTTTCTCTTTCAACATCTCCATCCTACTGACCCTAATGTCACAAACCTAGGCTTCAACCCAGGGGGTGTCTACCCGGCGGATGCTGCTGATAATTTAGGCCAGTTAAGTAAAAGATTGCTGATATATCTACCGGACGTTACTTACTATAAGTAAAAGGAATACAAATTTGTAAAAGTAGAACTGCGTTATGTTCACTATTCGCTCACAAATGTGCCCGGGAAAACAAAAACAAACTGGTTCACCACCTAATCAGTACAAACTGAAATACAGAATCAATTAATTATATTGGCGAACTGGACAGAAGTATTGTATTCAACTTCTTGCAGTAATAGTTATCATGTTCTTGGAAGTAAAATGTGAATACCAATTTGTTCACATTAACTTATGATACATATCTTGCTAAATGTGTATTTTCTTTCACAAAACAAGGACCTCTTATGCCTCTTCTCTTAGCAATAGAAAGACATAAACGGAGACAGGAGAACGCCAGACAAATCTGAAAGGTGCCGTAAAGCGAATAATGATAACACAACATTTGTAGTGATGGTGTCAACACAATTTATTATCACCTCTGAGAAAATGCAAGGACCACAAAATGAGATTAATATACCACTATCCATAGCAACTTTCCCCAGTCAAGATTAGTGAGTTTAGTCAATGATAATTGATGTGAAAATAATGCAGCACTTATAGTATGTATATGAATCGATGAAGACAATCACAAAGAAACGTAGTCGATTACATACGCACAAGTAGCACATATGTAGCTTCTTGTATCACAACATTAAGTCTTGGTTAACAGAAGGGACTTTAATTGGCCAACTGAAATCGCTCACGTAGTACATTCCTGAATGATGTGTCGTAATGTTTTGAAGGTGTATATATTTATATACATGCATGGACGTGCGCTTGCGATTAGCACACAAACCAAAAATTCAATATTCAAAGACCTACATACAAACTAACAAACAAACAACAATTCGTCAACTTCATATTTAACACACTGGTTCTTTGCAAACCAAACTACGTCTATGACGTCGTGGACTAAAATACCAAAACAACGATTAGTCAGTTAGCTGCTGCTAGTTAAAAGTGCAGGCCAACGAAGCACTTCAAATGTTGGAAAACCAGCTCCCACTGTCTCCCTCCGTCATAAAATGAACAAGTAGAAATAAAATACAAATAAGTGCGATGCTGACACACTTTGACACACTGACAACGATGAGAACTAAAACTGTGTTGTTTTGATTAATAAAATGTTGACTTTCATACACATCCCAGTCAAACGCATTAATTATGACATGTAGATAGCTTAAGAGTCCTATAGCTTCCAATCACTTTGGTCAATAAATAGGTTACATATTGAGAAAAATTCAAGATGGAAGGGGACAGTTTTCTGATTCGGAACATGTAAAATCCCTTTGTTACAAACGGCTGAGCATTAGAAATGACTAGCGCGAGGCAGCTTACATAAATGAACAGGTCTAAATAACAATTCATCAAACTCGGATACGTCTAGGAAGAAGTTGCAAGATACAAAATGAAAATGGGCTGTAAGAATTGCTGGTTTAGTTCCTTGTAGTGGGAAGTGCAAAATGAAATTAATCTCCAAGGTAAACATAGAGAAAGAATGAATGCAAGATAAATGGCCTGATGCTGACTTGTCGTGCAGCTGACAATATTCCGTAAGGTCTCAAGACTGCGAATTATGTGTACAAAATCAAACGGAATATTAAATTTGTGAATTTGTTGAAAGTCAGAGGATTCTTTAAACTTCTTTCCAAACAACAACCATTAGTTGAGCCATTTGAGTGCCTGAGCAATGGAAGTGGCCAACATTGTATCAATGCTTGTGGCTCATATTTTTCCATTTACCAACAAACAAATGAGTGGTTGAGCAGTGGTAATGCATTTGACGTTGTTTCAACACATGGGAACCATAATAAAACTTATATACATAAAAAGATGATTCACTGTTCTCCGTTGCATTTCTCTCATCTTCTTCTCATTCATCCTTCCTTATTCCAGTGCATGCTACCGTAAAAGAACTGCTCAATGCGCAGCTCATGTTATACTGCCTGAAGCCAGTCAAATCTACTTGCATCTTCTAAGTGATTCCAAATGTACAAACACATCACATTAAACTCTAGTAGCAAGCTGCTGCGTATGCCAGTGTTCTCTATCTAAATTATGATTATTTTTGGTGTACGGCATAAAATCATGACATTGTGCCAATATCATGCAACATATTACAACCACACTTCGTTATACATACTCAAAACAAGATATTTATCATCAGCGTAAACTTTCTTCACACGCGTCAGCATCAACTCTACGCAATGAACCTGGTCACTCCAACGTTGACCGACTAAGGACAGTCAGCGATACTCAAAGCCTTAATTAAAATAAACAGCACAAAATAAAAACATCAACTATTAATAAACACGTTAACACGACCACTCTCTCACACAGTATCGACTACTAAATGACGACTAAATGATTTGTGCTTCTGGCAAGTTTCTTAGTCCATAACATCAATATGCTGCCTCTGAAAACGCCGACTGCGGCACAAGTCTACAAAGTCTTGATGCTGGGATTCGGGGATGTGACGAGGATGAGGTAAGAGGGAGCTGAGATAAGGAATGAGATAAGAGGGAACAGAGGGATGAGATAAGGGGGAGCCAGGAATGAGATAAGGGGGAGCTGAGGAATGGGATAAGAGGGAGCTGAGGGAGGAGCTAAGGGGGAGATGAGGGATGAGATAAAAGGGAGCTGAGGGATGAGATAAAGGGGAGCTGAGGGATGAGATAAGGGGGAGTTGAGGAGATAAGTTGGAGCTGAGGGATGAGAAAAGTTGGAGCTGAGGGATGAAATAAGGGGGATGTGGGGAGAGATGAGGGGACAAGATGAAACAAAGGACAGAGTATGAGTCAGGTAGAATCAATGTCAATGACCAGGATGATAATTACGATGAGCTGACCAACCACAGACATCTTCAAGATATCCCGTGGTGCGTCTCAATTTAACATATAAAACATGACGTTGTTTTGCTAACATCGCCATTCAAATATTACATCTCTTTGTCCGCAATCACACACAATGACAACTAGTATCCGTTACCTGCTTTGTTCCAACTATATATACTATATACATAGATATCTTAAATCGCCATGCAAACTTTTTATAGCCCAGCTAGAAGGGTGTTTTGTGCACGTTTCAACTCGCTGGTGGCTCCACCTACTGGTGCGTACTGAATGTAGTGCACCTGGCTAACAGCAACATCTGGAGTTAGTGAAGGCTTGCACTGTTTCGTGATGCATCAAGGTGGTCATGGACTCTTACGTAACTAGTAAAACTATCGCCTTTTCTCACCAAACGTCTTGTATGTCTACAATGTATTTACTCTGTCATAGACTATTAAATACTTGTTTCAAACACTTGATTCACAACAAAAATAATTCTTTGTTAGCCAAAATCACTTCGGAATTTATATTTGATTCATGCTTATGGCAAAACATACTTGTCATGTCGTTTAGTGATAGTTGGGAGGGAATGGATTTTTCATTCATCTTGAACTGAACTACTTTATACATAAAAAGAAAATTATTTATAGACATGACTAAAAATATTTGGCATCAAAAGGTGGCTGTTTTTCAGTTACGTAAGAAATGCAGAAAAACCTGAGTCTATCATGAAATAGTGACTTATATAAGATGCTCTAATGCTACTATCAAGATTTTGTTGCTTAGAAGACTGACGGAGACTAGTGTTAGATACGTGAACAATATCTAAAGGTCAATGCTCGTTCAGACTAACAAATTAGTGACAGCATCTGAACACAACAGTCATAATTCTTCAGTTTTTTTGTCTACAAAGTTGAGTATTTCTTCTCAGCACTTTGTTTTTCTATTTTAACAGAGCAGTCATGTCTGCAGTTACCCGTAAACTGATAGCTATTACAATTTTGATTCATTTATGATTGAAATATTGGCACATACAAATAGTAACTTTCACATATTGTGTAATGATATCACTAAAATATTTACCTAAATTTTTCATTATGAGAAAAAAGTTAATTATTGAGAGTACCTTATTAAAAGATCACTGAAATTTGCAACAAGCTAATTTCTTTAACTCAAGTGTAGACAACGTAGATAAGAAGTTACAACATTGGTAAATTTAAACAATATGGAGATTTAAGTTTCCAATACAGCAGTAACGTGGGAAGGTGTCGAGATATAGTGAGCAGGACATCGACTGGTAACCAGACTGTATCACAGTTCTCTGATAGCACTGCCACACTCAGCGGTGCCAGTGATGATGTCAGCCACAGACGACCTCTCTCAATGTGCATTAATCAAGATCAATGACATTCTAAGATCTACAGTTGTGCAATCCAAGCATGCACCTCTGCACGATCGACTGACTGACTGACTAAACGACGTGTGAATTTCCTAATATTAAATCTGCAAGTGGCGCATGGTCTGAGGCCGGACGCACGCTTCCACATTGATACACTAGATGGCGTAAGTGCGTGTTACGAGCGTGCATACTCCAGCATTTCGCTCAAGAGTTTGTGAAGTGGAACGCGGTCACTCTTCTTCACTTGGAACCAGTACTCCTTGGCGAGGATCTTTGCCTGCATGAGGAGAGGCAGAGCGAGGAGAAGGTTGCCTGAGCGACGCTGACTCGCGGCGACACCGTGGGCTCGCTCGTACTCGATCAACGCATCGTGGATGCGATCCTGCAGCTCCTGCACCCGCTCCGTGTTCTCCACGTTCATGTCTGAAACAAATGGCACACTGTGAGTGCAAAGCAACGCACCCAACTAATGCCCACCCACACTCACCTACATACATCTAATGCCCATCCAGACCCACCCACACCCATCTAATGCCCATCCACACCCACTCACATAAACCGAATGCCCAGCCACACCCAGAAACACCCACCCAGTGGATATCCACACCCACCAGATGCCCATCTAAACTTACCCATACCCATCAGCGCCCATCTACATAAATGCTACACCACCACCGCTCCAGTACCTCTACAGCTGTAATCTCTCCCACCCCAAGGGTGCAGACTCAAGGTCAAAAACAGGTTCAACTTTCACTGGCGCGGAACACCAGACAACTAAACAGTTACTGTTATCTCAAGTTAACTGGGTTTATGTTAATGTCCACAGAGAAATGCACTTTTAATGTGTTATATGTGAGACACATTTTAAGTGCCGCCACCTCCAACACCACCACCAACGTGTTATGAAACATCATTAGAATACACGTCACCCTAACACACACCCCGTCACCCTAACACACATCCGTCTCACAAAGTACACACAGTATTGAATATCTACTTTATTAGCAGTCAAGAGGAAAACAATGTTTTACACAGTCAAAGTACCCACAGTAAAATAAACAACAACCAGCCAGCCGGGTCTGGTGCAGTAAAAACTATTGAATATCATTACCATCAATTTATGTTTCTTTTTGCACATCTCGTCATCACTTTAACCGTTTTTCATTCACATTAAATCACGTGTAACGTCACTGAACTTTTAGCATGACTTCATTTTACAAAATAACTGCTTTATGAATGTCGGCGTAAAAGAATTTAAAAACCCTAAAACTAAACTAAAAATTAGAGTCATGTAACACTGTGGACTTGCACGTATCTGAGAGTAGCACATTCAAACTAATATCTTTAACGTTCATCTTGCGGCTGCCAGTGCATACTGGAGAAACCACAATAGGTGCTTTGAAGACTGCTGTAGGTGCACTGCTGATACCATCTCATCTACCCTGACTCATCCTGAAAGGACAGATCTATACCCTCCCAACCCCTACTGTTCATGTACCCCCTTTGGCTGGTCTATTGTATGGAAGGAAACAAAGTCAAAGCAATGCTACTACATCCTGACTCACTGTGACGTGGCAATAATTTTTTCAGTAAAATCAATATTTTAGGAGAGGATATTAAAAGTGTCAGTGTATTTGTTTTGCTCCTTTTCTGTTCTCAAAGTGTCATCAAGAAATATACTAGTAATAACTACTGCACCTATTACATAAATATAAAATTTTCATAAATGATAGTAAAACGTTGTTTATGTTCTCTGCACCTGTCATATTTGCTACCAATACTTTCACAGAACATTATGAGTAAATGACAAATGCTAACCCTGCGACTTTTTTTAAAAGTTCATTATGCTCATTGGTCTATAACATATCTTCCTATTATCTGCATATCAAAAAGTCAGCCTACAGAAAAGTGACTGTGAAAAAAGACCATCTTGGTATAGAGAAGCACCTGAGATAACTGTTGTCATTGTTAGATTATTATTATGGTGTCTGCTCTCAAACTCACCAGGGTTTAATAGAAGTATGGCCTTCATTAAGACATATTCTTCTTTCGTGATCATTAACCGCGACAGTTTCTTCGCTAACCGGCGCGACACGGAGTCGTATTCGAGTGGCGAACCCATTTTGATAGCATCGTCCTCCGAACACTTGAAGTCATCGGCAAAGACGAGGATGCCCTGGTACGGAGACGAGCGATAGACGAGGTTGAAACACTGGATGTCCAGCCACGTACTTTGTAGGAGCACCATCTGATCGGACAGCGACAGACTGAGGAATCCTGCAGGGAAATCATACACTGTTTTATTATACAGAAAGATCAACGGGCATTACTATAAAATACATAATGATGCCAACCAAGTGAGAGAATATTAGCAATGCAGTAAGCAATTCTTCGACAGTCTGCTTAGCAAAGGAATATTAGAAATGCAGGACACAATTCTTTGGCAGTCTGCTTAGAAAAAGTGAGTGAGCTACGATATCTGTGATGCAAGCAGTGAAACGGACACCCCTCCTTCTGGTTCAGCTGCAACATAAATCTCTTTTTGTGTATGGACTTTTGGATTTGCAGTGGTGCCCAGCTAATAGGCGAGATGAGAAGACATTGCGTGTGGAATTTTGGATTTGCAGTGGTGCCCAGCTAATAGGCGAGATGAGAAGACACTGCGTGTGATGTATCACAGCTTGGAGTAGTGGAGAGTTTAACTGGAGCAGTGGATGGCTCCAGTCCAAGGCACCAGTTCAGGCAGATAAATAGCCCTGCACACCTACACACACCTGCTAGACAAATAAACAGCCCAACTCCGCCAAACCTCCAGCTGTTGCACCCAGAGGGATACCTGATATCCTAGCTGGACAGAGTGGTCAGTTAGAGTGATCAGTGGAGTGTCCAGTCCTGTCCCTCACTAGGAGGAATAATCCCATTTGTCCTTGTAAACAACCTTGGATTAGTTTTATTATGGCAGTGACTACTGCAACTGGCTCTATGGTGGTATATATCCCCCTCCACTACACCTACTCCTCCCCCTCCCCTACCCCTACTCCCCCCTACCCCTCTACATACCCCTACACTTCTCCCTACCCCTCCCCCTACACACCCATCCCCTATAACTCCACCTACACCTATACATACCCCTACACCTCCCCCTCCCCCATACCTCCCCCTGCCCAGGAACTGGCTAATTTTCCTGCTTCAGCAATAGGACAAATGTCATCAAAGTTCAGCCTCAGGCAAAGTTTAGTCTTGAATATCTTAGTTGGAGTCCGGAATTTTGACATTCCATTGAAAAATACCATAGTAAGAGTTATCCAAGTCAATATGGGTTATTCCCAGACTTACATTTACCAGGGCAAATGGTGACATCACGCATCATGGCCAACCCATTCTCAAGTGCATTACACCAGAAAATATTTGTAATCACCGGTCAACATATCTATTACAGCCAGTACATCAAATACAGAGCAATTCTGCCAATATGTACCAAGTTGAAATGTATTAATTTTGTATGTGGTCAGTGCGAGGGTGATACGAGACACACAAAGTGAGATAGGACAGCTTGCCCCAACTTCAACATGAGAACAAAATTGCGTTAAACGACAACTGGGACAGTGTTCAGTTCTTTTGTGTTTCCCAGGATGCATCTGTCAGAGGCAGTAATGTTGGGATATGAAGTCACTGATACGCTGAAGAGATTCAAAGTGAAAAGATACATTTGCACACCACCTGAAGTCCATAGCATCTTCCAAAAGCTATACCAAACAAGGCAGTGTGGACTTGACATTTCTAACTTTCTCATTTCGTCTGTGCTTTCCACCAGTCTAAACACGTGTAATATAAACGTTGGAGGTGCTCGCAACTAAACTGTTTGGGCATCACAACCTTTCAATTGGCAAACCAATCACAGATGCGTGGCCTTGTGTAAACAGAATATTCAGTTGCCTCTACTAAAAGGTATAATTAGACACTGCTAAATTAATTCAGCTGTCGCTAACAAATGAAACCTCTTCCTCTGACCACGGGGGTTCTAGTTACCAGGGAAACTCCGAGACAAGTCACCGAGACACGTCACTCATCTGCAACTCACTTCTCATGTATCCACACATACACAATCGCATGTAGAACGCTCATCAGAACTTGTTAATTTCATTGTCCCATTGACAACCCCAAACAAGCAAGAGACTCGACAAGATAGTGTATTTCACCTATAACAATTAACAAGGGTTGGGGGCACCATGTCTCACAGACCCCCATATATATTTATTTTAATATATATTGGCATACCTTACATATTTCACCTTGTCCACACCTTTGAGCAACTTCTTACCTGGACACATGACAAGCTGTCATTTGCCTAGTTTATTATTACTATATTTCTTGTTGGAAGTTGTAACCCAGTTAAGTTTACGCTGTACTTCAGAAATACTTTCATCCACAGTATTCCTTGTGCGTATTATTCTATTTGGGAAATATCACTGCACCTTCAGAAGTACGGAAGAAGCAATGGAGTTTGATGCTTTATTCTCCTAACAGCTGATTACAGCGGATGTTTTCACTGTGAAACATTGTAAATTTTCCTGCCCAGTCCGAGTCTGTTACATTAAACTCTTCGCAGTGTACCCTTAGTGCTGGCTGCCACGTCCAACCATGTGAATCAGTAAAAAGTAAGCAGATAGATTAATTGCCATAACAACGGGTGAAGTGATGATGTAAGAGACATGCCTAATGAGTCGCTAATGAGACCGCTACAACTTGGCGTTCATTGCCAAATTAACCTTATATTCCAGCAGCTCATTATCGACTTGTACCTGACAACATATCACAGCCCGTCTGTGTTGGAATGAGTGGCAGGTACAGACCTCCTACCAGATAGATACATGTTTATCTAACACTGTGTTGCTAGCTCTGGCTCCAACTAACAAACAAGGCTGCAAACTACATACATCAAATATGGCATGCTCCGCTCTAGACCTCTCTCTAGGCTGTGCTAACTAAAACATGAGGCACACTAGGACAAGTTCCCACGCAGGCCAGGAATATCAAGACGGATGTCTCAGCCGCACACCACTCCAGGCCGATTGGAACCGTTGATATCTTGTGTGGTTTATCAGTCCTCAGCACAACGTCAGACTCAAACAGTCGAGTCATGAGTGAAACTATAAATTATGATACATAGCATAGATTAGTGTAGACAGCTGTAGGCCCCCTTTCAAACAGCTAGTAACAGCCAGACCAGACCACCATTCCCCAAGATAGGGAACTCACAGCAAGTCATCATTAAGCTGAATTCAATCTTATATTAACAGGTTTTTTTTAAATGCAAAACGCTCTCAATGCATCATTGAGGACACTGTTTCCGTAGTGAACAGTTTTCAGTATACAAGATCACTATTAAGCAGCACAATTACTTCTAAAGAGCGATATCAGACTTGCAAGATCACTATTAAGGAGCACAATCAATTCTAAACAGCAATATCAAACTTACAAGATCACTATTAAGGAGCACAATCAGTTCTAAAGAGCAATATCAAACTTACACGATCACTATTAAGGAGCACAATCAATTGTAAAGAGCAATCTCAAACTTACAAGATCACTATTAAGGAACACAATCAATTCTAAAGAGCAATATCAGACTTACAAGATCACTATTAAGGAGCGAAATCAATTCTAAAGAGTGATATCAGACATACAAGATCACTATTAAGGAGCGAAATCAATTCTAAAGAGCAATATCGGATACAAGATCACTATTAAGGAGCGAAATCAATTCTAAAGAGCAATATCAGACTTACAAGATCACTATTAAGGAGCGAAATCAATTCTAAAGAGCAATATCAGACTTACAAGATCACTATTAAGGAGCACAATCAATTCTAAAGAGCGATATCGGACTTACAAGATCACTATTAAGGAGCAAAATCAATTCTAGAGCAATATCGGACTTACAAGATCACTATAAGGAGCGAAATAAATTCTAAAGAACGATATCGGATTTACAAGATCATTATTAAGGAGAGAAATAAATTCTAAAGAACGATATCAGATTTACAAGATCACTATTAGAGGAGCGAAATCAATTCTAAAAACGATATCGGACTTACAAGATCACTATTAAGGAGCGAAATCAATTCTAAAGAGCAATATCGGACTTACAAGATCACTATTAAGGAGCGAAATCAATTCTAAAGAGCAATATCGGACTTACAATATCACTATTAAGGAGGGAAATCAATTCTAAAGAGCAATATCAGACTTACAAGATCACTATTAAGGAGCGAAATCAATTCTAAAGAGCAATATCAAACTTATGAACTCATACGAATGTTTCCTCCCCTGACCATGAGATTGAGAGTCAGTTTGACTGGGACACAACTTGTCCCATTCTCTCCCCAGAACGTCCACTCACTGTCCACTTCCCTATGATGAACTGGGTCACACTGACCGTTCAGTTCACTTGACACAACATACTAACCAAATCCCACCCTCACGGAACAATCGCAAATCTAATTCGATGATCTGCCCATTTTTCCAGCAAATTCAATATTCCATGGCCTGCATCGAATTCGGTAAGTTGGAAATAGAAGATCAATAGGAAGGAATCGATGGAGTCGGTGTGCAGTGGTCCGCATGCCATGGACTGGCTGGCTATCCAACGTCTCACTGTTTGTAGTGGCACACCCTAATCTCATGTCTGGTCAATTATTTAGGACACATTAAAAATGCGTGCCATATCTGTGTATTGTTTTGGACACAACTCATTGCTCATCCAAAATGTTGCCCTTTGTTATAATTACACATATAGTATCTTAATGAAGATCTTCTTGTTGGTTTCTGACTGATCCTAATGTTGATCTGCTTCTGAGGAATTTTAATGCCTATTTCTATTACTACTTTGAAATAAAGCAAACATGCTGGACTCCTGCGATCCTGATTTCAGGAACATCCGCATAAAACAACTTTACCTTGTCTGCATATAACTTGTAAGGAATGTCCCATGCATGTTATGCAATTTGGTTATAAGAAACAGTCTGACCAAATTCCAATACATTCCGTAGCTATACATGCTAATCATACATGATATGTATACATAATCATAGCTAATCAGAAACATCAATACAAAATTTGAATATCTAAAAATAACATCACTGAATTATTTCTCGCATAGTCATGCAAATCTGACGAGCTGATCACTTAGGTTTAATCATGTTTGTTCCATCTTGACGCCGAGATCTCCAGCAGATATTGTATGAAAGAAACAAGTTTTCATGTTGATACCTCCCATCGGGTTCGACTAATGTCTAGGTGTTGTTGATCAGTTAATGTCTATTTTGAGGTATCGCCAGATCTGCTGTGTGAATGGCATGAGAGTGCAGATTGAGCTGACTAGACAGTGGTCAAGGCTGGTCAGTTGTAAGGCCACAGCGTATCCAGTCACTCAATGCTGTAGACAAGGGCTGTTGCCCCGTCAACTCAACACACTGGGCAAAACATCATCACTGTCGTTATGACTTTGTTTGTCTTGTTCCCATAATTCAGTTAGTGAAGAACGCAACCAGTTGTTGTTTAAAAGTTGAATTGAGTGAACTTTATTGTGTAAAAAATAAAATTCGTTTTGGATGATTTTACCGATTTGATGAACAATTTCACAGCAATTACAATATTTCCACTTCAGATTCAATGGTAACACTCATGGCAAGTCAGGCAAGATATTAGTTATTTTTACAGACCTCTGTCTTCTTCCCATTTGGTCCCTTGCGGTGGGGTGGGGGGCATATTATTCAGCCTATATCACCTTCTCGACCATACTTCAACTATCCAAACTTCCACTGCCGGCTGTTCATCCTGCCCTTCCAACATGTCTCTCTACATTTCTCCTTCATCTTCTCTTGTCTTTCATTTCTATTAAACTTTAGTTAGCAACATTGCATGAATCATAAACATCACAATTTTATTACAATGGCTGACTTAACGAAATCAAACAAAGTCAATGAAGGCATGGTGCTAGTGCCAGTGTCAATGAAGGCATGGTGCTAGTGCCAGTGTCAATGAAGGCATGGTGCTAGTGCCAGTGTCAATGAAGGCATGGTGCTAGTGCCAGCGATCTTCACATTCCACGAAACATACTTGCAAGTGCACAAAGGTATCGTGTTTGTGTGCCAGTGCTTTCTGGCGGGGCAAGTAAATTGAATGATAGTGCTCGAGGCACACTGACTATAACCAACATCTGGTACGTGCACTGAATTATTGAGACCTACAAAAACTACCAAATGTGCAAACGGACATCCTTGGCATGCTTACATATCCTACTTCCTAGAACAGTCGTCTCTGTGGAGTCTACCACACATAATAAGCGTGCAGTTGACAATGTTATAATTATCTGTTTAATTTTAGACAACTTCATGATGTATTCTTATGCCAAGATATCTTTTTAGTACACATTTCTTATTCATGTCCGTGCCAACTGTTGACATATTCTGTGCCTCAGTTGGCCAACTGTTGACATATTCTGTGCCTCAGTTGGCCAACTGTTGACATATTCTGTGCCTCAGTTGGCCAACCTTCAGTGAGAAACAACACAACCGGATAGAGTGAAAGGATTCCCACTAAAACAACACACCCGGGTAGAGAGAAAGGATTCCCACTAAAACAACACACCCGGGTAGAATGAAAGGATTCCCACTAAAACAACACACCCAGGTAGAGTGAAATGATTCCCACTAAAACAACACACCCGGGTAGAGTGAAAGGATTCCCACTAAAACAACACACTCGGGTAGAGTGAAAAGATTCCCACTAAAACAACACACCCGGGTAGAGTGAAAGGATTCCCACTAAAACAACACACCCGAGTAGAGTGAAAGGATTCCCACTAAAACAACACACCTGAGTAGAGTGAAAGGATTCCCACTAAAACAACACACCCGAGTAGAATGAAAGGATTCCCACTAAAACAACACACCCAAGTAGAATGAAAGGATTCCCACTAAAACAACACACCCGGGTAGAGTGAAAGGATTCCCACTAAAACAACACACCCGAGTAGAGTGAAAGGATTCCCACTAAAACAACACACCCGAGTAGAGTGAAAGGATTCCCACTAAAACAACACACCCGAGTAGAGTGAAAGGATTCCCACTAAAACAACATACCCTGGTAGAGTGAAAGGATTCCCACTAAAACAACACACCCGCATAGAGTGAAAGGATTCCCACTAAAACAACACACCCAGGTAGAGTGAAAGGATTCCCACTAAAACAACACACTGGGGTAGAGTAAATGGATTCGCACTAAAACAACACACCCGGGTAGAGTAAAAGGAGTCCCACTAAAACAACACACTGGGGTAGAGTAAAAGGATTCCCACTAAAACAACACACTGGGGTAGAGTAAAAGGATTTGCACTAAAACAACACACCCGGGTAGAGTAAAAGGATTCCACTAAAACAACACACCCAGGTAGAGTAAAAGGATTCCCACTAAAACAACACACCTGGGTAGAATAAAAGGATTCCACTAAAACAACACATCCGGGTAGAGTAAAAGGATTCCCACTAAAACAACACATCCGGGTAGAATAAAAGGATTGCCATTAAAACAACACACCCGGGTAGAGTAAAAAGATTCCCACTAAAATAACACACCAGGGTAGAGTAAAAGGATTCCCACTAAAACAACACACCCGGGTAGAATAAAAGGATTGCCATTAAAATAACACACCAGGGTAGAGTAAAAGGATTCCCATTAAAACAACACACCCGGGTAGAGTGAAAGGATTCCCACTAAAACAACACACCCGGGTAGAGTGAAAGAATTCCCACTAAAACACACCCGGGTAGAGTGAAAGGATTCCCACTAAAACAACACACCCAGGTAGAGTGAAAGGATTCCCATTAAAACAACACATCCGGGTAGAGTAAAAGGATTCCACTAAAACAACACATCCGGGTAGAGTAAAAGGAGTCCCATTAAAACAACACACCCGGGTAGAGTGAAAGGGTTCCCACTAAAACAACACACCTGGGTAGAGTAAAAGGATTCCCATTAAAACAACACACCCGGGTAGAGTAAAAGGATTCCCATTAAAATAACACACCCGGGTAGAGTAAAAGGATTCCCACTAAAACAACACACCTGGGTAAAGTAAAAGGATTCCCATTAAAACAACACACCCGGGTAGAATAAAAGGATTCCCACTAAAACAACACACCCGGGTAGAGTAAAAGGATTCCCACTAAAACAACACACCCGGGTAGAGTAAAAGGATTCCCACTAAAACAACACACCCAGGTAGAGTAAAAGGATTCCCACTAAAACAACACACCCGGGTAGAGTAAAAGGATTCCCACTAAAACAATGCATCTGAAAACCTAACTTTGAAAAACTAAATATTCGTTGGCCTCTTTGGAATTTCTAAAGATCACCTAAACAGGCACTATGCAGCGTGCTCAATAATTGCATCTGAAATGAGTTTTGTCTCGCACAAGACCATTGATTTCCTGCCATTACATCAACCATAGAGACCCAGACGACACATCCATTCGGCACAAAGTAGTTTCTTTAGAACGATTTCTTTTCTTTGTATCAACCAGTCTGCTACTTGCAGGTTTTTCTGACACATGAAGAGGAACTGTCTGTTTTTGTGTGTATAAATGTGATATAATTACCAGCAAGTCACTGTCAGTTGTGGCTGAAGATAAGAATGCATCACTTCAGATTTCTTAGACAACATAATAAAAAATATATATAAGATAAAAATAATTACAAAATAAACATGTGTAAAAAACAAAATAGTACTGACTACAAAAACCAAACCAAAGTAATTCACTGACAAATAGAGTGAATATCATCTATTTGACAAGTTACACTTTACAATATTTGGAAAAATTAAAACCTGGAAATTTGTGAGACATTTAGAATGTTGCTGTTAGATTGGGAACTACTTTCTGGTGGCGAGTGGGGAACAACATATTCCTGCTCTTCTTGCAGGGACACGCCACCATGCTGTGATCAACACAGCTACATAGGCCTGCTCTTCTTGCAGGGACACGCCACCATGCTGTGATCAACACAGCTACATAGGCCTGCTCTTCTTGCAGGGACACGCCACCATGCTGTGATCAACACAGCTAGATATTCCTGCATCTGTGAAGTGCATTAAACAAATTAATTCCACAAATGCACTCTTGATATAATTAAAAATAATTAATTCACGCTCCCTACTGTTGTCTGAAATGACGGCATCACACCATGTTTAATACTTGTTGATTCACTCATGAATAGTAATGTTTGCTAGTGAAAGAAATTCGAAGTTGACAAGCTGAAATTTATGATCATGTGATTATTATTCTGAAAACTGTGCCACCGCCTGCAGCAGCTCCACAAGTGTCTAAGCAGAGTATATTTACTGCCAGTCGTTTTCTTTCTACCAACAGTAGGACAAAACATGTGACATTTTCACACCTGTACTGCAAGTGTGCTACAATGACTGTTGTCGCCTGACAATAAAGAAGGGAAGAATAATGGACAATCTACATTGCATGCTCATTACAAATAATATATTAGATGTTTGTTTTTCCCTTCTCTGTCCCTGACATCCGGGGAGAGGCTGGCCTCGATAACGATTCTCAGTTTTTCTTTTCCACTACTCATCTCTAATTATTATTCATCTTCACTCCATTTTACAGATAGATTACAATGTTACGTTCTCCCAGTGATTGGGACCAAAAGTTTAGAACCAGAAATTACATACATCAAAGACTGACCAATAACTATTAGTGATTAATAATAATAATAATAAGGTCTTATATAGCGCTGTATCCAGTCCTTAGTTCTGTTCAAAGCGCTTTACAAAAAAGTTCACAATTATATGTCACTCATTTTGGTAGTGAAAGCGACTGTAAAAAGGTGTCTTCAGCGCCATCTTAAACGACACAATAGTGTCACACTGTCTGACTGACTGTGGCAGATTGTTCCAAAATACAGGGGCTGTTTTGGAGAATGCACGGTCTCCAAAAGACTTGAGGTGTGTGGTTGGTACTGTGAGCTGACCAGCAGAATTCGACCGGAGGGAGCGTGTGGGCTGATATTCAACAATAAGCTCGGAAATGTATTGCGGTGCAAGTCCGTGGAGTGCTTTGAAGGTGATCAGGAGAATTTTAAACGTAATTCTTTCTTGGATGGGAAGCCAATGGAGAGATTTCAGGACTGGTGTTACGTGCTCGTGTTTCCTTGTTCATTAAACGAGCAGTCGTGTTCTGAATGCACTGCAGTCTACGTATCTGACACTTGTTAGTTCCGAACAGCAGCGAATTACAACCATCCAGTCTAGACGTTATAAATGAATGGATGATTTGTTCGGCAGCTCCTGGCGTAAGAAATTTGATGATTTTAATGCATAATGATTAATGCACTAAACACAACACTGACGAAAATATGCCAGCTTGCGATAAACGTGATGATTGATAAACAATTTGCAGCATCATCTTCTATTATTTACGTGTCCACTGGGACAATGGGTCAACTCTGACAACAGTGGACATGTGTCTTTGGCCATTACCTGTGTGTACAGGTGCGCTGTGAGATCACAGCTACACCTGCACAACAATTGGTGTACTTAGTGTGGAGTAGAAGGTGTTTTATTATTAACTAGGTACACAGTAGGGCAGGGTGTCAACAGTGAGCAGCAGATGGAGGGACAGGGAGAGACAGGGAGTGAGGGGGGACAGAAAGGGAGGGGGGGAAGAGAGAGGGAGATAGGAAGGAAGGGAGGGAGAGAGGGAGGAAGAGAGGAAGGAAGGGAGGGAGAGAGGGAAGAAGGGGGGGATGGAGGAAGGAAGATAAGGATGAAGGGAGGGAGGGAGAAAGGAAGTGAAGAAGAGAGGAAGGAAGAGAGGGAGGAAGAGAGGGAGGGAAGAGAGGGAGGAAGGGAGGGAGGGAGAGAGGAAGGAAGGGAGAGAGGAAGGAAGAGAGAGGGAGGAAGGGAAAGTGGGAGTAAGGGGGAAGGGAGGGAGAGAGGGAGGGAGGGAAGGAGGGAGGGAGGGAGAGAGGGAGGGAGAGAGGGAGGAAGGGAGGGAGAGAGGGGGGAAGGAAGGGAGGGATGAAGGAAGGGAGGAAAAGAGGGAGGAATGAAGGAAGGGAGAAAGGGAGGAAGAAAGGGAGGGAGGGAGGAAGGAAGGGAGGGAGGGAGGAAGGGAAGGAGGGAGGAAGGAAGGGAGGGAGAGACGGAGAGAGGAAGGGAGAAAGGGAGGGAAACGTCATGGTGTGGCAGACAGAGAAGGTGAGAAAAGGAAGGAGAGATGGGGTAGGTGAAATGTGATAAGGAGAGAAAGGTATAGACACAGGACTGCCCCGGAGTGAGACCAACACTGAGACACATGGGGGCGAGAAGATGGCTTGGAAAGAATGGTAGACACAGACCAAGAAAAAGCTGTTCTTAGCACTTGGGTGGGAGAAGCTCTTGGACTTGACGTTCTTCCTCCAAATAAATCACCTAGTGGTTACTGTGGATAACGCACACCGTCACCAAGTGTTATAAAATATTCAGAAGTTACTGACCTGGTACTTGTTTGGCCCAGCCTATCGTAGCCACGAGTTCTCGGTCGGCCAGGTCTGACAGAGTTGCCATCAGCTTATATTCGTCGTCCGGCAATGAAGCATCGGGCATTGCATAAACCTTCTCGGGTTCGATACGCAATAACGCAGCTAAAATCTTATTATCTGCAATGTGAAAGGGCAGTGGAAGAAGATCAGCAATTTATTAATAACTGTCTGGAAGTGAACATGTTATCAGGTCACAATAACCTAAGGTGGCTCACAATCTGTAACACACACAACTCTTGACCCCAACACAACTCAGTCACACATATCAACATGAGATAGATCCATGGATAGAACACAGACAGATCCAAGCGACATGGATGGAACACGGACAGACCCATGTGACATGGATGGAACACGGACAGATCCAACCAACATGGATGGAACACGGACAGATCCAAGCGACATGGATGGAACACGGACACATTCAAGCGACATGGATGGAACATGGACACATCCATGTGACATGGATGGAACACAGACAGATCCATGTGACATGATGGAACACGGACAGATCCAAGCGACATGGATGGAACACAGACAGATCCATGTGACATGGATGGAACACAGACAGATCCATGTGACATGGATGGAACACAGGCAGATCCATGTGACATGGATGGAACACAGACAGATCCATGTGACATGATGGAACACGGACAGATCCAAGCGACATGGATGGAACACAGACAGATCCATGTGACATGGATGGAACACAGACAGATCCATGTGACATGGATGGAACACAGGCAGATCCATGTGACATGGATGGAACACAGACTGATCCATGTGACATGGATGGAACACGGACAGATCCACTTGATGTGGATGGAAGCAACATAGACAGATCCATGATGTGACAAGGACAAATAAACATGACACAGACATTTCCACGTGACATGGGCACATCCATTTGACACAGACAGATCCACGTGACACAGACAGATCTATGTGATACAGACAGATCCACATGACACAGACAGAACAATGTGACATGGACAGATCCACATGATATGGACAGAACCACGTGGCACGGACAGAACCACGTGACACGGACAGAACCACGTGACACGTAAACAAGAGAACAGAGGGCTACTACAGGTGTGAAGATTACAGGTGTAATCTCGCCTTGTTTACAAAGACAATACAGACATGAGCAGTGGACGAGTTAACGATAGTGGGATCGGCTGATTAAATATATGAATTGGATAGAGTCAGTGACTAAGTATTGTGAGAAGTGACTACAAGTGATGTGAACATACTACAATCATTATGATAGACGACTGATGATGATGACTACAACTACTACTACTACTACAGATGAGGTTAGATTAGATGGTGACCACAAGACTAAGAGAGATGTCTACTGGTTACTCCTACCACACTGACAACAGTCAGATGTCACATAAACATGACATGTCACCCGGACACACATCATAACATTGACAACTATATATAACCACTCAAGTTTTTCTAGATGTCGACACATTTCGATGGGAAATGATCAGAACCATCACATCATTAGCGTGGTTCAGATGATAAGCACAAAGCAACAATAGAGACTTGTGTAGACATGATGGCAGACAGCAGACATAGAGAGCAGTGAGAGGACGTGGACAGGAGACATACACAGCTGCAGTGACATGTGCGCACCGGACATGCACAGTCAGAACCACCGGCTTCCCAAACATACCCACCTACCTTCTTCCCAACTACCAATTCTCACACCTATTTAGAGACGACACACTTCAAATACCGTACAGGATCCAACAGAAAGGCACACCGTGATGGGGAAACACCTGCCTTCCATAGTCACGTTTTCCAAAATTCTAATTTTACTCAATTTGCTTAGACAAATTACTCTAATTGCACGGACTTAAAAAAATAAACCCAATTTCTCATACATGTTACAATGTTTTGTTTATCAAATGCACAATATCCGTACGCCACGGTGCACAACTTTTAGATGTTATACGGTACATGCGGACATTTCACAAGCAAAGCAAGAGTACTGTAGTGCTATTTCTCCATAAACATGATCACGTACTTACAAGATGTCGATTTAGTCGATTTGCAAAGTTTCGAGAGCCATCACTGTCAGTGTTTAATGGTTTAACAAGGAGAAGGTTACAAAGTGCAGCATTAACTACCACAGCTCGGGTACTTGGTCAGAGGAGTTTCAAGCTCAACCAACAAAGTGCAAGTGTAGAGCACACACAACACTAAGTGCAACTAAAGTGACAGACAACACGGCTTTTTAAAGAACTTACCCTAGCTGGACACGGTCTCGCTTACCTGGTGTACAGTATTCGCCCCACATGCTCGCAACATGCATATTCACCCCACGCAAACAGAACGCGGACTTCGGCTGACATATCAGGCACAGCTGGGGTGGGTGACTGCGCATTAGACCAGCTACACTAGGGCAGAGATTGAGATGTCGAGCTAGGGAACTAGGGCACGGGGCACCGCTATCTGCCCTGCACCCAGTCCCTACTGTTTTCGGGCCTCATAAAAAGTTACAAAAATAGCCGCATTTCAGTAAACACAAAATGACAGAAGCGTTTTGTGTTTTAAGACCGTTTGTATGAATGTTTGTTGACATGGCAGTCTGCATCCTACAGTGCCAACTCAGGTGGAACAACACACAAAGTTTTAATCAAGAACGGCTGATAAGATCTCATAGCGCATTCAATCCTGGGCCACGCTCAATCATTGGCAATATATTAAGCACTGGCATGTGCATGCATCTGATTGGCCCGCTTCATTACGACTTGAACACTGTCATGCTACCTGTATCACCAGAAGCGACTACCTGCTGTGCCCCCCGATATTCAACTAAATGATTACTTTACAAATCCACAGGAAATTGAAATACTGAACTTCTTGTAATGACTGCATAATACAGTTCTGATTTTGACCACGAGGTGAAATTACTTGATGGACATCGGGAAGAGTGTATGCATATCGCCTACCACCAGGTAATGGATCGTATTGTAAAGGTTCAATTCTTATTATAAAAATAAAATCAGTATAGACAGCATGATTAACATGTGTGCTTCTTAATCACTTAGAATTTGAGCGTCACATAATGTCTGCATGACTGAACGGTACAAAGACGTGCATTGAAGACGTGCTGATTGAGAAAGATTGTAGTCTTCCTTGGTGCTACCAAAGAGACTGCTATCCATGGGAGTACGTGCCGAGAGCCAAACTATGCGTCCTGATTAATATCGCAGTTATTAAGCAATTGTTGAAGAGGCAGACAGTCAGTGATACGTAGTAATTGCTGCATATCCAGTTCCACTGGTCATTCAGTGGTGTCAGGGTTACACAGAAAGACGAGCCGGCTTGTAAGTTCACAGCACAACCAACCAGTGATTATGCGGCTAGTAGCGATAGGCTGGTGGACAAGGTAGAGAGCAGGCACCTACACAACTTGTGGATACCTACATCTAGATAACACACAAGGCCTGCCTTGTCTTCGCGTTGTCACAGGAGGAAACAAGACAACCGATTAAGCTTGTCACTGTGGGGAGTTTTGCGAACAAAATAATTTTTTTATTTTGAGTGGATACTTTTCAGACTATCTGTACTAAATGGCTTTGTTTGTTGTAAAACAACACCAAACTAAATACGCTGTCAAGTGTTATCACTTGTTTGACAGGTTGCATCAGGAAGTTGACAGCGGCTGGTTGGGGCCACAGCGTCATTTGAAATTCTAATTTCTCATGCAAATCTGACGTTTTTGCTATTCCCAGCACAGAGATGGCGCTAGTGATTCAGCGGCAGTATCTAAAAAGATTCAACAAGATTTGTCATTTAAAGCGAAAGCCTCCAGATGGCTCCGAACAGCGATATGTTGGATTAGCAAGAGTCAAAAAACATATTTTCATTATGTGTAGCTGCCTTTATTAGATACCATATCTGTTAATATAAACATGGTTAGCAAATGCAGCAGTACGCAGTGAATCTGGTATCTACAGTTGTAATGTACTTATTCTGCATTTGTCTCACTTAGGTCCTCATTCACACACGTGTTACAAAAACCAAATAAAAACATCACAGAACGGAGAATACATAGTTCAAATGTAAACAAGTTTTGTGGGGCCAAATGAATAAGAAATTCAGTGAACCAAGAAAGAAGTGAAATCTGCTCATCCAACCACACCCTGGCCATCCAGCTGTGAGGGATCCAGCGCGTAAGTTTGTTTAAACAGGTCAACCGAAGAGGTCTTGTTTATTTCATCGGCATCAATCACGGCATCAATCACGGATCGTTTCTAGTCCAGCGACTGACACTTTCTGTCCGAGTTCGCGGACAGACAAATTCAGATGAATGTCAAATGTGGCCAAATAACAAAACCATTTACACATCAATTGACAGAGGAATGGAATGACAAAGTATAATGCCAACAAGGGTAGTTTTTTTGTCGGCCTAGCAGGTGACTGCGTATGCAGTGACAGACATGTGGTGGCCAGTAAGTGTAGTAGCTATCCATGTCTGATTTACTGGCGCAATCAAAGACAGCTGACACCATCGTATCAGTCACCATCAGAGGCTGATATTGTCCACAGTGGGAGATTGCACATGTCATCTGTACTGACTGTCACCATTACACACCTGTCGCCTCCATATCCACGTCTGTGTGTCTCGGTCTCCGGTACCCAGTGCATCATTTACAACCACAACATCTGCATCACTGGTTTCTTTCTTAGAAGCCACAAACCACATTGAGCAAAAAGGCGACTGACTGTTGCATCATTTACTTAATGGAAAATAACAAGATTGGTGACACAGAGAGAGAAAAAACTCCAGTGTGTCTCAGCCAGTAAACATAACCTCCTGTCACACTGTGTCACATCATCTGTGTCCTTGGGTGCATATAGATGGTTGTGTAGGTCACTTAGGGACATCGTGAGCTTACAGATGGGGACGACCGGCAGTAACTAATGGAGGTGGACCGCTACTTCCGGCCAGTGGCTCTACCTTGATCTCATCAGGACCTAAGTTAAAACTGACACATCATTTCCTGGCGCTTATTAAGCTGCAGCATAGCTTTTCCTGTACTGTAAGATTAAATGGTGGTGGAGATTAAAATATCCGACGGCAACACTTGTTAACAGGAAACAATGTTGCCACTTTTCTTTAATTAAGAATCCAATTCTCATTGACATTTGAAACAAATCAACTGTTATATTTTATGGACCAGGTAAATAACGGAAAACATTACTGACATCTTTAAGAGTTGTAAATAATTGTTTTACTATTAATAATTGTTAATGACTGTGCAGTGCTTACAATGGCAGGCTTCACTGGTTGTATGTTATAAACAGTCAAACCCACCCCATTTACAGGGACAACTGGTCAAGGGCTAGACTTCCCAGAACTGCTTGATAGCACTGATAAAGTGACCAATGACTACATTAGTGGTCATCTACACCCTCTGGACCCACTCCACTTGTCTTCAAGTCCTTACATCTAGCCTCATCACTCATCTGTCATATCCATACACTACTCTGTCATCACTGACCACTGGTTTTCATTAGCCTTTATTTGATATCTGCCTCTATCAATTCCATTATCCTATACAGTTTCCCTGTTTACCCTTCCCGACCAAATATAGCAATAGGGTGAGATCTCCCCGTCTTCACTCACATGTCAACCCAGCCCTGTGCAGTAATGGTGCCGTCTCTGATGGATGTTGTTTGACAGGATGCTGGGGCAAGACAACATAAGTGTACACTTGTTTTACAACATTACTCACATGTTATCACTTGTTTAGAGAAGCTGAGGTCGTTGACCTGAGAAGGTGTCCCCAGTCATACCCTGCTGTCCTCCCAGGGTCATCTATGTGTGACTATTGTGACCCTCCATGGTCTACTATAAATTACCATTAGATGTTGACAACCCCATATGTCTGTCACCCCTTTACAGTCATCCCATTCCAGCCATCTCAACCATTTGTACAAATCATGTGAGACTAGGAAAGTGTGTACAATATGACATATGAAATAGAAAAAGATACTTCTTACTGGTTAAATAATGTTTTCACATTGTCTAATAATTTATACATTAAAGTCAATATAATTTATCTTACTTTCTTCTCCAACAGAAATATATGCCATAGACAAAATGTTACGTTTTTTTTAATTTACTTATATTTGTGATTATGACATGCATGCAGTTTTAGCTGTAAACTGTTGCCTTTAATCTGACACAACTGAAGTGCTATAGAGAGCCTCTTAAGATCACAACACTATAAATATCATGTTATTATTACAGCAAATCACAAATGTTCTCAATAAAAAATTGTAAACCTAAATTTAAAGAAAAAATTTATGCAATTGTTTAATGTAATTTAGCTATTGTCAGTAGGATATTTTTGATCAAAGTCATGGGAGTGCGATTCTAAGAGGCAGGAGATAATACTGTAGAACAATTTGACCCGCGCGTCAGTTTACACTGGATCAGGAGACTTCCTGGCAGTGCGGGGAATTCATGGCTCTCTCCCGACTGAGTGAAGGACCAGCAGCGAATGTAACATCCCCAGGCTGTGTTAACTGACAACCCACGGGGAGGCGGGTGGCACGCTGTATTCATCAGTGTTCCCAGTCCCGGCCAGTGGGAAATAATCCATACACCAGGTCATACTGCCTCACCCACTGTGAACTCACAACTCAAATCGCGGCAGTCGGATCATTTTGGAGTGTTGATGATTTCATAAACTACAGGTGTGGGTAACCTGCTCACTGCAGTAAATAAATAAGGATTACATGGTCTGGCACGTATGTAATTTAACACAATAATGTATATTCCACTAGGTTCCATATCATTTTGTCATTACTTTTTATTTATTTAATAACAATTAAATATAAAGTTTACTTACTTAAAAACATAGTTGGTGCATAAGGCTATAAATGTAAGATTTTGTTCACATAAAATTGCAAATACTTTTCCAAATAAGTGTGGGGTGTACTTCTATTAAGTATTACAGGTGGAATCTCAGTAAGTCTGTCACACTGGTCTCCAGTATGTTTTTGGATGCCAAAGTTTTTTATTATCAGGGTCCCGATTATCAAAGTTGTATTGTATTTGGTGTGTTTCAGTCATGTAACTGTTGTTCAAAAGAGATAGGACAAGACAGATACGTGTACTTGCTGTGTGGAATACAAGGAAGTCGGGGGTTCTAAGACATTCCCGCAGTCATCTACAGCTCCTGTAATCAATCACCCCTGGCCTCTCAGGTAGTGCTTCTACCTGTAGGGAGGTGTTTGTGAAGTAGGCTGCAGGTGAGACACCTGGACTCAGGCTGCAGTCGCCCAGGTATGAGTTCACCCTTGATTACTCAAGTGTGACTTAACTCGACCCAGCGCATCTGCCTAATGTGCTGGCAATTAACGGAGCAACGGACAATACGTGATATCAACGACTGGTTGCTGCATCAGGAATCAGGTGGAAGTTGGTTGCCATGGATACAGAGATGGCGAGACATCAGATGCTTGGTTTGCAACAGGAGAGAAAATAATCGACAAAAACCTAACAGATATTAGTCTCCGCCTTATCCCAGAATCCTCGGCGTGAGAGTTAGGCTGGCATCTACATTGGTCCGACATTTTCCCCTTCTCCTTCCATCTTTGATCCCGATTCTCTGCCATCCCTGCCACCCGTTCTCACTCTCCTCCTTCCCTTCACATAGCAATGCCACCCTGGATCAAGTCTGTCAAACATGGAAGATTCACAAGACAAGTATAGAGTATGTGGGCGTGACAGTGCATGTTATTATGGGCTATGACCCACTTACAAGTGTGACAAATCAACTGAGGTGTGTCAGGCTGCACCTGTGTCCTGTTTCAGGAGTCCTCACACAAATCTAGCTCCTGTCTCTACTGCTCAATGTTCACATTCCTCTAAATGTCACACTGACACCAACTCCTTTGTTGACATATCCAATCAATGGTGTCAATCAACCTATGGCTAGATACAAATGAGCTGTTCTTTGATTGTGGCTAATGACAGTGTTGCATGTTGATTCCACCGTTATACCATGGCTGAGATCCTCAGAAACAAATCTGGCAAGTCACCTAAAGAATGTTATCTGACAGAAACACATGGCTGAGATGTAAAGTTAGACCTGAGGGGATGCCAAAGAGAAAGACATCTAATGCTGGTGCCTTCAATCTAACATCATTCTGTATGTTCCATGGAACTAGACCTAAGGATATAAGGAAACGTCTCCGGGAGCAATCCTTCAATCTCACATCCCTCTGTGAGTTCCACCGAGTGAGATAGATGTTTAGCAGTAACTCCCCCCCCCCCCCCGGCCTACAGAACCTACCTGCCTACGCTTGACGCCCTCTGCCACACAGTGGTACATCCAGCAACCCCTCCTTTCCCCGCAAAACAAGCGCACAAGACCAACCATTACAAAAGCACATACATTTTTGCAGGCATACAAAAATGGAGAGCGGGAATTTCACAATGAAGTATTTACCAAGATGCACTGTTCTCAATAGCAAATCACTGCCTGACCTCGTCCTGTGAAACACCTACCTGTTGATGAAAGAACTATGCCAGTTTACAGGAGGTATAAACCTACCTTTCACTACAACAATTTAAACCGCAACTTGGCGAGACATTACACGAGATACAAGGTGCAGATTGGCTCCGTCGGAGCGATGAGTAGCACGAGAAAGAGCCGGGAGCAGTCTAAGCACTGAGCAGGTCCTGCCACCTACCTCTCTTAGACTGCTGTTCGCCTGGACGGGAGGGTGAGTAGTAAACTCACCCCCGCCCACGACGCCCCGTGGTGCGGGCGCAGGAACAACGTTGAGGTGCAGGCCGTCCAACCACTGTAACAAGAGGCTGTGGACTCCTGCACCTCGAGGCTGACCGAGGCTGACCGTGAGAGGCGGTCCTCGGCCACTTCCCTGCAATGCAACAAGGCTTTCGGGCAACAAAACAAAGACACTCAGATATTGCTGCCTCATTACGTCCGATGGTGACACTTCTTTGCGACGACGATGGCAACGCGTTCCTTACACTGTCACACTGTCAAGTTACTTAACAGCGGGTTTCCGAATAGCTGCTCGATTCACACCACTACTTTTACCACTACCACCGATTAAATTAGTACAAGATATGTACATATTTGTAATCAACTTATGGCGTCATTTCAGTACACAAAATGTGCCAAGTTATGTTAATTATAAGGAAAATATGAGCCAGTCGTATGTTAGCAAAAGACGCTATTAAACAATTTAGCTTTGAATTATAAGAAATGTTCCATAGTTACAATATCACGTACATAAAGTTGTGGTCACTATTCTATGTTAGTAATACATGTTGAACCACTACGTGCGATGAAAAGTATCGCATAACCATGCATTTAGGCACAAGCTGCACAAAATGTGCTACAACGCATGACAATATAAGCCCTTCCACCAAATACACAAGAACTCCAAAGACAAGACATCTATGCTTCACCATTCTCGGGCATGGCAAATCAAAACCAAAGCTCTGGCGGTCAAGTAAAACTCGCATTATAAGTCGAGGAATTTGAGATTTGCGATGTGTTATATTTTGCATACAGATGTGCCTAAATACATGCTACACGGTAGACTAAGAGCAGCTGAAGATCAGACCTACTGCCAACAGTAGCTACGATCCATCGACAAATTGCAAACCAAGAGAGTACACACTGTGGGAAGCCGGTGTAACGATATTGAGGGGTGGACTTGTGGTGCAGAGAGAGACAGGTGGAGACACCTACTTTGTACATGCGCAGGCACGGTAGCATTGTTGTTGTCGTTGCAGACTCGTTTCACACTGATGCTGAGTGGTATCGGTTCTGGACTACGCTTGTATTTCTGTCGTCCGCCTCGCACTCGGTCGAGTCGCACACCTGTCAACACACCAACAACTTTAACACTACACACTTGGTCGAGTCGCACGCCTGTCAACACACAACAACTTTAACACTACATACTCGGTCGAGTCGCACGCCTGTCAACACACCAACAACTTTAACACTACACACTCGGTCGAGTCGCACGCCTGTCAACACACCAACAACTTTAACACTACATATTCGGTCGAGTCGCACGCCTGTCAACACACCAACAACTTTAAAACTACACACTCGGTCGAGTTGCACGCCTGTCAATATACCAACAACTTTAACACTACACACTCGGTCGAGTCACATGCCTGTCAACACACAAACAACTTTAACACTACACACTCGGTCGAGTCACATGCCTGTCAACACACCAACAACTTTAAAACTACACACTCGGTCGAGTTGCATGCCTGTCAACACACCAACAACTTTAAAACTACACACTCGGTCGAGTTGCATGCCTGTCAACACACCAACAACTTTAAAACTACACACTCGGTCCAGTCACATGCCTGTCAACACACCAACAACTTTAAAACTACACACTCGGTCGAGTTGCATGCCTGTCAACACACCAACAACTTTAAAACTACACACTCGGTCGAGTTGCATGCCTGTCAACACACCAACAACTTTAAAACTACACACTCGGTCGAGTCACACGCCTGTCAACACACCAACAACTTTAACACTACACACTCGGTCGAGTCACATGCCTGTCAACACACCAACAACTTTAACATTACACACTCGGTCGAGTCGCACGCCTGTCAACACCAGCAACTTTAACACTACACACTCGGTCAAGTCGCACGCCTGTCAACACACCAACAACTTTAATACTACACACTCGGTCGAGTCGCACGCCTGTCAACACCAGCAACTTTAACACTACACACTCGGTCAAGTCGCACGCCTGTCAACACACAAACAACTTTAATACTACACACTCGGTCGAGTCACATGCCTGTCAACACACCAACAACTTTAACACTACACACCAACAACTTTAACACTACACACTTGGTCGAGTCACATGCCTGCCAACACACCAACAACTTTAACACTACACACTCGGTCAAGTCGCACGCCTGTCAACACACCAACAACTTTAATACTACACACTCGGTCGAGTCACATGCCTGTCAACACACCAACAACTTTAACACTACACACCAACAACTTTAACACTACACACTCGGTCGAGTCACATGCCTGTCAACACACCAACAACTTTAACACTACACACCAACAACTTTAACACTACACACTCGGTCAAGTCGCACGCCTGTCAACACACCAACAACTTTAACACTACACACTCGTTCGAGTCACATGCCTGTCAACACACCAACAACTTTAACACTACACACCAACAACTTTAACACTACACACTCGGTCAAGTCGCACGCCTGTCAACACACCAACAACTTTAACACTACACACTCGGTTGAGTCGCACGCCTGTCAACACACAAACAACTTTAATACTACACACTCGGTCGAGTCACATGCCTGTCAACACACCAACAACTTTAACACTACACACCAACAACTTTAACACTACACACTTGGTCGAGTCACATGCCTGCCAACACACCAACAACTTTAACACTACACACCAACAACTTTAACACTACACACTTGGTCGAGTCACATGCCTGCCAACACACCAACAACTTTAACACTACACACTCGGTCAAGTCGCACGCCTGTCAACACACCAACAACTTTAATACTACACACTCGGTCGAGTCACATGCCTGTCAACACACCAACAACTTTAACACTACACACCAACAACTTTAACACTACACACTCGGTCGAGTCACATGCCTGTCAACACACCAACAACTTTAACACTACACACCAACAACTTTAACACTACACACTCGGTCAAGTCGCACGCCTGTCAACACACCAACAACTTTAACACTACACACTCGTTCGAGTCACATGCCTGTCAACACACCAACAACTTTAACACTACACACCAACAACTTTAACACTACACACTCGGTCAAGTCGCACGCCTGTCAACACACCAACAACTTTAACACTACACACTCGGTCGAGTCGCACGCCTGTCAACACACAAACAACTTTAATACTACACACTCGGTCGAGTCACATGCCTGTCAACACACCAACAACTTTAACACTACACACCAACAACTTTAACACTACACACTTGGTCGAGTCACATGCCTGCCAACACACCAACAACTTTAACACTACACACTCGGTCAAGTCGCACGCCTGTCAACACACCAACAACTTTAATACTACACACTCGGTCGAGTCACATGCCTGTCAACACACCAACAACTTTAACACTACACACCAACAACTTTAACACTACACACTTGGTCGAGTCACATGCCTGCCAACACACCAACAACTTTAACTTTGTATACCAAGTTTGACACTGCCCAAACCTTTGGTTTTGATGTGCTTCTGAGCTCAGGATTCATAGAATTTGTACAGCAAGTTACACTGCATAAATTAGCAATTATTACAAACTGAACGATAACGATACCATATCCATGGTCACATTTAGATAAGAATGACTTCCATCATTCAACAACAGAATCAATACTTCATTTCTTGGTAAATTACAGCCATCAATTTATCATCATTGGAAAGTTTTATATTTAAAGTTTGTATATTAAATAAATATTTAACTGCATAAGGACAGGGAAGAAAAGCTGAGATCATACGACTCACCCTCTTTTAACATTCCCATTCGTAGACATTTCTGGAAGCGACAGGCTTGACAAGCCTTTCTCCGACGTTTTGTGATCTCACAGTTGCCGTTTGCAGGACATGTGTATTCAATGTTACCTGTAAAACAAGAGTTGCACATTTAACGTTTGTTCTCGTTACCTTTTCCTTTTGTTTCAATCATTCTTATCACCATACAAAGGTAACACATGCCCCCACCAAGCCTCCTTTGCATGCATATGTAATTGCGAGCACATGTGCGTGCATGCTTGCACGTATACTTAGATGTGCACACGTAAATGCACATACACATTTGCACACATAGATATTTTGTTGCTCTTTATAATACAATCCTAGGACATTGCCCCCGAACATTTGCCCCCCTCCCCATCCCTTTCTAATTTACAATCATCAAAATGCGATCTGACCGCACAACACCATGTTAAAATATCACCATCTGCAGTATATCTGGCATTATGCCAGTAGTGCTTATGACACTGCTAATAGAGTATCTAATACTATCAAATAAAAACATTACTATTACAACTGTCATCACTTAAGCATTGATTCGTTCCTATTTTCAAAAGGTACAAACTTTACTAAGCAGATAGATTTCCCCGAAGTCTGTATTAACATCAAATTAATAAATCAAAAGAAATTGGACACATTTATAAGTTGCATAAGTCTTGATGAATACTGGCCTTGGTGCATGAAACATGTGTAATATTATACAATGTCAGAGTGGTTAGAATCAGTCAGTGTGCACTGAACTACCCTGGTCACGAGTTGACCAATGCTCGATTCAGTCTGTGTCAGTGGGCCACTGTGTCATTGTGTCACTGTGTCATTGTGTCACTGTGTCAATGTCACTATATCAGTGTGCCGACATGTCACCACTATATTGTCCACTACTGCCTGGTTACCTAGATGCCATCAGGGTGAACTACCATCAGATTCCAGGTATTTAACCCAGACTTCTTATCATCTTATCACCTGCCACAGGCAGACAATCACACAGGTACGTTATCACGTCACCCAGGGCAGTGAACAGACATAGTTCGCCTTGCCCTGCACTCCTCAGTATTGACCCCAGGTCATCGATCCAACCCTTGTCTCTGTAACATTGAGTGGCTACGACGTTTGACAAAACACCTATGGGGGGGAATTAATGGGCCCTAACCCTTCCTACACGACTGATAGCATCAGTGCAGCGCTCCTACAGAAGTTGAAGAAAAACAACTGTGGTTAGCATTTATATAAGCAATGAACAGCAGAGCTTTGTTGGGTCAGTGATGGGGTGATAGAGAACCACCACGTCAACTACACAACTCTACGTTATATTCACATGAACTACGCGGGTAACGTCCAACCTACACACATGCACAAACACCCCCCCAAACACCCTCCCCCACTGCCCAATGACATCGTGTGCAGCTGAGAAATAGTCTACTTTCTATTTCTGTAAGCTTTATCCAGCAACATTTCATTCAGTATTTCACTAAAAATAACCACACTATGTAGAAATCATGGGTATATGTATCTCTTTATAAATGCATCATTTTATTTTAACAGGTGTTTGCTTTTGTGTTTCCCTGTACAGGTATATTCAGGTGTGCGTGGCCTGTCACAATATGTCATCCTCTAATGGCACCTGTCACCAGTGCAGCCAAGCAAAGTCATTTGTTCTGTAGCATGACTGATGGATGATACTGGGACTAGTTGGATACCCTTCCAGCCCCATCTAGCCATCTAAACGTTACATCCTTGTTATGTTCAACTTAAATACCCTGGTTGTTTTGAACTGCAACATAGATTTCCACAAACCAGTCAACTGAGGGTAAATTTGTAATAAGAATTCATGGCCCTGTGATGTGTTTCTACTGTAGAGAATGCGCAAGCAGACATTTTAGTACGATGAATGACAAAATGTATCCCTGACTGTCTGAGCTGTAGATGTGATCAAGAAATCTATCATTTGCACATACTGATGTATGGTTGCTGTCTGAACACAAGAAGCATTAACGACCTAACATTATCTAACTCCTTATAAATGTAAGAACTGTTTCTTTCTATAAACCACATGTTTTTTATAACATTTGGGACATTCAAATATACTTATATATTATTGTAAACTGTTTTAATGAGCCAAGCTCTAAAGCAAAGTATCACTAGTATAAATATTTGTTAGAACAATCGTTTACTGTCTCAATTCAAACTTATGTACAGGTGCATGTGTACAGGTGCATGTGTACAGGTGCATGTGTACAGGTGCATGTGTACAGGTGCATGTGTACGTGCCTAGTTGGTACTATTGGGAACGCATGAGTCTTGACCCGGTAGTACATTAGTCCTGGGAAGACGAAACAAAACTTACATAATCATTACCTTTAACAGCACACCTAAACGATAATGCATTGATAACTGCAAGCAGCAAGACACAGGTAAGACCTTACATACACTAAGATAATGCATTGATAACTGCAAGCAGTAAGACACAGGTAAGACCTTACATACACTAAGATAATGCATTGATAACTGCAAGTAGCAAGACACAGGTAAGACCTTACATACACTAAGATAATGCATTGATAACTGCAAGCAGTAAGACACAGGTAAGACCTTACATACACTAAGATAATGCATTGATAACTGCAAGCAGTAAGACACAGGTAAGACCTTACATACACTAAGATAATGCATTGATAACTGCAAGCAGTAAGACACAGGTAAGACCTTACATACACTAAGATAATGCATTGATAACTGCAAGCAGCAAGACACAGGTAAGACCTTACATACACTAAGATAATGCATTGATAACTGCAAGCAGTAAGACACAGGTAAGACCTTACATACACTAAGATAATGCATTGATAACTGCAAGCAGTAAGAGGTAGGTAAGACCTTACATACACTAAGATAATGCATTGATAACTGCAAGTAGTAAGACACAGGTAAGACCTTACATACACTAAGATAATGCATTGATAACTGCAAGCAGCAAGACACAGGTAAGACCTTACATACACTAAGATAATGCATTGATAACTGCAAGCAGTAAGACACAGGTAAGACCTTACATACACTAAGATAATGCATTGATAACTGCAAGCAGTAAGACACAGGTAAGACCTTACATACACTAAGATAATGCATTGATAACTGCAAGTAGTAAGACACAGGTAAGACCTTACATACACTAAGATTAAGTCAAGGCAGATACATTCATTGTGAGTACCCAACTCATTCCCTCAGCCTGATTACCTCACCGCACTCTACTCTCCTTGTATTATTATTGTTTAAAACAAACAACAAAAGTAGCACACCGCCTGAAATCCCGCCACTCTCAGATTTGAAGCTTGGTTTAGGGTTAAGCTTTGTCCTAAGACAGAGAACATGCCAATTTCTCCAACCAAACTACAGCTCTTGTGACAACCTCAATCCAGCACTGACCACTTGCTGTGAACTCTTTATGCCTAGGGGAGTGGACACCTAGTTCATCTGGGGCAAACCTAATTCTACCAGAGGCATTGATAAAGTGTTTCATTCTTGTTCCTAATCAAGCACCAATGACACTGCATGGGCACCTCCAGCAACAGCTGATTAATTATCCTTTCACACAGGTGAATTATTTGCCCCATTTACTAACAGTAAGCCTGTACCCTGTCTAATGACTTAGGCACCCCAGACTAGTGCTGGTTCGATATTCGATATATCGAAGTATCGCGATACTTGTGAAAGTTCGATACCGATACTTCGTGGTATCGCGATACTTCGATATTTTGGTATCGAACGGCCACAGTTCGATACCTTCGATATTTCGATACGTCGATATTTCGATACCTATACTTCGATATCGAGTCCATTCGACGTCGATGCGAAGACGTAACATCATTTTCGAAGAAGTTATGGCCGGATGTACGGAAATTACGGCTACTCCGCTGTGGGCTTCGCTTCCTAATTTGACAGGGTTGACTATGTTGTATGTATTAGGTCAATTTAGGCGTGGTTCTTTTTAAAAAAACAATACAATGTAACATCTCAGTGGTTTTATAAAGCTTTATTGTGGAGTCAGTTTCCAAAAAAGTATGTAAATAAATAATTATTTGAGTGCGATCTCAGGTTAGCCTCGATTATTCAAGCCTCGTTACGACGTTGGGTGGCACTACCGTTTGCTTCACCACTTTACCTTGCCTACTCTACAGCGTACCAAAAACACACAACATTCCAGTAATTTTATAGAGTGTTTATTGCACGCATTAGTATTTATGAATCTAGTTTAATATAATATAAATAATTATTCAAGCGCGACACACTAGACTCGTTTACCCAGGTTCCGTTTGGTGGCGCTATGTTTTGTTGTTTGATGGCGCCACCGTTTGCCGTACTCGCTCAACCAAGATGAACGACAAAATGTCAAAACGCACATCGCCAATTTGGCAGTTTTTTTAAACAAATACGGAAACACCGTAGAGTATCCACTATGCCAGAAACGCTCCCCCCAAACTAGTGTGGGAAATATGTCGAATTTGACGAAACATGTCACTGTCCATCATCCAAGAGACTACCAAAAGGCAAAACATGATGATTTAACATTTAAGCCTAAGGCTAAGGAAGTCGTGGCAACAGTAACAACGAGAGCGACGTGTTCTATCAATTTCAAAATTTTCGTCAGAAACCAAGCAATGGACATTTAGTAGTAGTTACAGTCGAAGTGAATCGCCATCGGTTGCAGAGTCCACTGCGGCGACAGCGTCAAGAAGTGACGTACGCGATGTGACTACCAGTTTTATTTATTTATTATTACTAGGTATTCTATTGCTATTGTCTGTAATACTGTATTGTTTTAATGTTACATTACAATTACTTTTACAACATTAATGAATTAGAATTAAACAATTACAATTTACAACTGTTATTTGGTTATTGAAATAAAATGAAAATTGCATATTAATCATTGTTTGCATAACTGTATCAATTAGTATGTATCAATGGTTAAGTTGAAAATTTAATAGGTGTACCGTATAGACTACTATAGTTCCCAATAGACGCTGTTTGTTTCTCAAAAGTGATACCAGGCAACACGTTTCAAACACACAGTCAGCAGTGCACTTCTACCAAACTGACTGATGCAACATCGACACATGACAAGAATGCAACATATTGCAGTTAAAGGCACACACACACACTATGAATGACCTATCAAGTAGCTTGCAAGGTGGCGCTAGCAACAGTGTTGCCATCAGTTATGTCTAGCATGCATTTATTCATGAAAAATCTACTTTTATACATGTTTCCCTAATGAAAAACAGCGTGTGCTTCTATGCCATTAGTCTAGATGGATAGTGTGTTTCTATTGGGATGTATACTGTATATGAATTAGATTTACAACGTAAGTATCGAACAAAATTCTGGTATCGATCGATATCGAAGAATTCTGGTATCGAACCAGCACTACCCCAGACTCAGGCATATTTACTCCGATCTGTTCTTTTTTCTAATAAAAATGCCAAAAAGAATAATTTTATAATTTGACTGACAGCATGAGCCTAGACTTAACCACCATACCCAACGATGACACAGTGTAGTGCCTCTCTCCCAGTCCATCTACTCTCTTACCTACAAGGATTTGTTCCTGAGTCCACTGACAAGTTGAATGCTGTTAATCTGATCACTCTAAAGTAGTACAAAGAGCTAGGTACCATTTTGCCCGCTTTCCCCTTTCCCCTGCAGCATCCATTCCTATCAACTAACCACCCTTTATGTCACTGCTGTGTCCCCACTGCCCTCTGAGGCTTATTAAAATCCCATATCCCTAGGTAGACCTTCCACAGACTAGGAGGAGATAAGGCATTTATGACAGCTTCTCGCTGTCTGCTTGTTTGTCCTTGGCTATAAAGGCCATATGGCAGGGCCATTAAACCATTCCGAATCTCTAATGTTGCTGATTCCTGGAGCCACACAATAACACATTCATCACCCTATATAAACCCCTCCTCCCTTACTTCAGGTGCAAAATCCCAGTGGCAACCGGTTTTTATTCCAGACCAGTTTCTTTTCTGTAGCATTTTGTCTCACTCTAATATATTTTCTCATGGAGCCAAATTGGTGAAAAAATCTTTCTTTTTTGTTACTATTGGTGAATGGTGAGTCTAGTCGGCGGACACAAGAAGTAACTGTATTGAAATGTTTGGAGAATACGACTAGTTTTGAGATACAGTCAAGACAAGGTAAAAAGAATGTTGGGAATTACGATCCTTAAACTAGTCCACAGAGACCATAGTTTTCATATCAGTATCAGTATTACCTTGGACCCCCGTTCAGTCCACCATGATTATAACCATCATGGCTTTCATACAAACTGACAATTATCAGTGTTCTATAAGACTGCACCAACACTACCTTTGACCTGTTTTTAATCCCCTGGCCACTTGACTCGTGATTACCTTTATATATGGCTACACTATGTTAATATAATAAGCACTTCTACACACTGATGAAGAGGATAAGTATGTTCAAGACCTCATCCAATATCATAATGAAGTCGTCCTGTTCTACCGAAACAAGCTGCGACTTCATATACAGTGTCGTCACATGTGGACAACTCGTGGCAAACATAGGCACAGATTCTAGAATATCACAAAAGCCAGTTCTCTTTTTTCTGCATGTTCTGGGTGCATGCAAGTCAGTGCACACATGTGAGTGCACACGTGTTGAGTGCACGCATATGAGTGCACAAATGTGAGTGCACACGTGTAATAATAAACTGTGTACATCTACACAACAAAGCTAAAAAACGACGAGAAAAATCAACCGACACTGGATATATCCCATCTATCAACCAGTCTCTTTAACAACACCGACAACGGTGGAAAATTAGAATTTTTTATGAGTAGCATTTTTAACAAACTGCATATATTTGCACACTGAAAGTGACACATGTCCGGTTATTTCTGAATTCTGATTATTTTAGCCCTAGTTTTATGCACGTGCCTCCAATTATTTAATTTAAGGATAGTGGTACCAGACAGGTCTGAGTCTTCTGCCTAGAGAACAGTCCTGACTACTGGACACTCACTGGACAGTCCTGAGTAGCGGACACTCCAGAGCTATAACCAGCCGGGCTAGCCACTGGTCAATATGAGGAATTATTGGTGCAAACACAAGACCTGATGTTGACCAGAGAATTGCAATACAGAAGCACTCAGAAACAGCACATACATTAATCGGCCCATTCCAACTATTGATCCCGAAGAAACGGCCCAGCTTTGTTGAGGTTTCCATCGAGGTCAGAGGCTCAAACATGGTCAGTCGGAACCATAATGCACACATCAATCAGTCACGTCACAGGCAAGCCGCTGATTTAGTGCTAATCTTTAATTTGGGGATGATGGCAATCTGTGTGTTGCCACCAGTGTGACGAAGAAGGACATATATAGCTGGAAGTGATGCAGTAGAACAATAACTGCACATTTATTCACCACACAGTCAATGTAGTTGGTATTGGGCTGATTCACTAAAGTGTGTTACACCTACAACAACATGCCACCAGTCACACAGAAGTCAGTGCCACATGTCCGTGTACAGACGTAAACCAAGATAAAACCATCCATATAAGTGACGAAGAAGATGAGCATCAATATAGAGACGGGAGGGTCTTGAATGGGCAGGGATGATCAATATGGAGACAGTGGGGAGATCTTGAATGGACAGGGATGGCCAATATGGAGACGGTGGGGAGAACTTGAAATGACAGGGATGGCCAATATGGAGATGGTGGGGAGATCTTGAATGGACAGAGATGGACAAGATGGGAGAGAATTGTGATCACAACAGACAGAGAAGTATCATCAAGAGGGCGCAATGAACCAAATGATGTTGCCCCATTTCACAAGGGGTTCTGGGAAAAAAAAATTTTCTCTGAATGCTACTGTAAATTGTAATCAATGTCTCCTGTTCCACAAGCCATCTAGTCTTTGTGATGAGCGCTGTGTGATGAGCCCCAGGCTCTCCCTCCTGTCTGCAGTCACACTTTGAAGCCACGGGATCATCATAATCCCATTAGACACAGCCACAGGAGGCAGCATTTGTTGTCTGGCAGAACTCTCAAGACTTCCAGACACCAGTGACCACCAGTGGACAGCTGGACAGACCAGGCTTTGAAGAGACAACAGCTCCCAGCACCAGGTGTTTGATCTGGGTACCCATTTGATCTCCCCCCACCCTCTCCTGCCTCTACACTTCTCCCACCCTCCCCCACCCCTACATTTCTCCTCCCACCCTCCCCACCCCTACATTTCTTCTCCCATCCTCCCCCACCCTTACATTTCTCCTCCCACCCTCCCTCAGCCCTACATTTCTTCTCCCATCCTCCCCCACCCTTACATTTCTCCTCCCACCCTCCCTCAGCCCTACATTCCTCCTCCCACCTCCCCCACCCCTACATTTTTCCTCCCACTCTCCCCCACCCCTACATTTCTCCTCCCATCCTCCCCCACCCCTACATTCCTCCTCCCACCTCCCCCACTCCTACATTTCTCCTCCAACCCTCCCCCACCCCTACACTTCTCCCCTGCCTTCCCCATCCCTATACTTCTCCCCTGCCTTCCCCATCCCTACACTTCTCCCCTGCCTTCCCCACCCCTACACTTCTCCCCTGCCTTCCCCACCCCTACACTTCTCCCCTGCCTTCCCCACCCCTACACTTCTCCCCTGCCTTCCCCACCCCTACACTTCTCCCCTGCCTTCCCCACCCCTACACTTCTCCCCTGCCTTCCCCACCCCTACACTTCTCCCCTGCCTTCCCCATCCCTACACTTCTCCCCTGCCTTCCCCATCCCTACACTTCTCCCCTGCCTTCCCCACCCCTACACTTCTCCCCTGCCTTCCCCACCCCTACACTTCTCCCCTGCCTTCCCCATTCCTACACTTCTCCCCTGCCTTCCCCATCCCTACACTTCTCCCCTGCCTTCCCCATCCCTACAATTCTCCCCTGCCTTCCCCATCCCTACACTTCTCCCCTGCCTTCCCCACCCCTAAACTTCTCCCCTGCCTTCCCCACCCCTACACTTCTCCCCTGCCTTCTTCATCCCTACACTTCTCCCATGCCTTCCCCACCCCTACACTTCTCCCCTGCCTTCTTCATCCCTACACTTCTCCCATGCCTTCCCCATCCCTACACTTCTCCCCTGCCTTCCCCATCCCTACACTTCTCCCCTGCCTTCCCCATCCCTACACTTCTCCCCTGCCTTCCCCATTCCTACACTTCTCCCCTGCCTTCCCCATCCCTACACTTCTCCCCTGCCTTCCCCACCCCTACACTTCTCCCCTGCCTTCCCCACCCCTACACTTCTCCCCTGCCTTCCCCACCCCTACACTTCTCCCCTGCCTTCCCCACCCCTACACTTCTCCCCTGCCTTCCCCATTCCTACACTTCTCCCCTGCCTTCCCCATCCCTACACTTCTCCCCTGCCTTCCCCATCCATACACTTCTCCCCTGCCTTCCCCACCCCTACACTTCTCCCCTGCCTTCCCCACCCCTACATTTCTCCCCTGCCTTCCCCACCCCTACACTTCTCCCCTGCCTTCCCCATTCCTACACTTCTCCCCTGCCTTCCCCATCCCTACACTTCTCCCCTGCCTTCCCCATCCCTACACTTCTCCCCTGCCTTCCCCATTCCTACACTTCTCCCCTGCCTTCCCCACCCCTAAACTTCTCCCCTGCCTTCCCCACCCCTACACTTCTCCCCTGCCTTCTTCATCCCTACACTTCTCCCATGCCTTCCCCATCCCTACACTTCTCCCCTGCCTTCCCCATTCCTACACTTCTCCCCTGCCTTCCCCACCCCTAAACTTCTCCCCTGCCTTCCCCACCCCTACACTTCTCCCCTGCCTTCTTCATCCCTACACTTCTCCCATGCCTTCCCCATCCCTACACTTCTCCCCTGCCTTCCCCATCCCTACACTTCTCCCCTGCCTTCCCCATTCCTACACTTCTCCCCTGCCTCCTTCCCTATCAAGTATTAATTATCTGTATTTTCCAGTATTAACGTGTCTAGCAATGAGACTAACATTTTATTATTATTTTTTGTATTCTAATAATCCTTGAACATATGATTATTACTATTATACTCCCATTACTGGGGTGCCTACCATCATACATTTTTACATAGAAATCTCTTTTGATTTTCTTACAATGAAAATTGAATATTACATTATTCAGGTTCCCCACAAAACTAAGAAGTAATATCCAACTAGAAATGCCATTGTCTCTCCTAGTGATGGATTAATCTCCTGACCTAACATAATCAACCTCACTAGCTGACCCCACTAGCTGACCCTCGCACACAACACGTGTAGACAAAGCCAAAGGTTTGTCATCAAGACATTAACAACCATCCATAGGACTAATACACTCAGTCAACTTAATGTCACACAATCATCATGCCTACAGATAATAAACTGCTACAGTTAGCAGCAGGTAACAATTAGCAATCGTAAAAATGTGCCACAGGTGTTCCTGCTGATGAGAAACCCAAAGAGAGCCCATTAGATTCTCAATCATTGCCAGCACCATGCATAACAACCATTACCTAAGCCACACAATACTTATTACAGCACTAGCATTAAGCATGTTCTGTTAGACTTCCCCAGACCAATGCTACAGCCAGCAACTTGTCCATGAACCCAAACTTCCTGCTGCATGTTTAATCGCGTCTTCATGCAGGTTTAAGGAATAAGTAAAATGTGTAAGAATCAATTGAGCACCCGCCACCGACTGAGTGATGGATCACATGTGCTACTTTGCAGATCTGTCTGCGGGCGTCACAGATGGCACTACCCCTGCAACAACCATCTGTATTTATTACAAGACAAGATAATCCTCCACGAGAGCAGGCAAAGGAAATAAGGGACATATATTCTCTCCACTCTGCTAATGCTCCCGAGACATGTCACAAGATTGATACAGATTGATAGTGATTTTAGATTGAAACCCAATATGTGAATCTCCTTTTTGGGAGTGGCAGTAATGAAGTTTGGCCATGTGCTGCCACAGAGTGAACAGAAAGTCTGCTACTTACTATGATATATGTATTCAGAAATGGAGAAGTGAACAACATGAAATACCAGCCTTTACTGCGAGTGATTAGAACTGCTTAATGCCGTTCTGAGTAGACTTGAGAATCCTCCCTAATACAAGCAGCCATTCCACACGTACATCATTGCATTCCTCTACGCCATCTCACACTGTTTGTGCTGTTTCTTGCAGGAGTTATGGAAGTGTGGGCTGAGACTGGTGCGAGACTGCCAGCACCTAGGAATGATGGATGACATCCTCCTGCTCAATTAACCTGCATCATCAAGTCAAAGGCCAGCAGCAGCTGCTCACTGGTCAGTCTGAAGATTCACAACAGTGGTCACAACTCCAGCCACAACACCAGAGTGGACACAGACTATACAACAATATACAGACTATGTGCAGCTGTGCGAGAAATATCACGGCAAATGACACAGTTCGTATGCTAGACTGTACTAAAACCAGAATGAACTGCACAAGTACAGCGTGACATTTCGCCTGCCCCTGTACACAGCCATCATAAACACAGCGCCGACTGGCGTAGGAAGCAAATGGCAACCAGGCCTACTCCGCACCACTGACCACGCCGACTGCTTCTCTATTTGCAGAGCTGTTGCGCAGTGCAATCGTTATCTGACAAACATAAAATGATGTGATGCAAACACGACGCCCGCAAATTACGGCGCGGTAAACATCCGCCCGCCCAGCACTGATACCTCGTGTGGCATTAGTAAATACCAGAGGGACACGTGCTTCCGCATTCGAACATCAAATTATGAAATGTGGCACCAGTGGCTAAATACCAATGCATGACAGATGGGTGCTCATGTCAAGCTCTGCAGAACGCGTGCAGCACTCACAGACTCCACGCAAACATCACACCAGAAATATATCTCAAATTTTAGAACATGATTATCTGAACCCTACTAATTATGTAAAGGTGACGTGAACATTTCCTAAGGAAGGAAAGATTGAGGAAGTTGACAAGGAACACCACTGCGGATAACTACAGACCCACTATGTACACTTTAGTTTTACTCCCTGGAAGAAGAAGAAATTCATGGCTTTGCAGTATTTTACACCTTCATATCAAAATGTGTTTCAGTCAGATGTACCGGTAGTCTTTTCATAGTTTTTGTTATCAACATATCTTTAATTGGCAGTAAAGCATCTTTCCTCTCACCATCACTAATTAAGTTCAGATGTAATATGATGTAGTACACAAGTCTTAAATCAATATACACGTGGGAAACTCGCTGATCCCCTATTATTCTTAATGGCATGCATAACTACTGTAGTAAATCTGACTAATTTGTAATCCAGTTTTATTCAAATTCCCTGCTTGCATGTTTTGCGTGGTTACGGCTGAAACAGAGAAGTGGTAATACCTACCACAAGTCGTGGGTGGACAGGCTTGCAATAGCTCGCTACTCTGCTGATTTACTGACAGTTCCTACCATTGACATCTAAAAACGAGGCAGTCATGAAAAAATCAATTCTTGGCACGGATCGGAGTTGGAAATGCCACAGCCTGCTCCGTCAGTGGCGATCGATAAATATACGAAACCGCCGACGGACATTTTTTTCGTGTGGCTGCCGCCAAATGCCAAACTACAAATGCCCTATTCCTCTTCTCGCCCTATTCCTCTTCTCGGCTGTGGGTGATCAGGGAGAAATGTCAGTATAACACAGAACTGTACAAACACTGATAGCAACAACTGTGTAACTGTCAGACAGATTAATTATATGTAAGTCAAGTACATATCTGGTTTCTTGGGAGAGGTCACCATGACCTGGTCCTGATGACCAGGAGACAAGCTGGATGTAACACCGGCTGTTACAAATAAATGGACACATTCCGTCCCTTCGTTCTCATGCATCTCCGTTAGACACCGACTTCCTTCCAGGAGATAATGCATTTTATAGACAGGTTGTTTTCTGGCCATGAACATTTTAATTCTGTAGTATCGGAAGAGCTGCATAGTGCAAACAGATAAGCCCTTTTTGTATTACTTTATCTGCAAGATTTCTTTGCAAGATCAACGCCAGTTACAGAATGGTCCTCTTGAACCAGGGTGGTATACTTGACCACTGGTCAGCCACCCAAGGCAGTGGACACTTCCCTAGTGAGTGTCTGGCTATAGGACCCTTTGAAGAGTGACCAACACTCCCCCAGTGGTCAGCCCTGTACACTTGGACACAGCACTACATGGCTTCTTCTTTAGAGTGTCCCCTAATACCAATTAATTACACTGATGCAATGTTAATAATCTGATGAACGCACACACGTGTTACGTAACTTCATATCACTCTGTGGGAGATTTACACACTTCTCTTTACTATATCTACGCAGGAATTATGCGCTCCTCTAACATTTGTAAAAAAAATATCACCGATTGTCGAATTGTAACAAAGTAAGCGCTCTGTGTATGCGTCTGGCGCTGATAAATGCCACACCATACCACACCACACCACGCCACGCCACGCCACGCCATGCCACACGTGCACTGCTACTGACTCAAGACAGACACTGACAGAAAACGCAACCATGTGATCATTCAGTCGGGTCTAAAAAAAGTTGTTTGTTCGATTATTTGAGCTCATAGGAACTGTGATGGCACACTAAACTACTGTTACAGCATTCCTGCTCAGGCCCACGGATAACGGCCCATATTAGTAGATTAGACGAGTCTTGCAACAGAAGGACCTCTAGATATCCACCTGATTCCTTCTGTCCTCCATCTACACATGGACCTATCTTCATTTTGCATCACACATTTTAAAGTAATTCCGGTGGATCTCGCTCAAAGTATACATTTTAGGCCTTGGCTCTATTTCTAACCGTCTGATAGTTAACATTCTGACGACACTAGATGGCACATGTCAACAAATCCTCTCAACGAAAATGTATGTGAATTAATATTTTGCTGAAGTGAATAACTATGTTTTGTCAAGACAACATCACTGCGAAAGGAACCAACAGAGTCCACCAAACCACACCAAAACACCCCCAGGGTAAACTGTGAGCAGTGACTACTCACTTTTTTTACCCTACTTTTGAACCCTATTTTCTGAACACCAGCAGTAGGTAACCTCTTGCTCCACTAAACACCTGTTCTGTGCAGGAACCAAAAGTGTATCTCTGTTGATCAAAATGATTCACTGAATCAGAGAGTAATCCATATTCACGACCTTATGTAATGCATGATATGTGTTTGTGGGGGTTACTTACAGCCCAGGGGTGTTCCTTACAATGATTTATGACTCCAGCTGTCGGAGCCTACAATGACAGTGTCACCACAAGGTCAAACCAACAGACAGTTAGAAGGGCATGTCATCTAAACAGACCCTAAACCAAAACCCAGACTAGAGCTAATTCAACCACGCTATGGCACCCTGTCAGCATTATAGTATATCATTACCTTATTTCTCGTGGGTGCTGTTTTATATATCGCCGACATCTGTTTACAGTTTTGGTTGCTGCGACATATTAAATTGGCTTTGAAATCGGTAAACAATATTTTTTACCCAATAATCGGTCCAGAAAAAGTGCTACATTAAAAAAATGCTCAGTTACTCATTTTGTGAGGATTACACATGTTGGTGTTTATGACAAACACTGTGGAGTCACTGTAGAACTAGGTAATAAAAACAAGGAATAATGGAAAATGACAACAAATAAGTATTTTCAGACAAATTACATGTTAGATAAGTTTTCTGTCATAAGTACTGATCTTCCAAATACGAGAGATGTTCAACACCATCAGAACAGTTGACGTGGGTCAGACTGAAATTACATGTACACCCTACAGGTAGATGCAAGCTCCTTGGTGCATTTAGGACACAACAACAGACACATTTCACGTTCGCCA
>OZ023211.1:46694007-47021507 GCA_963995525.1 Escarpia spicata | reverse complement strand
TCCTTAAATTACCACCACTGGTCACATCGGACAAACACCAAGCTATACTGTTTATGCAGCGCTGTAAGACAAAGCTGTGAATCAGCAAAACGTCTTGTCATCATACCTCCACCTAAACAGTAACTACTGCCCGCATCTGTCAAATGACATCACTTAGTGGCAATTCAATTTGTGGATTTTGTTCGCAAGCAGGTAAATTAAAATGTGCCCTCTGCATAGCAATGTCCAACAAAAGATCCGATTTGGAGGCATTCAATGAAACGGCACATTATGGAGAACTATCGAGGCGGAATGACACGCCATAGCACCAACTTGTGGACCTTCACAGCACACACGCATACCACATACCAACTGTAGCCAGACACCAGATACACCGTTATGTCCTTACACCAATCCATCGCCTACTTCCAACCAAACTATTTGCGGGAGGGTGAAATTAATATGTTGTGATGTCACTACCGCCAGCTGTCTAGAAAGAAACGTAGTCTTCTGACGTAGTTCCGTTGCATAGAAAGCGCTTGACGTAGACACGTCTATCTATTTGCACGCTGCCTGCGTGGGACAATTGATGCTCCCCTGTCTGCCACCTGGCAGCACGCTTTGTACTGGACGCAAATAACACCGCAACAGTAAAAGAACAGTGGAAAAACGCAACGGACTATCACAGAAGGGAAGAGGTTAATAACAAGGATGTCTATATTGATCTTGTGTATTCAATCAATCATTAGCGCGAGTCTCAGCATGGAGACTCCGCTGAGTCTCAGCATGGAGACTCCGCTGTAGGATAGTGGTGTAGGAAGTACTCGCTGTCACTTCCTGCCGTCGCCCCATCACTCAGCCTCAAGACACTGGAGCACTCCGCATAGAGTTAACAGCTCTACCTATTCCGCATGACGACACGCGGCCACATGCCTCGCTGCGTCCTGCCATGTTTCATAACATCGCTAGATGCTCGTGACAAATGTGCGAACAAATCATTGTCTCTATAAAAGCTGCAGCCACACACCTATCTGTGGAGCGCCAGTGACATTTACATAAGTAAGGCTGTCTCCTAAACAGGCCTGCTTTATGACCCCCTTGCCATTCAAACACCCAGGGTATTAACCTTGCCTCATAATGTGTCAGCAATAAATCGCTATCAGTTGAATACTTCAGGTCAATTGAGTTCATTACAATGCTGGACTGAGTGGTACACAAAACGAGAGCACAAGATAGGTCCATGTCTAAATGTACATAACTTCATGTTTATATTATAATATATATATATATAAAACACAATTTTGGTTTATTACCAAATTAGCTGCTTGTATTGATATGGCTCAATGCGGCGGTGTGATGAATAGGAGTTGTTACTTGTAGATAACTGCTCCCCCCATCCCAAGACAATTACCCTCTACAAACAACTGCCCTCTCACATACAAAACAGCAGTCGTATAAATGGATGTAAACTACAAGTAGTTATCCACGTGAACAACTAATGGAAGAAAACATCACTCATAAAATAGTTTATTTTAAATGTTTAGCACTATTATTATTATTCATAGCCAGATATAACTAGATAAACAATGACAATGTCAAAATCAACTTATAGAACTGTACCTGCTGATCAATAATGACAGGGCAATTTAAAAACACAAATTGCCCACCGTGCTGGGATTAGACAACACACTATGCCTACTTGTAAACTCAGTCAAGCCCATCCTTCTTACCAGCGGAAAACAGATCACCATATATTTATTAAACGAAACCAACACTTTGCTTTGCTCATCCCTTCATCTGTGCCTGTAACGCGACACCAACAAACCTTGTGAGTTGGGCCCAAAGGGGTACCAGGATTTATTGTCACCAAGCCACAAGTGCTGGGTCAACAAGGTGCAGATTGCGACATAGGTACCAGAGGGTTGATGGGGACTCAGACCCTGTCAAATCTGTCGCCACCTGAGACTACCGAGGGATTCGTTTGACAGCAAAGGACATGTACACGGGCATGTGTCATTGGCAAGTCCCAGACACAGGGGTAAAAAACATGGGAGCCGACAGAGGTATTACGTTATCTACAGCTGTGGCAGCCGCTTACTTGTTTATGGCTCAGTGATCTCCAGTGTCACCAAACGTCAGCTTGCTCGGTACAGAAAAAAACAAATTTACGGCAAATTTATCAATTTATGTGACAACTGGGCAAAGGAGGGTGGTGTGTGGGGATTCGTCTTCGTGGGAGAGATTGAGGGAATGAGCCGCAGCTGAGAAAGGCTGGGAGAGACTTGTGTTTCTGTAAAGAGGAGAGGAATACAGGAGAGGAAAAGAGATGACAATAGGAAAGAACAGACAGATGATGTGGAGAGATAGAGACAGAAAAGTAACAACAGAGATAGGCGGCACAATTTACCAAAAGATAAAAAGATCACAATTTCATATTGTAGCACTAATCCTTACAGTCAATCGACACACATTGGCTACGCCAAATATTGTCAACTCGGCTGTACCAAGTGGGACAAAAGCAAGTTGTCTCAAAAGATTTGGGGTCTGGGTTGTCAACTTGTGACAGTGTAAACATGGCTGACTGCCCCAGGCTATCAGTTATTTGTCACCCGAAATGCAAATAGTAGGGCCTATGTCATCTAACATTTTTTCATGCTAAAATGCCCAGGATGTGGTCTAATGCACACAAACTCCCTCAGTCCTGATTCTGGTGAAAAATCACTTCTGGAAACAAAACCCAGATAAACTGTACTCTAGCATTGGTGAAACAGGAAGCACTAGTACTAGATTTGTGTTGACTCTATGCCATTAAAACCTCGGCAAACAATGATTTGGGTACTGTGAAAGAGGAAGCAATACCTGTGCTAATTTTACAGCATTTTTATGACATATCCTTATATAGTCATGCTGATGGCCTTCTTTAAATAACGCACCTGGGTACCAGGGCGTGACAGCCAGGGGTAGAATGTTGACACTGCAGTCGGTTATATATTGTGACAAGCAGCGCACCGTTGAATTCGCTAGTTTTTCACTTCGAAACAACAATTAGCTACTTATGTTTTTTTTTAGGTCAGACAGGATACAGAGGTCACCAATTCCAGGAATCTCTAAACTGTGTCGATTACACGCCAAATCAGATAGCACACCTACACGGGAATTATAACGCAGAATGGAGAAAATCAAATGAAAGAAAACGATATAACCTATGACTCAAACAGTGGACTATCTGACCAGGAGTGTCTAGTCAGCATAGGTGATAAAATTAACAACATACTTAAGAACGATCAACAAAAAGTGTTCTTTAGTATAAGACATCTATGTATGTCATACACATTTTGGACATTCGCGTCATTTACTAAGCTCTAAATAGTAAATGATTTGTAAAGAACACCAAACGTTCAGTTACGTTTGCCTTCCTCAAGTAATTGAAATGAGTCTGAGATCTTACAAACATCCGAACATTGGACCATCGACTCGCATACTATCTTGCGATAATCTGTGCAAAGGGTAAGAAGATTAACCCTTGCTTGAGCACTGCCCAACTACACAGGCCAACAACTCCACAAAGCAGCCGTGATTGGCTTAGCCGAGCCGATCGCATCTCCAAATCGACCAGATAATTGTATTTGGGTCAGCAACAAACCAGATTCTCTGGGGATGGGTACTCAGGGTCAATTGGTCGTCAACAGTGGCTTGGATAAAATCACGAAAATCCACTTGGCGACTGTTTGCAAACTCCTCGAGCAAAGAGAAGATGACAACATCTAAGCACTGCGGCACGCACAGAATGCGGCCCAATGACCCGATTTAATGCACAAATGCATCTCGGCACAACAGCATAGTCTAAGCTTCTCATTGCAAATATTCTCGCCACTTTAAAATTTGGTTCAGTTAGGCTAAAACAGAACTACTCTACTTAAAGTCAACAGATCCATGTTCTACTGAACACAAGTAGAAATAAAAACATTGAACAGGTTTGAATACATGTAATGGACTTGAATGCTTCTAAAATTAAAATGTCAAGAATGTGGATGGGTAAACATAATCTTGAGGAATTTTGACTAACAGAACTGTATTGGTCAATTTATACATACCATATTACAGAATATCACCATAAAACATTATATACACGTGGCACCATCTAGTGGCAGCCACAGACAGTCTATGAAAAGAATTTCTGACATTACCCAAAATATATCGCTAACCTGCCATTGCGTTACCATGCCAACGTCGCCGGAAGCAGACATCAACGAACAGCGCAATAGACAGTTCCTACATCAAACTGCTTTGTAAATACACAGCAATGTGAAGAACCCTTGACAGTGTTTGGTCGAGGCCAAGTGTGTGGAGCTAGTGGAGCCAGTGTAGGACTCAACTGAGACATGAATTCACATATCAGTCACCACTTCAGTACAGAACGAACTATTTTTCACAACCTTCAATAACAAGATCAGCTCCGTTTTTTTTAGTCACTTTTAAATTCTCTGCAGGTATCCCACTAAATTGGTTCCTAAAAGAACATACCATGTCCACGTAGGAACGCCACTGATGAATATATATATCCCACAGAGATGCATAAATCTTCCCCCAGACAGCACTGTGTGTCAGGGAAGCAATAAATCCGAGACACATAGGAAAACCATAACCTGTTTATGAACCAGCAGTCGTCCGAGTCAGCGGGCATATCAACACGCTCAATTAAGATTTACGCAAATATCTCTCGGGTTACATAATAACTAACAAAAAACACCCCTCCCACTGTGATGGCGTCTGGATAACTCTGACTGCTGCCGAGTTATGTCACCATCAACTCTGCAGTGGTAAAACATGACGCCTGCAACTACAGTGAAATGCTTATTCTCTGTGCGAGGTAAAACATAATATGACATGCGTAGAAACAGAAGACTTACCTTGTATAGTTCTCTTAAAGAAAGCCTTGCAGGCCTCGCATGAGGCGACACCATAGTGATAGCCGGACGCGATGTCACCACACACAAGACACAGTCGCTTTGGACTGTCACATCCCTCATTGTCCAGGAGCAGTGTGCTCGTGCAGAAGTCGTGCTTTGTCTCGCTGCTCTCCGGAGACGATTCCGAGCAGCTCAGATCACCGCCATCGCCGCGATATGACAAGTTCAGTGACTCATTGTCGTTGTAGTCATTGAGGAGCTGACCCAGGCCGTTGATCCCGTTACTGAGGGAGCATACTGGGGAGAAGTCAGAACTCTCCTGCTCCACCTTGATCCCAAAGTCACTGCTCAGGTCATAGGCCATCATACGCTCGGCCGTGATAGGGACGGGCGTAGGAACGAAACAAAGACGTCAGATTCTGGCAAACTATGGTCAACGGAGCTCACGATCTGAAGGAACAAGATGGTTATTGTCAAAAAGAACGTGCAACACTAAGCGAATGTGCTATCAATTTAATATTGCACATAGCAAGTACGAATCCATGTTGAAGATGCATGCAACAAACAAACATCTTATCACAGACAAATGTTGATAATACCAACTATTTCTGACAAAGTGTATTGAAATACAGTAATTCTGACTAAGCTATAAGTATAACTATGATTGTGCTGCTCAATAGTCAATACATGAAAATGTACAGGGCAATGTTTAGTCTTTAAATCGGAACAAATGCAAGATATTGTCCTGTACACTTAGCTAACTGCAATAACAGCTCTCATAAACCTGCACAGAGCCGATAATTGAACTACACAGCTACTAACTGAAGAACAGTTCTGGTAAAGATGAGCACACACTTCACTCAGTTACAGTCAAACTGCTCAATAGTCATCCTAACCCTGCACACATGTAACATCTCCCTGAGCTGTAGTCTTGCACACCAAATCCTATCCAACTGAGAAACGTAGTTACTTAACTACAGCAATAGTTGCACGTGAGACGTACACAAGATGCAACAAGAGCGAGTGCGACAGTACTACCACCGTACCTGACTACCACACATACACACACCTCCACTGGCCCCACCTACCTGCAGCTTGCCTGCACCTCCAGTCAGCTGTCTCAACACAATCCCAGCCACAGTGCTCACACACACACCCTGTCACACTCCCCACACTGACCACAGGTACTGGACACACCAGACAGCTGTAGTACTGCCCAGGCACTACAGACAGGACAGAGTACGCCCACACAGTCCACTCACTATCAGCCCGATCAATAGTACTCTAGCCTTGACCAAGCTTAGACTTGCTCTGAGTAGCTGCACTGGCCAGTTGCAACCAAGCACTGAGTGAGGGCCCACTGGGCTATGACTGATTCAGGACATTGTAGGACAACAATGTCTGCTCACTCAAGCTTGCCCTTCAGCCAGGCAGTAGTGTTCAGCCAGGTCTCTGTACAGCTCACTGCTGTTATCTCACAAGTTATTATTGAACCTCTTTCAATGAGTAGCTCAGGCCTGGTGTATGCGGTTATCTCACATCACATGTACACGAACACAGACACGAACACAGACTCGCACAAGGCATGTGTTCTGATGACAGCTATGTTAGTCCAATCACGCTGTAGCATTGTGATCAATTCCAGGGCAATGCTGACATCGGGTGACGCCTCTTAAATGCACAAGGCTTTAGTTATATCTCATGCTTTATATATTTCTGTCTTTACCTGTTGAACGTTCACAAAGTGAAGACAATGACATTTCAAATTAAATACACTTGCAAAAACCTATAAATGGAACATTGTAAACAAAGAATTTTAATGGGACACACTCACTACCCAACTGTTACTTAGTGTAAGACAAAATGCACAGACACTAGAAACCCTTAACTGTTGGACCCAATTTGTGAAATGTCCAAACTGACTCACAGAAACTGCACTAACAACACAAGATGACAACAATTTCTCCAACACATCAAACAGCAGCAATTTGAAAATAAACAGCATCAATGAATCTTGAAAGGAATAACTGGAAGAACAAAAACAAGCCGGCAGGGGTGTAAGCCCAGGGTGTGGCCCCTCCAAGTAGCCCCTGACAGCTGGCTACTGATGGATGTTTGACCAGTGGTCAGTGTGGCAACTGTCCACTGCTTTAACCCCCACACAGCCTCCTCCAGCCTCTCTCCCTGGAGACACTAATTGCTTCCACTGATGGCATTCATTACCACAGTCCTTCACAGATGGCCCCCACCCGATGCAGCCAGCCAAAGTTAACAGACAATTTAACGAAACAAAGTGATTAAATGCAGCAAAGTGAACAAAAAACCAAATGAGACTTCTACACAGCTGCTGACAATTATTTCACTTGTCTCATGATTCTGGCTGTCTTCATGCATTGACAATTGCGACAAAAACAAATGAATCGTCTCTAGGCAACTGATTCATTTCGTGATTTATAAATCACTTGGGAGCTGTTTTCCCAGTTTTTTTTGCTATATATAGTGCAAAATAACTGAAATATGCATTCATAAATCATGTAATTTTATATCTGACAAACTACTCAGTTGTCGTTTCTGACTTTTGTTAATTATCCCAGCAGCCATTGATCTGTGTCTACCTACAAACAGCAACTGCCACCATTGCCATATGGTGGCTATCTGGGTAACTAATATTTAATAAAGGGATGAAACTGTAGCTCTAGGTTTAAATGTCTTTTAAAATGTGGATGCCTTCAGAGTAGAGGGTAGACGAGGAAGACTACGATGGGATGGAAGGATTGTGTAATTGAAAAGAAGGACTTGGCGGGATCGGGAAGGAAGAATGAGAGCGACATACTGGGAGAGTGGAGACTGCAACAAGGGATCATGGATGGAAGGGGAATAAAAACAAAAAACAATGTATCAATGTCAGCCTCACCGCTGACAACAGGGACAGAGGACAAAAAAAAATACAAAAATGAACAATGCTTTATAGAAACTGTTCCCCAGTAGATAAGAGCCAGCAACAGGTCAGCATGACCAGCGAGCTTGCCCCCACATGGCTAGCGTGCATACTAAATATATACAAGCTGACATGTGTCTATCTGCCTCCACTGCTTGGCTTATCTCTGTGCTAGTGAAACACAATTTCTCAAAGACCAACTGGCATGAATAATAAAGGAGCCACAGCCTGAGATTCGAGCGGGGGAGTCTGGGCTGGGGATTATCTGCTTTCATCAACAGCCAACCGTACACTGTCGGCAAATTTAATCAACGCTCACAAACATGTTACCATAGATGGCCGATGTACAAAGCATCGTACATGACATGTACAACCTGACAGTGAACACTGTAGTACACCGGAGGGTTCCGTTGCACCAAAATTATTACTGGCTGCTGTTGTAAGTGTAATTAAAAAGTCAATCATATCATCATGTCTATTTATGAATTATCGATGTAATATGACTAAATTTAAACATAATGGTTAGTGTTAAGAAAAGAACTGTGACAACTCGAGGAATGGCATTGTTAGTGTCGACAAATCGTGTTTGATTAAATAAAATTTAAGTTAATTTATTGGCAACACGCAATAAGGCAAGTAGCCAGGGAAGTCATTGGCTTATCAAGAGTCCAAGATTTATTCATAAAACTAGATGCCTGTTTTGTACATTTTGTTTTAAACATATTTTAACTGCCAGCATTTACACAATCTGTAGATAATGTTGGTGTAGCAGGACAGCCATGATGGCAAGACAATCTAGTGATTGGTCTATCTGCTTGATGTCATTAAGATAAGCATGGACCTCACAACAACAACAGCAACAAGAGCAATGACAACAACAGCAGCAATGCTTGCTTTCTACTTGTAGCATCCCTGCATGGCAACACGGTTCAAAGCGTCTTAAATTATTCTCTTATCATCAAAGTACATCTCCCATCAAAGGGAACAAAACACACTAACTAAACATCATCGCCCTCTATTGTCACTGACTTGTTGTGATGTTCCCCTTTGGGGTTATAAGGCCATCTCTGTCATCGCCCCACTGAGCCCGAGTGCAGGTAATGAAGGTAGCCAATGGTTGGCCAGGTGAGACAAGGTCTACATAGACTACCTTGAATGCAACCTTTATTTCCAAGAGCACTGCCGCTTGCCACAGTCTCTTGGTGTGTTCTTCAATAGACCAATATCTAATGAGGGCCTTTGGTGACACTTCACTGCTACACAATGACATGTGTCAATCATATTCTTATGTAGCTACATTGATAATCCACTGATCATCGTTTAGTCACATATACTCTTAATTAGCCTATGTTAACCAACATGCACTTTTTTTAACCAACAGAGTTACTCAACTTACTGTAAACCCAAATAATGAATATTAGGGCATACATCGTCAATAAAAACATGCCGAAACAGGAACACTCATGTTGTATAGTTACCAACTCTTCCTCGTTACATGTTAGGACGAGATATGATTGCAAGAGTAAAACCCGGTACATAGAAATTATCAGAAGATAATGTTTCCGTTGAATCAATGAATGCTACTGACATACTGAACTTGATCCAGTCTAAATCATAGTAAATGCCTTTAGAATCCGCGTATCTGCCCACATTTGTTTGCTCTCACAACACGTAGTACAATCAACAGACAAGTCAGGCAGTAAATTTGAACTGACAAACTTCACATGAGATGAACATTTGCACACTTCAGATGCAGTATGCAACGGTGATGTGATGGAAGAAAGGTTTTACTGACAGGAACCTTTAGGCAGAGCTCTATAAGTACCGGTAGCTGTAGTTGAGCGATACACATACAGGAATGTGCCTGTCTCTAACCCTTGTGGGGCTTCTCACCTGCACTCTACCAGCAGCAGCTGTGTAATTAAGATATCAAATTAGAGCCCCTCACACAAATATACCTGTTCCTGTCATCAATATAACCACCAGCCGAGCACCAACGGGAGGCACCAACGACAGCAAATAATATAATTTCTCCAGCAATGCAAGGAGCACTCATACAGACCAACAGAATTAATTGAAGACCTTTATTGACAAGTTAAACATGCATGGCAGCTAACCATACACAGTGTATATGCAAGCACACACACGCACACACAGAAGCACAGACTGATACGGCGTGCCCTACTCTTCTGTATTCTGTAATGTCTGAAAAAGCACACAAAATTATGCTTATCTCTTATCTCTTGCTGACGCTTGTTTCATGAACTGCTGCAGGCAGACAAAGGTAGCTGGAGAGACGCCAGCAACAACACGGCTAGGTGAATACCGTGGTTTGGTTCAGCAAGTAGTCCTGACCAGTCTTAAACGCACCAATCTCTTACCCAGGCCAAATCACCAAATCCAACACTGTGGTTACTCACCTATTCTGTTGTGCCACTGTTAAACCTATTTACAAGTGTTCATTAATGCAACGGTTCAAAGACCTTGCACAGATAGCTTTTCAGGAGAACTAAAAAAAGAAAATTCAATACTAAGTTAGAATCATGCTAACCACTAGCGATTGGCTAAAAATTCATTACATTTTACTATGCATGAAAGACCATATTGCATTTGGCTGGTAAAAAATAAGATGGCTAAGAAAAAACTTAGCTTAACGGAAAAAAATAAAACAAAAATAGATGGAATAGGCTTCGATATCAATGGGTCCAGCTTCTATAACATCCCACATTTTTGGTACACTGGCAAGAACCTGTTGAACAGACTTATTAGTATAAAAACACCAGTGTTTGTGTCATTAACAACTAACACTACTTATAGTTATAGTGATGTTCTTGACACAAAACAGCTTCCCTTAATGCTTCCTCTATGTATCTAATCTAGCTGACCTTTGACCTGCCAGACTGTCTTGGGTTCAGCGGAGTAGCGGCCTGGTGGGTAAATTCAGTTATCTTCACCAGGAGGAAATGTTCTTATCAGTTGGCTATGCCTCTTTAGTGAGGTGCTTAAATCATTCCTCTTGTGTGCATCTGTTATAAAATCTCATCCCCATAATGTAGGTCTATCTCAGCGTCCTTTAGTCATTAGTGGTAATTATTTCTGACCCTTATAAATTGGATAAATGAACATGCAAAAGGCTGCACATTGGATTTTCTCTCTCGATATTACACTTTAGGCAAATATTATAATAATAAACTGACAATTTTACCCCAAAACTTAATATTTTTGAACCTGTTTAGTCAGAATTTTGTAGCCAAAATAAAAAGGCCTTAACCAAATGGAAATTAATTTTAGTCATGGTGATTACTATGTAAGCTTGGACATGCATTTTTCAGTGAAACTGACCGTATTTCAATGTGTACTCCAGAACTTGCTATTACATGCTTTGAAATAAAATTTGTATCAATAAAAATGCCAATATGTTGTCTGTTCATGCGTGAAATTTTGTTGTGATTAAAAAAACTACAAGTTCGGTAGGCTTCCAAAACAACCCATGAATCCACGATCTACAGGCCGCGGCGACATGCTGCCTGCGCTAAGATGCTATGTTGTTACGCTAGCGCCGAACGCCTTTCCGGTCAGGTCGAAAAACGGCACGTAAATCATGCTTCTTCACAGACCTCACACCGCATCAATATTAGTCTTATTCAGTCAGAATAAAGTTTATATTGAAGCGGAATAGTAGTTCGACTGATCAGTGATAAGCACTAATTCCGAACAAAGTCAAATATGTCGGCCATATGCGCATGTAACATAAGCCTACGCGTAGCTGTCATCTTTTGCTAACAACTTCACTATTTCATATCAGACCGAATAGTGTCAATCGATTCAGCATTAAATTTGGAATCAAACACATTGTTTTGTGAAGATTACACTTCATTTGTGACTGCGCCAACACTTGAAGAGAAAGATTTGCGAATTTTCCCCGAGTATTGACACTTAGCACGGCTTCGGTAGCAAGATATTTCAGCATATAGTAGTTCCTAACTGCAAACAAATATGATCTACACAACAAATAATATTGTATTAATAACTTGTAGTAAATAATTTTAGAATTAGTTTATCATTAAAAGTTGATTTCCCCATTGCAATAAAATAGGCTGATCCACACAGCCTTCACAATGGACGCTAGTACAAGCCGACCTTTGGTGGGGGCGCGCAATGCCCGTTGTTAACTGACATTTTGGTAAACGTTCTTTACGATATTTTCGCTGTTTGTTATCCCATTTTAAATAATCAGAGATGTTTTAAGTATACTGTAACATATGTGTTGTGTTAAAAACGATTAAGGAATTACGAAATATACTAAATAAAAGGAGTGTTAGCAAACGGCACTGCTACGCTTATGTCCGACCTGTGAGGCATTATCGTGTCATTGCTATTTAGGCCGACTTTCAACCTGCATTTATGATCTATGCCTACGGATATGCATGGAAAATCATATTTAGTACAACAATTTTATTCAGCTTTGGAAATAGTGTACATATATGTTATAAGATAATGTCACAAAATATTGTCGATGGCAGAATGCATGGCGGGACGAGGTCGACGTAGGCCAAGATCAACGACATCATAATTCAGTTAATTTTGATAAGAACATATTCTGGCTGTTCCTTTTGCAATATTATCAAATCATTTTGTCATGTACAATAATATATTTTAAAACGAATATCCAAAATTACAAAGAAACAATGCTAAATATGCAATTACAAATAGTTCAATTTAATATTATTTTGTAATAAAAAGATTGTACTTATGCAAAGTAAGTTACATTTGTTAACAAAAATTAACTCTCTAATAAAGGTACATTAGGTTTCAGATCCACTCCAGTGCAGGAAGTTTTAGTTTTGAAATTTTCGCTGATTCCAGGCTATCAGAGAAAGGAAAACTAGTCATAAAAAGTCAGTTAAAAACAAAACAACATGACATGGCTCATTGAAACTTGTTTTATTATCCACATATCAAATTTATCTTCCATTTGTTTATATTTTTATTGGCCTATGTTATATTTTTCAATTTTGTGCTTGTCTCTTGCCAGGTGCTAAACTGCCAAAACAATATTATATTCCCTCATTTTCAAAATAAGATATCTCAAAAAGTATCGTTCACATCCATCTAATGTTTTGTAGATTTATAGTATGTATCAATGCCCTAGGGTGTGTGTAGTATTATTAGATTGAAGCCATTAATTTAAAAGTTGTATCATGTCAAAAATGGCATTTGTATAATAACATCCGTGCCCGACCCTACACTATGGTCCGAATGGCTAGTGCGAGCACAGAAAGGTTAATAAGATGTCTATTGTATTTCAGGGGTATTTATATGTATGTAACTTCTGATTATCAGTATTAACTATGGCTACCTGTCTTTTAGTTTATCTTCTGTATTTGAGTTATTGAAATAAAGATACTCGTTTGATAAACAGCAAAGTTCTGGTTCCATTATCCGGACATGAAATAATGAACACATTATGATGGTAGGTGAGTTTCCGCCGTGTTTATGACCACTTGATCCGGGCTGCAGGATGCCTTTATGTTCCTCTGCTTACAAACGCTGTATAATTCTATCACACAGAGGCTTCAATTTCCTCCGGGCACGTCAAAAACATCATTGACAAAAAGCATTCAGAATGATGTCTGTTTGTGTGCGACGTTGTATGCTCGGCTTCAAAGGACTGGTGGAATTACATCTGCATAGAAACTTCCATAATACCTCTGCACTATAGCCACTGATATTACAGGCTGAGAGAGCCGGGCTCAGGCATGTAATCATGCAAATCCATAACGGCTGTATACGTTCATTCTACCACAATGGCAGTGAATCACTGCCTGAACAAACAGGTATTAGTCCTGTGAAGAATGCCCACTAAGTCTCAGGGGTAATATCACAAGAAACCAGCGTTTCTTATTGGTTCAAATCACCATCCACCCCACCAATACGTAGTGGGTGTTCAGATGTTGAGTGATCCACAATCGTTTCCAAAACCACAGCCTATAGCTGCCGGATTCAACTGCTTTGGCATGTTTTTTAAGACATTGTCCACCATTCAGCCTGGTTGAATGAGTTGAGTTTCACATTTTTCATGAATATGCATTAAATCTGTTCCACTGGATAGGTGGCGCCACCATAACGACTGTTTCCCTGCAATATGTGTTGTTGACTAAAAGCAGTTAAGTGAAAATACATATCATACAGAAACAGAAAATTACGTTATCTACATCTAGCAATCTTTTCATTAAAAAATCTTCAGGAGTAAATACTTAAATACAGAAATAGTAAATCTATATGCAAAAACAATTTAGTTTCACCCAACTGTTCACTTATGATTAATTTGTCTTTTAAGATACTCATCCAAAATGTCTGGATGAAATAGCACTCACATGTGATTATGAAGTATTTTTATCAACTACTATTTGGGCAATGCATCAACTGCCTGACAGTACAGGATACTGCACCTTGAGAAGCCAGAAGGCAGCCTGCCTTAATGGCGCCTAGATAAGGACATACATAGTATGATTGGATGTAGCCTATTTATAATGAGCGGACACAGTCTCTATTGACTGAACTATCTATGCTAAGGGCAGACAATTTCTCAAGTCTAACGTGTTTACTTTTAACTGTAAATCTCTGCTGCCAGACTATCAGTTGATATCCTATCATGCAGTTTAAAGGGGCTTTCATTCACTGCAGGATACAAACTGTGGAAAAAGCCACAAATTTGTCTGCCCCACGGCAATCCGGCAAACAGTGATGTCATAGGATTACATTACATCACTGGTTTAGTCATTACAGAACAATAAAAAAGATGTCTTTTTACCAACCACTGGGCATGACACTGCACATGGTAAATAAAACACCTTTTTAAGACAATAATAACATTGTTACAATGTAAAGTACTTAGCTGAAGCCTGTTACGATTACAGTACAAAACTACATAAGTTACATAAGTTCCGCAACTGAATCACAAATACTTTGTGTATTGGGCCTAGACTACGAGTATCCGTATTAAAGTGAATGGTGGCAACAAGTGTCACATTATGAAACCATTTGCTAGAATGATCAATGATATGATGATAGGACATTTCTACACAACCACAAGTGTAGCCCTGAGCATTGTAGTTCCAGTTGTCTCAACTGAATGGACTTATTGGTCTTTAATTACAATACAATAGTACTGGAGATTTTCTACAAGGTTTAAACTTAAAGAAAACAGGACATTATTGCTTCATGACTTTGAAATGAAAATTGATTTGTAATAAAGGCTGATTTTATTTGGGACATATGACACTGACAGCGACTGTCAGTCTTGGATCAACCTGTAAATGTAATGAAATTATCCAGTTTTTAGCATTACTTTTGTTCAATGAACTATGTGTCCTTAAACCTTCAATTCAGTCAAACTTGACTTCACAGCGTTATAATCCATATAAAACAAAGTGTCTGGCTGGTATTTATTTTAAACTCTTCATGTAGTTGGAATAGTGAATCATTTACACATGTCAGTGACAGTAATATTTAATCCAGCAGGGTCCTCCAATGTAAACTGCAATTTACAGTCTGTAATTGAATGGGCCACAAATAGAATTGGTAACTAAACCAAGCAATATCATTATCGGCTATAAAACAACAATAGCTAAAAGTATCAGCTATCCTATGCACAGCCACTAGGGCAATGACAACAGATTAACAGCCATGGCATGTAGATGATGCCACTGCTGAATATATACAGACAACTTATATAATGTACACTCATAGCATACTCAATAGCTGATACTTTGTGAACATGTACACTATAGTGCACGTTTAATGTCTACCTAGGCATAACTGACAAACATTAATAGCACTGCATTCCTTTCAATAGTTCAAAGCAAACAACACTCTTTATTCAGCCATACATGGTTGCAGACATCACAATGTATCTACACTTACTTGAAGGGATATTAATGTATTAACAAATCATTTGTCAAGTCAGTAGGCCAATTAGAGTAGATATGAAGTGGATATCATACAACATCAACTCAGACAGTAACTCAATACCATCACTCATACACTCAAATACTGAAGCACAATAGCACCTGGTATGGGACAGTTCACTATATGAGCCACTGCAGCCAAACATACCGGAGGCAAAACAGTTATAGGTAATGCATCTAATCTAGACAATACCAGCAGCGCTAAGGAAAGAGTGTGATTGGTTAAAGTCAATAAAACATATAGCAATAACTAAGGTCAAGCTCATGATGTAATTCTACTCAAAAGCTACACTTCACTTCTCGTTGACTTACTGAGTAAAAACCTCAACAAGCAAATAACAAAGCTGTTTAAACTGGATTTCATAACTGAGTGCAGTAATTACATGCCAGCCCTGGCTGCCAAAGGCAGTCACAGTAACCTAGTGTGTATATGAAGGCCAACTGGCTAAACACAAGAATACCTTTTGACAGTTTTTTACAGTTTCGCCAAAATTACATCTAATAATAGCACAACACAGGTGACGACCGTAAGCACAGGGCATGAACACTCGAGTCTTGTGTCACACTTGATAAGTCTTTCACTATATATCAGAACATAATTTCACGAGTCACATAAAACCTGTTTTATAACCAATACAGACACTATCCTGAATGATTGCAAGAAATATATTTGCGTTCTGTCATTCTTCTCACCCACAAATACATGGATCCATAAAATTATATTAAAAATTAATACAGCAGGATGATTGCTAACCAACTTTTCTTTGATTATTGGCCAAGCCAAAGAATGATAACAAACTGAAGCTCGCTAGCAATGCGTAATAATGGTCGCTGCTGCCAAAGGGATGGTGGTGAACTCAGCAGGAAAAATTACAGTTTTTTAATGTTTATTGTAATACATTTTAGGGATAGAATGAAGACTGTTTGGATTAAAAGATGGTTAAACAATCACAGTGGATGCCCCTTTGTGGTGCACACCACTACTTAATGAGAACATTGTAATTATTTTGGTTTCTGCTTGACTAGCAAGTGCTCTAATGGAATACTTACATGCAGTTAATCAATGCAATGGTGCTCCTTTATATCATTATCATCTTACATAATAGGTAATAGACATGCCTGTAGTTTTTGTATCCTCACAGTACACACTGCATACTACATGCTCTTAACGATGGCCACATATTTTTTATTGTAGCATGGATTCTTCAGTGGGTAATTTGTTATGTTCAATCCACAATGAAATTGAAACAACCTGTATATAAAGAATAATTGGTCGAACAGATCTCATGACAATCCAAATAGGCTTACAAGTGCGGGTTTTCAATTTGCCGTGACCTGTTTTTTGCGAAAACCGTACCGTCACGGAGCACCGTCAGCACGACATTTTTGGCGCGCATCATCATTCAATCACGAACGATAAGTTCGTAAAATAAAGGAATACTTTTAAAAACGTTATGCCATTGTAAAGAACATAATCTTGTCGTTCCAGTGATATCAAATATGTATTATTTAACGCGGACTGGATGATGTAAGGGCTGCGTGACCAGTGGTCTGTCGTAGTTTAGCGTCAGAACTGGCCACATCCAACAGCCGCGGCGGCCGCTGTCATAATGCTACATACATCATGTCCCTGAGCACAGATAGGGATAGGCCTACTGTTTAATTATTGGGCACTCCGACACACCTCAATTTCGCCGTTATAACTTGAGTTTTGCTTAACTTTGATACCTCAGTGCATTAGTTCCATTATTCAACATTATCCCTGGCATATTTATGTTTAAAAATATTGCGTCTTAGGATACTTTTGAGGCGTAAATAGCACCCCGGTTTGCATCAACATATGCCGCTATATCGCTCATTTTATGAGTGCGATGCGGTAATGCACGACCGCAGTAGTGCAGACTAGTGCAAACCGGGTCGCTATTTGGGCTTCAAATAATAAGACACAATATTTTTGTAATATAAATATGCCTGGGATGATGTTGAATGATGGAACTAATGCTCTATAGTATCAAAGTTAGGCAAAACTCAAGTTATAACAGCGAAATCGAGGTGGGTCCACATTCTACACAAGTAGCAACTATTGTAGTCTGTAAGTGTAATTGTAAAAAGCTAACACACATCTCAGTCTCAGTGCATGTCGGTTCTTTGTCTTTGTCAGATCCTAATCAAATAACCAACTCATTAAATCTGGCCAACAATGCATTCTCGTTTATCTTGTGCAACGAATCAGCGCAACAGCGGGGATAGTGTGGATGTCAGAGTTTTGTGTAATTGGAGGGTTATACGATGTGCCGACCAACGCCCTGGGAACAAAGAGCGCCCGACGCTTCAAAGATCTGACCAGCAATTACAATGAGTAGCAATCAGTAGCCAACTGCCTGGCTTTGAAGGCAGCCTCCCATGCACACCGTGATTGCCATTATCATGATGTAATTGTAAGGCCAGCCCGTCTACTCTAGACTAGTTTAGTTTAGACGAACGGAACACTAGTCAGTAATAACGAGACGTGTGCTAGCCACGCCACGTGCTATCTCAAGCAAATCCCGCAACTCACCTCACTGAATTTAACTTCTTATCACAAATTCCAAAATGTTTGCAGCAAGCATGTCTATTAACAAACCGTAGCAGACAGTAATCCCATTTGTCCCACCTGTCACACAAATATTTCTGCTTAAATATTACACCCCCTTCTAACGTCCAGACAAACAGAAGATTTCATTGGCTGTGAGCCAACCAAACCCCCAAATATTAGCCAATCAGCGGCCACGTGACCTTGAACTTTAGCAAAGCTACAGAGGGGAAGGTCTGCTCGGGCTTCGGCAAAATCCCGGCGTTATAATGTGCTACACATGACAGCATGGAATCACCTTTCAAAAAACGACAGGAATAGATAATCCGTATAACTTACCTACATATGTATATCCACAAGGAATTACCAACCGTTCTTTTAAACGTCGCTTTTTAAATGGGATATCGACGGAAATACAAATGTCAAAAGCAACTTCCTTACAGTACTCGACAGAAAGGCAGCCAGGTGGCGCACTTTCGGTTCGATTGACGTCAGCGGCAGATTGGAAGGTGAAGGCCACGGTGAACGGAAATACATTGAACGTGCTCGGTAGTGCGGCACTACGCATGCGTCTGTCTCGCACGTAGCCGCGTACACTATTTGACCTCTATGCACGCTGAGAAAATGCCGAAGCCATGGAGTGTACCAGAACATACATTTTAGAGTAACAAATGGGGATCGAAGATCTTCTGTTATTCCAGTGGTACTATAAAATAAATACCAATAACAATGCATCCGTAACTTTTAATAAATAGCATTGTCATTGTACACAATTAGGGCAGAGGGCGGGGTCCACTTTGAACCATATTTTGTAATATCTTATATTGTATAATGTATTTCTTTTTTGCCTTACAAAAAGTTAATGAATTGTATATATTTATTTAGTTATATTACGTGCATTTTACAGAATATTATAATTATAACTTCTTGTCTTCTACTGTTGATGAAATCCATTTCACGAATAACGTATAACTAGCTGCATAGTCGTGTGTTCATAGATTGAATATACATTAATTTAACAAATAATTGTGTAAAATTGTTTGTTTTTTAAATATTGACGTTTCTGCTTACATGTTTTTTTATTTGTAAATTATTTTATACAACATTATTTACTTGCTCTCAACAATTCCATATAAAATGATATATTAATTTTGAGTATTTTACTGTGAATTGTTCAACCGCAAAATATGTGGATTTAATAATGATTGAAAGAGTATTTAAAACAAATCGCCATACTACAATTTTCTAATTATAATGTATTTGGCATGGGCAACGAAAGTAAGCATCGGGTCAAAAATAAAGTCTACCCGGAATCGACGATCCATGCTCCACGGTGCGGCGCCACCGCTGTGAGAACCAGTGACCACACTCGATAAGATTAATTTTAACAAGGCTACATGAGGTAGCGCCACCGTTTGTCGTCGCTCTCTCAGGGGGCGTGCGGAATAACTGGACCCAATAAAAAAAATGTTTTAGAAAAAACTTTGTGCGCAGCGGCGCTACACAAGTCTGCACTTCCGTTTATATGCTGCAATATCCAGTATACTTTTTTAACTTTCGTCAATATGTTTTATCTGCCCCTTATTTATCATCGGGAACACTACACGATAGAGCCAAGTCGCAATTAAGTGTAAAATAATAAGAATGGTACACGCGCGATGTAATTAGTGCAGATAACATTAATCGTTACTAAATAAAATATAGTTATATAACATAAATGTCATAATAGGGTAGACAGACTTATTGTAATATTTTATTTTCGTCAGTCTATAAAATTTTCCGGGAGTCTATAAACGGGCATATGTTATAACTTGCACTGATGGGGGTTAATATAAAATGGACACATTTGAATGAAACTGGGAGGTACTGTTATGTATCTTAACGTGATAAAAAAAACACTGTCGTCATGCTAAAAATTCACTTGTTTTATTAATTGAACTGGAAATATCAAGATAAAATATGGTTTCTAGTTAACCCATACAACCCACAGTTTACTTTAATAGGAGCAAAACAAGCTGTAACACATTGCACATTTATATGGTCTTTCGTCAATGTGAGTTAGTTACAATCGAACAAAAACAACCGAATCCAATCCGTCATACCTTTTAAAATAACATCCCATTAAAACCTGCATGCAGTGTGCGTCATTCATAAACATTGAAATCAAATCAAACCTAAGGCTGTCTACTAGTACTATGTGTAATTACAGTAATGTCATAGCCAAAATTGACAATATATTAAAGAAATCAATCCCACTGGCCATGGACTATGCAAGCTCAGTGTCACTAATTATTTTTGTTCATCCATATGACGCCATCCAACGGAATTTGTTAGAACTACGAAACTATCACTTAGAACAAGCGTAACGTATGGTTGTTGTTATTCTTTTGAGTTTTGTGTTCGAAACCGGAATCTGTACACTTATGCGAGTTCTAACGACGTGGAAAGTATATTTAATTAACAACACGTCTTCAATGCGCTTAGCGGAAAACCAGAGAACGATCACGAAACGGTTTATGTTAGCGCCTTCCGCCCGCGTCCCTGTTTAGACTTTAGACTAGTGTTTTGTTTATGTTGGGTGACACTTCGCAACGATTTGTCTTGTGCTTGTGGCAAGTTGTGCGTTTTAAACATCCTGCGTCATACATCCACCAACATAAACGAATACCGTTGCATACTAATCATGTTTACTTCAAAATATCGCCAATAAAGTCAGTATAATTTACGGTGTTGGTAATTCTACTCGGCGTTTACGGGGTTTCCGTTCGAAAACCCAAATCCCGTATCTTCTTGCCTGGATAAACTTGCCTGGATCTTCGGGTTTTAAGGCGTTTAAAGTAAGGTATAAGAGCCTTGTGTACACCCGCCTTTATGCATCGTATATTGGTATCAAAATGTTGATTACGCGGAATTTCATCCATTTTGCACGATCGCGGAATTTCCATTCCAAAAGGTGAATATTATTCTTGTTACTTTTCAGGACTTTTGTAATTATTATCTGTATTGTTTTCATGTTGAATGATCGTTGTAATAGTCTTTTGCCGAAATATAATGTAATGTCAGAGGCAAGTGTCGAGGGTCGGCATAATCAAAACATATTTTTCTTTTGTTCTTGAATTTTGAACAATGTTTAGGACCACATTGATCGGGATGTGTGTGCTTTCAATCATGATAATAGTAATAATAAAAATATATAGCTTCCGACCCTATTTAAAATAAACTGCTCTAGGACGTTTTACATAAAACTGGATAAATTATATAAAACAAGTATAATATTAATAACAAGTATAAAAGGACTGATTTAAACATTACAATACATAAAAATGTATACATTAACTTTTAATTATAGTGCAGTATTAATTATAGTGCAATATTATAGTGCAATATTATAAAATATTACAAATATAGGCCTACATCAGACCCTAAATTTTGTTATGTCATATTGTTTAGATTTTATCTGAGTTTTTATGACTGGGTTTCCTTTCCCTGATCACATTGGGTCAGGGAAAATTGTGAAAACTAAAACAGTTCTTGACCTGAAACCAGAACAACCATTGCAGCATAATAAAATAATTACATGAAGAAATAACGATATATTTCTAATGCACTTTAGTTAGAGAGTTAAGTTCTGTAAGAAATATAGCTTATTTTGTATTAGTATAACTGTTTTATATATAAAATAATATTATATTAAAACTATCTGTAATCGCATATTTAACACAAACACTGTTTCTTTGTAATTTTGGATATTCAGTTTAAAATGTATTAGTGTACATTTCAAAATTATTTGGTCACAGCAAAAGGAACAACCAACATACGTTCTTATCAAAGTTATTGTCGTCGACCTCGGCCCCCCCCCCCCCCCCCCCGTGCATCGACACTACTTTATTATATGATATTATATTGTTTACATTTGAGGCCATCTGGTTTTGGGGAGGCAAGAGCCCTGCACAGAGGGCCTTTGTTCAGCATGTTACTGTAAGTTCACTGGCGCCCTGCCAAGATTTCTAGAGACCCATAGACTTTGGAAATGACATAATCAAAGGTCAGTGTCTGTCTCCCAAAGCTACAGATTTAGCTGTATATAAGGAGGGCTCTAATGAGGAATGTTGGGGGATGCAGCCAGACACTGAGAGGGCTGGCTGTTGGGGGATGCAGCCAGACACTGAGAGGGCTGGCTGTTGGGGCATGCGGCCAGACACTGAGAGAGCTGGCTGTTGGCGGATGCAGCCAGACACTGAGTGGGATGGCTGTTGGGGGATGCAGCCAGACACTGAGAGGCTGGCTGTTGGGGGATGTAGCCAGACATTGAGAGAGCTAGCTGTTGGGGGGTGCAGCCAGACACTGAGAGGGCTGGCTGTTGGGGGATGCAGCCAGACACTGAGAGGGCTGGATGTTGGGGGATGCAGCCAGATACTGAGAGGGCTGGCTGTTGGGGGGTGCAGCCAGACACTGAGAGAGCTGGCTGTTGGGGGATGCAGCCAGACACAGAGATGGCTGGCTGTTGGGGGATGCAGCCAGACACAGAGAGGGCTGGCTGTTGGGGGATGCAGCCAGACACAGAGGGCTGGCTGTTGGGGGATGCAGCCAGACACAGAGAGGGCTGGCTGTTGGGGGATGCAGCCAGACACAGAGAGGGCTGGCTGTTGGGGGATGCAGCCAGACACAGAAGGCTGGCTGTTGGGGGATGCAGCCAGACACTGAGAGGGCTGGCTGTTCGGGGATGCAGCCAGACACAGAGGGCTGGCTGTTGGGGGATGCAGCCAGACACTGAGAGGGCTGGCTGTTGGGGGATGCAGCCAGACACTGAGAGGGTTGGCTGTTGGGGGATGCAGCCAGACACAGAGGGGTCGCTGTTGGGGGGCGCAGCGAGACACTGAGAGGGAGCTGTTTGTTAAAACAGGCCCAAAGAGGCATGCTGGAGCTGTGTGTACATAACATAGGCCAGTGATGTATCATGGCGACTACTGGGGCACACTGCCGGAGGAACTTATTGGTCTGACACCTATAATTCGGTTGCTGTATATAAGCCGCCGCCGTCTAACTTAACGTTCTGACACCTATAATTCGTTTGTTGTATATAAGCCGCCGCCGTCTGACTTATCGTTCTGACACTTATAATTCGGTTGCTATAACACAGGCCAGCGATGTATCATGGCGACTATTGGGGCGCACTGTCGGAGGAACCTTTCTCGTTAAGCACTGTCACCGAGCACCCTGCGAAAAGTACTAACAAACTATTGCAGTTTTCCCGTGAAAACTAGACTCGGTGAGTAACTCGGTTGCTGTATAAGCCGCCGCCGTGTGAACCTATTGTTCTGACATTTATATCTATAATTTAGCACACATAGCCATATATTGTGTATTAGATTTTGTATTGGTAGGGTTTTCCGCATATAATAAACTGTGGAAACGTATAACCTGACTTATCACTAGTATGACTGAGTGAGTGAACGTGTGCCCGTATGCCTCCCTGCCGACCGCTCACCCCAAACGCTACACACACATGCACACACACGCACGCACACACGCACACTCTTTTTCTCACGTCAACTACTCTGACAAGACGCTATTTTTACCACTGGTATTTTGTACGTTATATCCGTATATTTAACATCAGAAATGTTTGTTAGTACCCTTGTAAGAATTTGGCGATGTTTGAATAAAATATGATTAGGACAATGGGCTCGTTGATGTACTTGGAGAGATACTGGGTGCCAAAACTGTCAACAACCTTTATCACGTGCCTTGGATGTCCTTGTCAAACGTTCGTTTCTTTCTGAAATTAACTATTTTGCCAGTAGTATCTCTTGTTTCCAATAATGTGTGTACATCAGCGAAATATATAGTGGCCAAGTAATTGACGTGTGGCGATGTTTGGACACTGTATCAAGCAGAGATCTGCGCCTGTGTAAAAGTATGGTTATTTTAAGGGGGGTTAGGACGACAGTTTGTGTGACGCAATATATAGGTTCCACTAGGCATCCCAGTTTTGGTTTCATAATGTACTATGTATACACCTCAATTTACACCCATAATTGTAGCCCGTTATCTACAATATAATTGTAGTTACCATCAAAAGATGCCTCTGTGCCTTTCAATATGGTGAATATTGTTGAAATGCCTGGCTTGTGCTTTTAACACCTACTGGTGTCGTACACGAGTGACATATAGTTCATGATTGCATCAAATTATTAGGATAGTTTGTGGGCATTACGTTATACCAAAATTCGTGAAGATTTGCAACGTGCATGTCCAATAAAATGCTGCTTAAAATAATGATTTTGTGTGTTTTTGCCAAAAAGTCAACATTTTATGAAAAATTACCTAACAAAATATTTCGTTAATATTCTATATATTTTATTCTATTTTATTATCGGTAAGATACTGTGTTGGCCTGTATGCTGTGCTCAGTACCATTCATATCAGGCAAACGTCGTATGTAATATAAAGTACCGAATAAGCATGTTTAAACCAACGCAAGGCGCTGTTTAGCTTGGAGGTGTGCACAGTTTGATGACGCATATTTTAATTGTTATTGAGACAGTGTAAATTTCCCTTTGTGGTTAATCTAGTTATACGTATAGCTTGATATAAATCTAACTTTCGTGAAGATTTGCAAGATTCAAGAGATCTATTTTGGGTAAGACCACATTAAAGATTCGAAAGAGTGCCCTTGAAAATACTGTTTTGGTGTCATGTGTGAATTTTTTTGAACACTGGCATGGCACAAGACAGTCCAGTGAAAACTGAATGTACTACTACATTAGACCTTTCATGAAGAAGCAATAAACATACGCTAGTCGCTCGCGTATTCGCACAGTGGCTATTTTGCAGAACGCACCAATATTTCAAAATCCGTCACCAGATTGGGGCGAAATTGAGGGGTGTCAGGTTTGGGTGGATTTTTCTGAAAACTGAGGTATGAGAATTTTACGAGTTTTCCACAGCAGTTGTATCAATGGAGGTTAAATATGCTGTGAAATTTTCAAGAAAATCGTCAAAATGTCTAATTTAGTAGGAAATGAAGGAAACGTTATAATGGCCGCCTAAAACTGTAAAATTTAAATGTGGTCTTACCCCTTCTCGGGAACGCAAGACAAGCGTGCGTTGCATCAAGTGATTGTGTTATGACTTATGTAGATAAGAATTGATTAATTTAGTGTTATTAGTTTGCAACAGTACGCCATGACAAATAAAAGAAAGCATCAGGATTTTCAATCTGACCCTGGACATTGCAAGTGTTCAAACATTTGTAATAGAACCGAGAAGAGAGGGGCGTGTCCCTGGCTGTTTGTTTGATCACAGCGACTATCACTGTCAGAGGAGCATTTTGCTCGAAGAATTGTATTTGTGGTACAAAAAAACAAATATGTACAAACAGAGTCGGAAGACAGCTGATCAAAACATTCCGAGAAACTTGGCATAGCCATAGAACAGGCCCCGTCGGATGCATCAATGATCAGACAACTGGTCTGCAGGAGAAGAAGCGCTGCTGAGTGTTGTTCATTGTATGGTTGCGTGTCCTGAAGTTGTGCGTCGTCCACTTCGATGTCGGTATTGTGTCATGTCTTTCTTCTGTTTGAATGCTTCGGTGAAACTTTATGTAATGCGTTGCACTGGCAGCTCCAATTGGTAATAAACTTGGCTGGAATGTTACAATTCTGTGTGCACTTTTTAGGTTTGAGAAAACTCAATTTATCACAATCAATCATGATTGTAAGGGACATGCTTACGATGTTGTATAGCTGTCTGATAATTTTATTAGGTCTACGTCTGTCACGTCCACGACCTCTGGTTCTGATGGCGGGGAAGGGTGATTGTTCACCTGAATGATCGGACGGGCCGTCGGCTTGTCATCGTCTCTCGAGTTTGCTGCATCGCGAAGTCGGTAATAGGGTGTCTTCATCATGCTGTTATTAGCCATAGTTTCGTCGTGATACGAATAACGATCCGACTGGCAAAGCACCCCGTTTACATAGTTTTCTGTGAATCACGTGAGGATGGCGATAGGTCACATGGACGTGCCGAATAAGCACGAACCTCAGAGTAGTGTCTACAAGTAGTTGTTTTGCAGATCGCACAATAGATTTCCGAGAGTGTTTCGACCGTTTTAGTAGCTACGTCCAAGTCCCCAAAAGCCTTCTTTTGATGGTACACGCTCCACCAGTTCAGCATTTCCGGTTGCCAACAATACGGCTCTCAAATCCTTTGATGCCTTGAACTTTGCGAGCAGCAAATGCCGCATCCAGTAAACACGGGCATCGTTCCAACCAGATCTTGTCTCCACAATCTGTTTGCTTTTTCGTTTTGTCAAGTGCGCGTGTTTTCATGCGCGCTGCGCATTCAACGTCGCCGTGGTACAATGCCTTCCTGTATTGATAGGCGTGCTCGACCGGATTAAAGATCCGACCGAATGCTACGGCCACGCATGGGTAAACGTCTGACAAGGGAGAGTCGGCCCCAGATAATTCATTGCATTTCGGTTCCACAGGGATCTATGGTTCGGGTTGGCGTTCCGGTTCCGGTGCGTAGAGGCTTGACGATATGACTGGTCGGTTAACAGACGGTGACTGGTTGGTTGCAGATGCCGCGAACGGTCGGCTAATTGGTACGTCAATGTCGCTGTCGCTGATTGCTGCAGGCGCGTGGTAGTTGGGTGTTTTGAGGATGACGTTAGCCATAGTACTATCGTGGTACAACGGTGATGGTGATCGGTTGAGAGACAGTGACTGTGGTCGGCTGACAGATGCCGCGAACTGTCGGCAACACGGTTCATCTACGTCGCTGTCGCTGAAAGCTGCAGGAGTGTGGTAGTTGGGTGTTTAAAAAATGATGTTTAACAAGATTGCCACCCAGAGACTTAACTGTAGGTGGCAGGTGGACTTTGGCTTATCGAGAGTTCGACCCTTTTATCTATGTGTATCCCGCCCTTCTGAGGTATGTGTCGATTTTATTTTTAAACATCCACGCTACGAGCACCCACACAATCAGCAGTTAATCTGTTCCATTCATTTACAGTCCTTTGTGAAAATAAGAACTTTCTTATATCTAATCTACACTGCTCCTTTGCTAATGTAACTTCATGTCCTCTAGTCCTTCTATCTTTCTTAACTGAGAAAAAAAAATTCTATCAATATTTTCATAACCATTCATTATTTTAAACATTTCTATCTGATCTCTCAATCTCATGGTCTCTAGTGTTGTTAAGCCGCATTTTTTTGGCGTATTTCGTAACTAAGATCCCTCAGTTTTGGTATAATTTTAGTTGCTCTCCTCTGCACTCTTTCTTGCATAGCTATGTCCTTCCTGCGATATGGCATCCGCGCTTGAATACAATATTATTCTAAATGAGGCCTAATTATTGGTTTGTACAGTGGTAGTATTAGCTCTTTTTCCTTATACGTTATGTTTCGCCTAATTAATCCAAGGATTTGATTTCCCTTTGAAGCTGCAATTCCGCACTGCTCTGACACCTTCGTATCAGCACTAATGGTTAACCATAAGTCCTTTTTTTTACAGTAGTACTTAGTACAGTGCCCCCCATTGTATATTCTACCTTCGTGCGTTCCCATGTCCTGCGTGGAGGCATTTACATTTCCCAAAATTGAACAGCATTTGCCACTTTTCACACCATTTGATCAACTTGTCAAGATCATCTTGTACAGATTTTCATTGTATATGCCCGTGGTTAAAATCCCCCATAATAATACAGTCCCGTTTGCTTACTTCCCTTATAGCGTTTTGTATTTTTTCATTCTCTTCTATGCTTATGTTTGGACTTCGATAAACTAACCCAAATGTTATCGTTAAATTTCCTGTAACTATGTTGCACCAAACAGCTTCTTCGCAATCTGCTTCTCTTTCTAATTTTATTTCATAAACCTGGATAGATTCTTTAATATATAAAATAACTCCACCTCCCTTTCTTCCTATTCTATCTTTCCTAAACATTACATATCCTGTCAGTCCCAATTCGGTATCTGATATATCGGTGGTGGTCTAGGATTCGGTTATACCTATTATGTGAGGGTCACTATCTTCTACCATAATGTTTTGTTAATTTCTTTTGTTTACTATACTCCTTGCATTAAAAAAACGTATTTATATCCAGCTTCAGAAGAGTTTTTCACACTGTTCTTTGCTGATTTATTTGTGCTGTCTTTATTTATGCCTCCAGTTTCAGGCTTTTTTGTGACTCCCCCTACGAATCTAGTTTAAATAGATGCAACCTGTCCCACTGTCAACAGATCGCAGCAGGTTCTCTGAGAAAACTGCTGCCCCCTTTCCACTAAGATGGAGGCCATCTCTCATGTACATATCTTCCCTCCCAACAAAGTATATGTTATGTCTTACGCCATCTTTATTCGACACGTCAGCACAGCCCGCGAGCTGCCCTTATTCCAGAGCCATGGGGAACATTCATAATGCTCTACAATACAAACACTCTACACCCCTCCCTTTCAAATGTTGTTCCCTTAAAACATGTTAATACCCTGGTTGCGCTATGCCACATACGATATGACAACCGTCAACACAGTCCACGGATTCAGCGTCCATTAATTAGTCCTTGTTAACAATGACATTTTAGTAGCCATTAACCATTAACGTCTATGTCCATAATTAAACTGGACACCGTCTTTCAAACGTCACAGATCCAGCTTCTCTGTAGGCTTTCTGGTTCTTGTGGACCTTCTCACGAGTCGATCCTCTGCCGTTGGTATCTGCGCTGGACTTGCCGGTCTCACTGGATAGTTCACTGCCATCGGTGTTTGCAATGAACTTGGCTGGTTGTCTTCTTCTGCTTCTGTTGTTGGTCTAGTCGATTCGTCAACCACTGGTACCTCCACCGCACCCAGAGGTACCATGGCGACGTCGGAAGCCCTGATTTGGTCACTGTGTCTCCGCCATACATCGCCGTCTTGCACGTGCACATACGATCTGGTACCCCTCTTCTCTTGGACGGTACCGGGTACCCACTTTTGGTCGTTGCGATAGTTTCTTACCGCTACTCTGTCCCCAGTCTTGGCCTGACGGTTCTCCACCGTCTTCCTCGTGTTTGGTCGTATGGCATCTAATCTTGTTCGCAGGGCTCGACACATCAGTAACATCGCCGGAGATTCACATGTTGTTGCATGTGGTGCGTTTCTGTAGGCAAACAGAAATCTGGCCAGGTGTTGTTTCACAGCACCCGAGTCACCTCTCGGTGATCGCATGGCTTGTTTAAATGTCTGGACAAAGCGTTCCACCTGCCCGTTGGTAGCAGGGTGGTAGGGTGCAGAAAATGTGTGCCTGATGTTGTTTGCTGGGATAGATAAAGTCGGCGTACCATTTCCTTGTACACATGGTGTGGAATTACTGAGTATGCCGACCCAGTATCAACCTCCATTTTGAGTGATTGTCCGGCTACCCGCAGTGTCGTTCAAATTGTGTCAGTTCTGGTCTTTGGTTTTGTTAACTGGTGGACCGCATTTAGGGTGTCCAACCCATCACTCCACTCACTGTCGTCACTACCGTTACTACTACTTTTGGCAGCTGACATTTGGTTCACCCTTTTGCCTTTATTGTAGCGTTTGTTTCTTTCACCAGACCGACACACAGCCTTGATGTGGCCATGTTTTCCACAGCCGTGGCAGATTACGTCTCTGAAGCGACAATCGTCCGACCTGTGCCCCCGCCCGTTACATCTGTAGCATGTGTAATTTATTTTCTGTTCTCTCTCTCTCTTTCATGACGTGGCTGCTGACGTGAATACAGCTTGTGAACAGATGCACTTGCCTCTCCGTGGCTATTGTGTAGTTCTTCGGTGTCACGACTAGCCGTTTCGTCTATCTTCGCTGTTTCGACGGCAGCTTACAGGCTTAGGTCTTTGATTTTTACCAGCTTCTTTTGTATTGATTCCGATCACAAACCCAACACAAACTGGACTCTTAGGGCTGTCGTCAGGTTTGCTGCATAACCACAATGTAACGATAGTCTGCGCAGTTCAGCCACGAACGAGGCGATACTTTCACCCTCTTGTTGATATCGGCGGCCAAAACAGAAACGTTCCCCCAGTTTGTGAATCTAGGTGGACCGCAAGTGTTTTGACTAATTCTGCGAATGGCTTAGTTGATGGTTTTATAGGTGCCATCAACGTTTTCAGTAACCCATACGTGTCACTTTCCATGACGCTTTTTAGCAAGTGCGCCCTTTTTTGTTCATCGATGTCATTAACGTTGATATACGATTCCAACCTTTCAACGTATGCCGTCCATGTCTCTTTTGAATTGTCAAATTCACCCACACAGCCAACTGGCGCTGCCATGATGTGTATTAATTATTCACTCACTTATAGCTTGGTTTAATCCCATCTCGTCGACACTGTTATGTCTTATGTCATCTTTATTCGACACGTCAGCACAGCCCGCGAGCTGTCCTTATTCCAGAGCCACGAGGAGCATTCATAATGCTCTACAATACAAATACTCTACAGTATCCCCATAAATATGTGAATCCCACCCCCTCTTCTTCACACATCTGCTCAACTAGTGCGTTGATCGCCATCCTCTTGCAGTTTCTATACGTTGCCCCCCTTCCCCCCATTACTGGCAAAATTCCTGACAGAATTATCTGTTCAACTCTGTTCAACTCTGTTCAACTCTTTAGCTTCCTCATTAACTGTCTATACTTCTGTACTATCCGAAGTACCCATGTTAGCCATGGTGTCGCCGTGATAAGAATAACGGCCCGACTGACAGAGCGCCACGTTTATATAGGAATAAAGGGCACGTGAGCGTGCCGAATAAGCACGGACCACAGAGTAGAAAGTAAAAGCAATGACTGTAGAGTAGTAGATCGGATTTGCCCAGTGAATACCATTTCAAACCAGTTTGCAATCAGGCAACCATGTGCGTCTCGCGCCGTTTCTGGACCGACAACCTCAAGATGCGTCGTTTCTCCTGACGCTGGTTGGGCGTGTTCAGCAATGGAGACAGTCGCTTGGCTGTGCGATATTTGCCGCGAGAGCGGGAGAAGAGGCAGAGGTTGCGACGGTCGCGGCAATGCCCTCCTTTTATTGCCGCTGAAAAAGTGACGAGATGAGCTTAATAATGTATGGTCAACTGGTATGTATCAGAGAAAAATAGTATCATGTTCTTTGCATCAGGCTATGAAAATGTTCCCCCAAAATATATATGACTTAGAACAAGACCAGAATAGCATTTGAACACTATGAGAAATTTAAACTTACTATTATATCTTTAAGTTGTTCTTTACGTCGGTGCTGCTTATCTTGCTTCCTTTGACAGTAGCCCTGCTTCACATGGACTGCCTTTACTGCTGGAGGTACGGCCACACATGCAGCAGACAAAACGGGACAAAAGCTTCCGATGGTTCGTCGGTGGTGACGACGTCGGGTTGATGGTTGGTTTGCTTGCCGTGCCTGATGCCGGCGACGAAATTGGTTTGGTTGATGAACTCGTCGTCGGACTGGTCGTTGGTCCGGGTTGTTCATATTCCAAAATGTAAGATATAATGACCACAAAAGCAGAGGCAAGCTTTGTTTATAAAAGTTCGACAGAAGATAAAGGTCACGTGTGCGTGCGGAATATACACGAACCTCAGAGTAGAAAATACATGCGCGGACTGCAGAGTAGAAAGTACTGTTCAACAGAACATTTGTTTGTCGTTCACACCATAAGAGACACGAATTTAAGTATTTCACACATTTTCTGACAGGGGTTGCTACATAGCGTACTTATTTAATTAAACACCTATTCCCCAAGGGCCCCTCTTTACCATGACCTTTTGACAGTAACCAAAATGACATAATTTGACCTATTGTTCTAGTTCAATAGCTAGTCGTCAGGATTTGATCTAATTTTAATTGTAAATGTACATGCCAGGGGGCGCTATGTCTGAAAAACGGTCCACCACCACCACCTATGCCACATAAGAAACAGCACAATTGCGCATGCACAATGGCATATTTATTGATGTCTTTGACATATCTATAATATAAAAAATAAGACGAATTTAAGCAGTACTGTTTGCCATTTTCCCGCAAGGGGCGCTACTTGACTTAGTTACATAGTTCACCACCTATTCACCAGGAGCACCACTTGAGCAAAAAAGGCATGGATTTAAGCAGTACTAATATTTAGTTCGCCACTGCTCTGCCAGGGATCACTTGACAAAAATAAGAGGCACAAATTCAGGGGCGCTATTTGTAGTTCACGACCTATCCGCCACGGGGCGACACTTGACATTTGACCTATATGTTTGACCTTTACTTCACCTAGATATTTGACCTTGACCTAGATTTTTTTCTTGCACCGCAAGTTACGTCATTTGCACCGCGCCGCGCCACGGTCCTTTGAGTTTAACGTAACACTACTATCTACGGTTGCAGGTTGAAATGATACAATTAGATAATTTACTTGTGGAAAGTCCACACTGACATTACTTAAAGTGTTACTTGGGATAGCAGAACGAATAATATTGATTTTATGCTTAAAGTGACTAGAGAACGAATCACATAGATACTTAATTGACACAGGATCAAGTAGCGATGGAGCAGGCCGTCTATGTAGAATGTTATTGATGCAGTTCCATAACTGACGCGGATTATCAGACTTATTTATTACCATTTTTGTATAATGATCTGATTTAGCTCTGGCCGTTTGCTGTTACAGAGGTGAAATTGCTTAGAATAGCGCGACCTGTCTAAAGGCGAGCGCTATTTGCGCCACACACGCTCTAAATAACGACGACGCCTTTTAGATAGAATAATTTCTTACACACGTTTGGATTTCACAGGTGCATGTTTGTTAAGTAATTCATTGAGTACTTGACAGTACTGTTTATATAAGTCATATAGATGTTCTTTTGGATATGTGATAAGGTCGGGTTTAAGGATATCAGCCATTAAAGCTGTAGTGTCAATACTGTGAATGGTTCTGTAAGACACATTGTGTTTCGACTCTAATGGAACAAGCCACATCATTCGGCCTTGACCGATCTCAATGACGTGAACACCGCCTCGTTGCTTGCAACAGCGTTTCATAGTGTAAAGCCGGCTTTACGAGATCAATGTCTCCACTTATCTTACTACGTCTGTGCTAAAATTGAGCGTATTTCTATTAAAGTTACTATATTTATGCGGTGTTTCAGAACACCACCCAATTTTTTACTCGCCAAAAAGGTGCATCCAAAACGGGCCCTTCGCACATCAACTTGTATTATTTAGTCATCATCACACATTTCACAAACACATTGTCATGATTGTGCACACTCGGACCGTGGCCAGTCATGGTGTGCCCACGCCGCACATTATTCACATTTTCTTCCCCGTCCTTACTGTCCGAAAACAGTTGGTGCATTGTTGTTTCTGCACCCGATTGTCTCGCTTATTTTCAACACTGAGACATCGCAGTGGCACGGCGAACGATCCCTTCCTTCCCGTGTAGTTCCACTCGTGTTGGGTTGTGATCTCTTCCTTCCCCGTGTAGTTCCACTCGTGCTGGGTTGTGGTCTCTTCCTTTCCCGTGTAGTTACACTCGTGCTGAGTTGTGATCTCTTCCTTCCCCGTGTAGTTCCACTCGTGCTGGGTTGTGATCTCTTCATTCCCCGTGCAGTTCCACCCGTGCTGGGTTGGGATCTCTTCCTACCCCGTGTAGTTCCACTCGTGCTGGGTTGTGATCCCTTCCTTCCCCGTGTAGTTCCACTCCTGCTGGGTTGTGGTCTCTTCCTTCCCCGTGTAGTTCCACTCGTGCTGGGTTGTGATCCCTTCCTTCCCCGTGTAGTTCCACTCGTGCTGGGTTGTGATATCTTCCTTCCTCATGTAGTTCCACTCGTGCTGGGTTGTGATCTCTTCCTTCCCCGTGTAGTTCCACTCGTGCCGGGTTGTGATCTCTTCCTTCCCCGTGTAGTTCCACTCGTGCTGGGTTCTGGTCTCTTCCTTCTCCGTGTAGTTCCACTCGTGCCGGGTTGTGATCCCTTCCTTCCCCGTGTAGTTCCACTCGTGCTGGGTTCTGGTCTCTTCCTTCCCCGTGTAGTTCCACTCGTGCTGGGTTCTGGTCTCTTCCTTCCCCGTGTAGTTCCACTCGTGCTGGGTTGTGTTCTCTTCCTTCCCCGTGTAGTTCCACTCGTGCTGGTTTGTGGTCTCTTCCTTCCCCATGTAGTTCCACTCGTGCTGGGTTGTGGTCTCTTCCTTCCCCGTGTAGTTCCACTCGTACTGGGTTGTGATACCTTCATTCCCCGTGTAGTTCCACTCGTGCTGGGTTGTGGTCTCTTCCTTCCCCGTGTAGTCCCACTCGTGCTGGGTTGTGGTCTCTTCCTTCCCCGTGTAGTCCCACTCGTACTGGGTTGTGATACCTTCATTCCCCGTGTAGTTCCACTCGTGTTGGGTTGTGATCTCTTCCTTCCCCGTGTAGTTCCACTCGTGTTGGATTGTGGCTCTTTCCGAGTTGTAAGATTTTTGTTAGATTTTGTTCCCATTCGAAGTTGACGTTTGTATAGGTTGAGCATTGTGACGAATGTCTTAACTTTGTTACTCGACTGTCACGTTGTTGATTGATCTTCATTCAATATAGGGGAGGCACTCGCTATTAGATATCCTATCGCGTTTTGGAGATAAATGCAAATTGACAATATACTTATATATTATACTAGTTGATAATATAAGAAATAATATGTATCCATTCAGTTCATGTCAAATGTCATGCTATGTCAAATACATTAGTAATATTATTATTGTTTTGTTTAAGAACTTTATTGTTATGATTGCGTAATATGTAATGCCATATATCTGTAGAGAATATTGTACGATAACACACGTAATATAACTATTCTTGATTAGTGAATGTTGTAGTGTTCTGAAAAGCCAGTTTATATACAAATGGCTGTAACTTGGGTGGGGATTTGTTTACATTTGAGGCCATCTGGTTTCGGGGAGGCAAGAGCCCTATACAGAGGGCCTTTGTTCAGGAGGTTACTGTGAGTTCACTGGCACCCTGCAAGATTTCTAGAGACGACTAGACTTTCGAAATTACATAACGAAGGGACAGCGTCTGTCCCAAGGCTATATATTTAGCTGTACAGTATATAAGGAGGGCTTTAATGAGGATCAGGGCTGGCTGTCAGGAGCTGCAGCCAGACACTTCGAGGGCTGGCTGTTTGGGGAATGCAGCCAGACACTGCCAGGGAGCTGTTTGTTAGAACAGGCCCAAAGATGCATGCTGGAGCTGTGTGTACATAACACAGGCCAGTGATGTATCATGGCGACTACTGGGGCACACTGCCGGAGGAACGTTTCTCGTGAAGCACTGTCACCGAGCGCCCTGCGAGAAGTACTAAAAGACTATCGCAGTACACTCGTGACAATCTGTTATTCGCAGACTCGGTGAGTAACTCGGTTGCTGTATATAAGCTGCCGTTCTGACATATATAATTCAGTTGTTGTATATAAGCCGCCGCCGTCTGACTTATCGTTCTGACACCTATAATTCGGTTAAAAATTGCTGTATATAAGCCGCCGCCGTCTGACTTATCGTTCTGACACCTATAATTCGGTAAAAAATTGCTGTATATAAGCCGCCGCCGTCTGACTTATCGTTCTGACATTTATAACTGGGTAGTATTAGCAGATATAGCCGTATATTGTGTATTAGATCTTGTGTTGGTAGGGTTTTCCGCATATAATAAACTGAAAACGTATAACCTGACTTATCATTAGTACGACTAATGAGTGAACGTGTGCCCGTATGCTTCCCTGCTGACCGCTCGCCGCAAACGTACGCTACATGTCTATAAATAAAATAATATACCATAATATATTACAATGCAGGTGTCTGTGTGTGTGTGTGTGTGTGTGTGTGTGTGTGTGTGTGTGTGTGTGTGTGTGTGTGTGTGTGTGTGTGTGTGTGTGTGTGTGTGTGTGTGTGTGTGTGTGTGTGTGTGTGTGTGTGTGTGTGTGTGTGTGTGTGTGTGTGTGTGTGTGTGTGTGTGTGTGTGTGTGTGTGTTGTACCCACAGGAGATATCGACAATAACGGACCCCTATTAGCATAGCTGACCACTCAATGGCCCGTTTTGGCCACACTTCATTGCATCGGATTGATAAACAATTTGAATACTTTGCATGTTTTTAAAACCTAATACACACATATCAGAGGATACCGTTTGGGCTTATGGATACCACACTTCCGTTGTTTAATTTCTATGCGCACAGATGGAAATGTGATGTTTATAAAATAGGGCAAACATTTAAAGAAAAGTGAAACAATATTTTTGAGCTCACCTCTTTGAATGTGCGTTTCTCGCTTCTGACCAATGTTCACTAGAGCCTATATGTGAGTTACTTAGCAATGCCATCACACATTTAGCTGTATATAATACAATAACGTCAAACGGCTTGGGGCCCGTTTTTGTATTCCAGCAACAATAACCAGTAATTTACTAATTAAGCAGTTTACAATATAGAAGGGGCAAAACAAATTTGAAAACAATATTCGTTGGGAACGAGTTCTATAATTACATAGTTATGAAGTCGTGATCTACGTCACGTCAGTTGTGCACGCAAGACAATAGCATCTGTGTAGATGGCTGTTTAACAGGAGGTTGTTGTTTCACAGAATCAACCCATGCAACATGAACCTAACGCATTGGGAGCACATCAGTGTTGAACAATTACGCCTCTCATACCTACTTCAAACATTTCAAATTGGCTGCACAACTGCATTATGTTATTGCATCCAATTAGGCGTTTTTTGTTGGCAAAACGTTGTTTACCTAAGCTACTAAGCTACACGACAGGTGGCATTAGATAATGCCAGCAATAATGTGACTTAAGTACTTATTTCGTAATTATAGTATATTTTGACAATTTCGCGTACCTCCTCTGTAGGGTACAGCGCGCCCACCTTATAAATTACAGGTGTTCAACGGAAGTGTTTTTTTCATAAACTAATCCATTTATACTTATCATAACATTTCACAACTATTTATGTAACGAAACCCCATTTATATGTCAACTGACCAATAAATAAGCACACACTGGTTTTGTAATTATTTTAATAATTATTAATAGGCTGGATGTAACGATACATGTAAACATTGTTGATCAAATAGGGATTTAAAACTAGCATATTATAAAAATAACTGTTACTGCCTTAGCAGAAATAAAAAACCGCCAACTGTACCACCACTGAGTCTGAGACCTCTAACTGCAATCGCTTGGCCTTGAGGCTTCCTCAAAACTTCCAACCACACCCACTGAGATCTCAAACTGCACCTCCTTAAGACCCCCAAAACTTCCAACCACACCCACTGAGATCTCAAACTGCACCTCCTTAAGACCCCCAAAACTTCCAACCACACCCACAGAGATCTCAAACTGCACCTCCTGAAGACCCCCATAACTTCCAACCACACCCACTGAGATCTCAAACTGCACCTCCTTAAGACCCCAAAAACTTCCAACCACACCCACTGAGATCTCAAACTGCACCTCCTGAAGACCCCCAAAACTTCCAACCACACCCACTGAGATCTCAAATTGCACCTCCTGAAGACCCCCAAAACTTCCAACCACACCCACTGAGATCTCAAACTGCACCCCCTTAAGACCCCCAAAACTTCCAACCACACCCACTGAGATCTCAAACTGCATCTGCTTAAAGGTGACACGAACAGGTTGAAATAAATGCTATGGTAAATAGAATATATATAAAATAAGATAATCATGTAGTAATTTTTTTTAAATAAAATCACACAAATAAGAGTGCTTCCTCACACACCGCCTCTGAAATTTTGCCTTCGGGAGTTTCCGTGAGTGTGACGTCATATGTGCCATAGAAGCTAGCGGCTGATCGAAGTTGTCTATGTTATTCAGTGGTTGCCGCACTGTTGTCTTCGATTAATGACAACCAGTCATTGTATATTGGATGATAGCTATGGAAATGCTTCAGCGAAGAGTTGTTTGTTTTCGATCGAATGCCAAAGACAAGAACTAAGAGGATTATAGACAGATAAATCGACTGAATTTGATGACCATCTCATCGCCATCGATATCGCAACTTGAAAGTTGGACTCGCATCTGCTACGCTGCCTTTGTCCGTGTGATCATGTTGACAGTAGTTGTTTCGTGAAGGATACAGCAGTTTGTGAATTCGAATAATACAAGTACCAGTGACATTACCCATCATCCTGACTACTGTCATTGTCAAGAGAACCACTAAAAAGATACGAAGTTTGACGCCCCAAAAACAACGAAGCGAGCTGCTGGTGAAGCCGAAGCAACTTGGTTTTTAGTCGAGGTAACGTAAGCCAAATCCAAGAAGCGTGACAAAACGTACACCTCATTTGTATTTATCAGTTGTACTTCATAGGTATGTTATACGTTGTTAAGGTAGCAAAGCAATCCTAACGGACTTTTTTTCCCTTTAACATATATCAATCAACCCTATATGCCATTTGAAAGGGTATCACAATTAACATGCAAATTTAAATAAATGCAAAATGTGCATAAATTATGCTAATTAGTGTCCAATATGGCCGCTAAAGCCATGAAATCAGCCATTTTTTAAGACAGGATTTCTCCAAAACATTTTATATGATCACTCTGCAATTTTCACAGGTTCTTTATAACAAAATGGCACATGTCCTGATCAGAGGAAATCTTGAGAAAACATTTTGGAGGAAAATAATTGTCTTTTTTCATTTTTTTTTTATTTCCGTCAGCTAATTATATATTCATAGCAATAAAAGTACCACATAGAATTGTTTTAAGAGAAAATCCCTAGATCACTCCTTAGGGATATATCTTTAGTTCTTGTGTTCAAAAAAGGAGATTGATAACTAAAAAAAGGAGCGAGTAAGGACGTCTCAAGTGATGCCCGGTAGGCCAAAATTAGTTTTTTGGAAAAATGACCAAAACTGAAACTCGATGTACTTTCACTTCATCTCACATGTATGAAATGCACAGCAGTGGTCCTATCACACAGAAATATACTCAGTGTGCTCCAGTTTCATACAGATTGCCTTCTACTTCATCAGTTTTGTCTTTGAAGCCCTTTTTACTGCCCGAATGTGCTTTCGCTTCGCCCTTCCCACCTCGGACGACTTTCGCCCGGCACCGTATAGTCTCTTCACATCACTGGCAAGGGCAGAGTTCAAAGTGAAATAGCCTGGGGACAGTCCAAGGAGTTCAAAAACTCTCAAGACAGCAACATTTCCATCATCAAACTGTGCCACTGCCTCTTCAAGTATAAGTTTACCTACAAACACCCCTTTGCTACATCTGTCCCAGATCAACTTGTTGAGGCACTCATTATTATTCTGGGTTTTGCCATGTAAACATTTACACAAGAGCCATGGAGCACTCAGATCATCATATATTGGCTCCAGAAGTTCTACAATGCACTGAGGCAGGCCATGCTTATGTCTGTATGTTTCTGGATCAATGTTGTAGCCACACCACGAATCATCACCAGAGGGACACATATTATGGTTTGGCTCGTCCGCTGTACTAGCACCATGATACAGGCTACCAAGTACAGCTAGCTGCATATAAATTAAGTCTCCTTTGTTTTGACGTATTTCACTGAATTTTGCTTGCATCCAATGATGGCTCAATTGTGAAATATACCAGTCTAGCACATTTATGATAATGATGATATCGGATGGTTACTTTGGTCAAAGATATTAGTGGAACGAATTGAGAACATTTCAGCTGCCTGAGGTTTGATATGTACAACCAATCATAGGAAGTCTTACAAATGCACATGGTCTGAGCTACTTCAACTCAGACTATGTGCATTTGTAAGACTTCCTATGATTTGTCAGTTTCAAAACATGCTATAAACATTTCTTAATTCATCGACACTCAAGTTTTACAGATTTGATGATATATTAGGGTATGTATCCAAGGACAAACTCCGTTGCTAGGGAGAGTAAACAAACACTTTATTCCCAAAATTAAGCTAAATAACCCCATTTTAATTGGTTTTGAATGAAAATTGTCCTAAAATTACTTAGAATAATCCAATACCAGCAATGAACTCTGTTTTTTTAGCGCACATCTGCAAATAGAAAGGGACCGTTCGTTAACTGAAGCTGAGCACTTTGCTTCAAAGAATGTCGTTCAACTACTCGGCTTGACTGTTGTTAATTACTGGCTTGGCAGTTCGCGAACCTGTCTTTCTAGCGTGTATACAATATAATATTTGACCATGTTGTTGGATATGTATATTTTTTATAACCTGGACTTACTTCTTGTTTTGTTTAATATTTGGAGTGTGGGTATATTATAAATGTGTAGAACTGTGCGTGTCATAACATCGCGTCCAATGGCAATGCTTAATTCCGTCGCACCTTTGTATTGTGTCGTTTTTTCTTCCGTCTGACTCCTTCGGTAAATGTCTATGTTGAACTGGCAGCTACCATTCTTAATAAACCTGGTTGGCATGTCATCATTCAGTATAAAATTGTTATGGGAATATAAGTTCTGACTATATTCACTACATCGTCGTAATTACATAAATAACAAGGTGCAATAAAACTGTACACTAAATAGTTACTTTCTGCGCTGCAATTAAACTATCAAATAATATAAAAATATATTCATTTTAATTATGTGTTTCTTGACTGCAACACAGTACGGTAACAACAACAATTATTGTGTAGTATACCTCTGTGTGCTCAGATTTTAGTAATACCAACAAATATATAATAATGTATTGTTGGTTTGTATTTTAGTATCGCTATTACTGACAAATCAATGGATGAGGAAACACTATCGTCATCAACTCTTACATGTGAACCCTTTCACATTATCCATTGTGTATTGAACACTGCGCATCAGATAGTGCTGAATGGGAATTTGGAGACACTTGCTGTGAGAGAGCAGTCAAGCATACATGATTATGTATCAACAAGAAAATGAAATGGAAAATGACAACATGCCTAATAATATTGCATGCTTAATTGGACTGCTATATTGCAAAATACCTTGTATATAATAAAGTATACTAAAAATGCTGTTGTGTTTACACAATTTTATGAATAATATTGTAGTCAATTAAGTCAATAAATATTTGAAATCACCTCTAATTCTGTTCCATCATACATTATAATGATGTATAGCTGGTATGCAAAATCGTGGTGTGGGTGACAGTGGGTCTTTTGAGAAATGTTCTTGAACAGTTGTAACTGCACTGACATCAAATATATTTTGGATTTTTTACATAAATCATCACATTAAAATGTGACTTGTAAACAACCTAGCACATTTACGAACCTATTTTGATAGATATAACCATTGATGAGCAAACTGGTGTGACTAATTACACAGAGACTGGATATTTTACAAGTGTACTACGGATTATGAACATACACAAATAACAGTCGAACAAAAGCTATGCCTGCTCCCGAAGCTGTCAGCGGCGAAATGTAGACTCGAGCGTGTCTGTCCCGCTTGTCAAAATACATGTTGCACTGTGGCTATTGTGATGAATATAGGTTCCTGTTACCGAACATATGGGGTCGCTTTATCATCTCTGGATGACATCATCGCAGCAGCCCAACCAACGCCAATGGCTATTAGTTACTATTCCATGATTGTAGTTCAATGGTAATATTGTCGTGACCCCTAGTTTCCGGGTCACGGCCTCGCATGTTTGGATACTTCCAGTTGTGAGTTGCAGTTTTGTGTTCTCTTATTAAAACACTGTTCTAGTTACGCATACGTACTAGTGTTTGTTTGTGTGACTCGAAGTGTGCATTTGATCACCTAATGGCGTGGTGGCAGCGCTCACAACGAACCCGCTCACCAAAACGGGCGCAATAAAAGCAGATACACATTGACAGTCCGCCGACCTCACGGCGCAAACAGCTAGCCGAAACGGCTCTGTATCACTAGCAGGTGTGGTAACAACATGGCTAACAACATGCAACGTGCACCGAGACAGTGGTGCCTCACAAAAACGGAAACGGTCAACACATTTGAGAACTGGCGCCAGAACCTCGTCTACACCCTCTCACTCGACCCAAACTTCGCCCAGTTTATCGCCACTGACGCTAAATGGGAGAAGCCATGTGCAGCACATCCAAACCGCGGCTTCACCGACGATAATGGTCATACAGCCATTCAGCAAGCCTACATGCTCGATCTAATGTTAGGCCAAATAGCGAACTATTGCCCAGTCATATCGCGCAACACGATCGCCAAAAACTCAACCAGTTTATCTGGTATCTGGTAAACTATCCGACTGCACTATGGGTTCCAGTCTACAGGGGCCCATTTCCTGGACTTTGCTGATATCCACCTACAAGCTGACGAACGCCCCGAAGACTTGTATCAGCGCCTAGTGGCCTTCGTTGAAGACAACATGCTACAAGAGGGAAGTGTCATTCTGCACCACGGTGACGTCATACACGTTGACGAAGAAATGTCTCCTTCCCTAGAGAACATGGTAGTACTGACCTGGTTACGACTTATCAACCCCGCACTGCCTAAGCTCATAAAGCAACGATATGGCACAGAGCTGAGGTCAAGAACACTAGCATCGATCAAGCCAGAAATATCACAGGCACTCGAATCACTACTAGACGAGATTGCATCTGCTGACACCGCAAAGGTTATGCGCACCGATACTAGGCCTAACCTACGCGGACAAAGACCAGCGTTCTCAAGACGACAACCGGCACCATCTAACAACCCTAGGCGTCCCACGAGCGTGAAGACTTGCCCTCTTTGCAAACAAGTAGGCCGCAGTGATGTACACCACTTCCTCAGCGAGTGCTCGTACCTTCCGGAACAAGATCGCCGCTACATGGCTAAGGTACGACAAGTCAGTGATATCATCGACGGAGTCGATGAAGGCGACGACGATACCTACGAAGTTTATGACGAACGCCCCGTAAACACCACTACCGTGCAACGTATCGATGTACGACAATTGCCTTACCTCGACGCGTTCCACGACCATCACGCCGTTCGAGTGACGATCGATAGCGGTGCAACGGGCAATATGATCCGTCATGACACGGCAGTGAGATTGGGGTGTACTATCAAGAACTCTTCCCAATCGGCTCACCAAGCTGACGGATCATCGCCTCTAACCATAGTTGGCGAAATTACCATATCACTCGCCCGCAAAAATAAATCATTCCAGTTCTGTGGACTAGTGGTACAGAATCTGGATGTCGAGATGCTGGCCGGGACACCATTTATGGAAGTCAACGACATTACCATCCGTCCCGCCAAACGAACCATCACCCTCGCAGATGGCACCACGTACACATATGGTACAACACAGAGGGCCCTCAACGGGCATGCAGTCCGCCGTGCCCACATACTGCGAGCACCACCAACCAACATCACCGTGTGGCCAGGCGACTTCGTGGAAGTCAACCTGCCTTCAGACGCGTATATCGCAGACGCCACATTCGCTCTGGAACCACGTCACGATACCACCGGCAACAAAGGAGTACACGAAAACGATGTGTGGCCACAACCTTCATTAATCAACAGCGTAGAAGGTGTATTGCGCATACAAAATCTCACGAACTCCACTCGCACACTGAAAAGAAACGAACACTTTTGCCAAATCAGAGAAGTGTTCGTACCCGACAAGGCAACATCCATACCAGACAGTCAATGCACCAGCGTAGCCGTAAGCATACGCACACGCAGCTCGAATGCTACTGCCATCAAACACTCAGCAGCGGTCACCATCGATCCTGATCACGCGCTCTCCCCCGACGAACGAGCGGCGTTCCGATCGATCGTGGAAGAGTATGACGACGTATTCGACCCAAGCTACAGTGGATACAATGGTCACGTGCATGGGACCATTCAAAGCTGTTGTCAACATGGGCCCAGTACAACCGCCCCAACGTAAAGGACGCCTACCCCAATACGCACGAAACCAGCTCGTAGAACTCCAAAACAAGTTCGATGAACTCGAGACGATGGGCGTGTTCGTCCGGCCTGAGGATGTACCGGTCAACGTCGAGTACCTCAACCCGTCATTCCTGATAAAGAAGCAAAGCGGAGGACACCGACTCGTCACTGCCTTCACTGACGTAGGCCGCTATAGCAAGCCGCAGCCTTCAGTTGAATTCTCCGTCAGCCCGCGCGTATCGACATTCCTATCAGTCGTCAGTCGGTACCAGGCAACTATTCGCCATCTCGCCGGTTCAGCTAATGTTCCATCAGACTTTGCGAGTCGCAACGCACCCACATGCCGGGAACAACAGTGCCAAGTGTGCTCCTATATACGACAGACTGAAGAGTCAGTCGTGATGCAACGCGTTACAACAGACGACATAACATCTGGGAAAGCTCGACTTCCGTTCACCAATCGTTCAGCATGGCTCGGCATTCAAGCAGACTGCCAAGACTTGCGAAGGACTCATTCACACCTTACGCAAGGAACACGACCATCCAAAAAGGTGACAAACGCGAAAGACGTCAAAAGATACCTTAACGTCGCATCAATCGCTCGTGACGGTCTACTGGTCGTACAACGTAACGACCCACTGAGTCCTACACGAGAGTGCATCATCGTACCGCGAAAAGTCCTAGACGGACTAGTAACGGCCCTGCACATCCAACTGGATCACCCGTCTTCGTACCAGCTAAAGCAAGTCATGCATCGCTATGTATTCGCTCTCGACCTCGACAAGTCTGTCGAGTCCACCTCGCGCAGCTGTCATCACTGTACGTCGTTACGGAACACCCCAAACCTAACTATCGCGCAATCTACCAACGATCCCCCAGAAGTAGTGGGTATCTCATATGCAGCCGACATCATCAAACGAGAAAGACAACTGATCTTGGTGCTACGCGAGTGTGTAACATCATATACGGTAACATGCTTCGTCAACGACGAACGACGCGACACGTTACGGGACTCCATCATTCAACTCTGCATCGGCCTCCGACCGCTTGATGGACCTCCTGCCGTAATACGCACAGACCCAGCTCCTGGATTCGCAGCTCTCGTCAACGACGCACTGTTGAACAAGTATCGACTCACCATCGAACTAGGACGGGTCAAAAACATCAACAAAAACCCTGTGGCCGAAAAAGCCATTCGGGAACTCGAGGGTGAAATTTTACACCAACAACCAACAGGCGGCGCCATCACGCAGGTGCTACTGTCTGTCGCTACTGCCAGCCTCAACGCCCGAGTACGAAACAGAGGAATGTCAGCTCGTGAGCTGTGGACCCAGCGTGACCAATTCACCAACGAACAATTACCGCTGAACGACTATAGCATCATTCAACAACAGCATGCCTCGCGCAACGCTAACCACGAACACAGTCAAATATCGAAGTCTCCTCGCGGTTCAGTACCCAGACCCCAACATATCGACATTGGCGACATCGTGTACTTGTACTCAGACAAGAGTAAACTACGCTCCAGGTGTCGGTATCTCGTAGTGAGCACAGAAGGAGAATGGATCAACATCAGCAAGTTCGCCGGTAACCAGTTGCGTGCCACGTCATACAGAGTGAAGCGAACAGAGTGCTACAAGGTGGCAGCTGAAGCTACTCACGATCTTCCAGTGTCGTACCAGTATGACGAACTAACACCCGCAGATGACCCAGCTCCTCCAGAGAAACCTCCAGACGTACCAGTTCAACTCTCGTACCCTCCAGTCACAGCAGCTCAGCCCGTAGAACCATCAACAGCCGAGTCTCATCGACAAGAAACGGCGACAGTCAACAACGAATCGACAATGTCATACGATCCAGATCAACATAGCTGTCCGCCCGAGGAACCTCCGAGACGCTCTACAAGAACTCGGAAGCCTCCTGAGTATCTGAAAGACTTCATCTCATGAACCTTTATCTCTATAATCATTATTGTATGTCTATATGATAGCTATCTCATAGTAGCAAACATAATTATGAGAAGAAAGAAGTCACGCCAATGGCTATTAGTTACTATTCCATGATTGTAGTTCAATGGTAATATTGTCGTGACCCCTAGTTTCCGGGTCACGGCCTCGCATGTTTGGATACTTCCTGTTGTGAGTTGCAGTTTTGTGTTCTCTTATTAAAACACTGTTCTAGTTACGCATACGTACTAGTGTTTGTTTGTGTGACTCGAAGTGTGCATTTGATCACCTAATGGCGCAAAGTATTTATTGTTTAAAAAATAGAGCCGCCTTATCGACTTTTTTGTCGTCGGAATTAAGTAACTGAAATCTCTGAATCACTCGGTCATATGAAATTGGCATTGCGGCTTGCCATTGACAGCGTCAGTGAAATCTGAATCAGTGAATGGCTGGCTTGCACAACTCTGTCAGTTGCGCGCATCATATTAATACTATTACAATAGTATACAGTTATACGTATAGAGGCTGTTTTGACACTGAAAATAATCCGTGTGATTCTGTATAAATGTATTGTCCGTTTCCAATAAAACTCGATGTTCGGTCCGTGAATCTGAAATTGTCGTTTGTCACCGGCGACAACAACAGTCTCAAAATGTTCCTTTTTACATCGTACATGTCATAGACTTTCCCGAGTGACGTATATTGCCAATGGTTCGTCGCGGTATGCGGCAACAGTCCTACAAGTTCTCACATTTGCCACACAACTCTCCAAATCCGAATCACAAGAATCTAACTCCGTGTCTTCCATGTTTCCAGTGGTGAGACAGATTTGGGCTATGGCACATATTACGTCACAGTACTTTACCAAGCGGCATTCAGGCACACTATTTCATTCGGAAATCGGTCAGATAGGCTGATTTTTACACATTAAACTGCATGTATATATTAACTAAGGAACCAGTCGGGTATTAAACCTGTCTAAATAGCATCGTGTTAGTATGTTATTTACGTGGTTAAAGTAAAAATTTATGTTCATGTCACCTTTAAGACCCCCAAAAACTTGCACCTACAGAGATCTCGAGTGGAACTATTTTTCCACGAGCGGAACTCTTTGGCCTCAGCGGAGGAGAGGAGGGGTGCGTACGCACCCCAGCCTACGCTACGGCCTGTTAATACAAATCTAGCTCTGTATTCTGCTGTCTGATTGGCTATTTCTCGTTTGTGTCATATTTTTATGCCGTGAAGAATCTAGGTGATTTCCTCTCTTTCGCCTTTGATAACATAAACCAGCTATAGCTGGTTTATATATATATATACAAATATATGTGTATATATATATATATACATATGTATATATATATTATATATGACGCCATTAGCCCATCGAGACTTGTATGTTGTTAAAGTAGGACTAAATGTGACAAAGAGAATAGATGTTTCTCAATAGAAGGCATTGGGCCACATATTATATGAAAATACTCTTCACATGCGGATCCAGAGGGCCTGGGGCACGTGCCCCTAGACCTTTGGGATTTGTGTGCCCGGATACCCTTTTGAATGGGCCCATGTGACCGTGCCCCAGGACCCTTGGAAATGTGCCACCGTTCAGGTTAAATAAACTGACGTTACACCGAGGCGGGGGTTATACATGTTCAACAGCACCGCCCCCTCCTCCTACCCCCACCCTGTGACAATTAATATGAGAACAAATACAAATCAGATATGTCACTGCTATCAACTGAACTATTCGGAAAAAAAATTTACCTATCAAACTGACGAATACGCGAGAAACAACGTGGTCAAAGTGCAATGTTTATTCCCGGTGTTACAGCATTATGGCCCATGAGTTCCGTGCTAAGTTACGTTATTTCTATAAAAAAAGATTTGTGGCAACACATTATTTGCATGTGTGAGTATGTGTGTGTTAGCAGGCCATTTTACCAAAAAATTACTAAATTTGTTTGATGGGAAAGCTTTAAATATATATATATATATAACGAGGTCGACATTCGTTGGCTGTCCCGTTAATCTCCTAAACGACTATTCATCACGGTACCGAATGGGCTTCTGTGTACACGCCGGTCATTCATTGGACGATTGTTAGGCCTAGGCCGTAGACGTTACACCAACGTGGCGCGCGTGACAACGAATTGAACGTGTAAAGCAACACTACTCGCAAAACAAGCTCGGTTTCCAATCGAACCTACTAGGTCCTCGCTGTGTGGCGTGGGAGGCTTTACGGACGCACACAATTAGCCACATATATATAAACGTCGATTACTATAACGTCCCAAATACTGTGTCTGTGCCAAGTTAGGCCAAGGCCGACTCGACATTGGAAGCCCTCGTCGTGCGGACTGCTGTAACTTGTAAGGTCAACATCATTGGCATTGCCGCGAGAACACGGGGAACACAGCGCACGCTCTGTCGATTGGCAGCTTTCTCACACGAACAATGGGCAACGACAGCTCAAAATGTCTTCCAGAATGGGTCGGAAAACTACCGATTGGTGGATATCTCGTCAGCACATCGACAGGCATGCTGTTCGGCTTCGCCTTCGAGAAAAGCCGGGGTATGTACTTTAACCCTTTCGCCTCATCTTCACTAGTACTTAGTAGTAGTAGTGTGCCACGGCCGCAGACGCAGTCATCATGTCGCTGCCGAAACAGACCTAGCTTCTCTGGCTGTCTGCACAACCATCGGCAATCAAGTAAAGCTAATTTGTTTTGCACGTAATCGATCTTGCTAAATTATCGCAGGGGAATTAGCGTCCAAGCGTGTCCATGTAATGACGTTTTTGACCGCCTTTAATTGTGGCCTATTTTATGTAGTCGGACAATTTCAGTACGTGTATTTTAGTCGCCTCTACGGCGCATGCGCGATCGGTTTATCGCGCCTGCAACAAATGTTTGCAGATCGCATAGTTCCTAGCAGTCAGGCTTATCCGAAAGCGTATATATATCTCTCCGACTGAGTTAACTACAGATGTGTGTAGCTTCACCAACATGGCAGATTATTCTGTGTCGATGCCGAGAATCAGCATGTTGAGGCTAGGCGTGTATTGGAAGAAGAAGAAACGCTCCCAAGTGTCGGGTGTCGCTGATGAATTGGAGGCCCACATAAAGTTCATAAACACGCCGTTGACAGCGGCCGTTGTTATCAAATACGTTGTGTTTTTTGTGCGGTATCATTTTTGGAATTGCGTTTCATAAAGCAAAAGGTGCGTGCATGTAAATTAAGATCAAAAGTAATGCCATTGGATTCCTGCCCATTGTTTTATGTTACATAGACCTAAAACATTGTCCATTTATTACTATGTCTCTGATATTATACATTATTATTTATACTTATAGGCATAATGCCATAGCCATAGCCTAGGCATAGCCATATACTTTTGATATAGTGCAATTTTTTTACACAATCATTAGACCAGTCACAATTAATAATACAAATAACAGTGTCAGTGCCTAAGCCTAACTTCTTAATAAGGCCTAACATACTAAATCTTCTTCTTCCAGTACACACCTAGCCTCAACATGCTGATGATACAGGAGGTGCATGGCATGGCAGGCGAACAGGACATGTTTTGTTTTTAGACTATTCATGTAGGCCTTTAAATTGAAACTGGAAGGAATGACCTCACTTTAAAATTGCGAAGATATACTATAGCGGATGCTTTTTATCTAGAAAAAAACGAACGAAGAAGTTTATTGACCACATGTATACTGGACCACTCGGTTTCTGCCTTACACAAGCATAATATGCAGTTATCACCAATTTTTTTTGGAAATCGTATCACTGGTCAACTATGATACTACAGCTCATAATGCAGTGCATTGATAAAATGATTGATTAAACATTTTAGTAGTGGATGGGTGGTACAATATAGATCTATATACTAACATGTTACGGGTTGTAGAACCTGTGTATGGTTTATTATATACTACCATTGTTTTGAATTTGAACACCAGTTGGTGGGTAGCATCTTGTACCATCCTGAATGTTAATTTTCTCTGGAGAAACAAATGGAACAATTTGACAGCATTTAAGCATATTAACATTATAACCCATGGAAACAGATCTACAGTGATCTGGCCCTAAATGTTTCTTGAAAACATTATAATGGCAGCTGGTTTACTCACAGTCAAAAGCCAACTTCAGATTGATAGAATATATTGGACATGATATAAGAAAATGATACTAAACTTTAAGAAAAATAAATGGTTGCAACCAAAAGCTGGAAGTGACTTTTATACAGCTGTCTAAGTGAGAACTTGAGAGAATGGATACAGACCTATATTGACAAACCACTTGGTGCAGAAACATACCAATTTGTTTGCCAAAATTTTTTTTAAACATAAATACAAAATATAATATAAGCCTGGTGTCTACAAGGTTTTAATATTTGGTTAAAGTGTAATAATATTTTATATAATCATTGATCAAGAAATATTAATTAATTAATGTAAAAAAGTTAACTCAGATCATCATGTTCAGATTCAAACATTTCTAGGAATGTGACGAGCAACTCCACTATTTGCCTTTCATAAAATATAAATGTGTGCCCCGTCACAGTGAACTGGTCATTGAGTCCACCAGCCCATTCTGTGCGGGAAGCATACTTAAGTCGTCTAATCAATTTTGTGATTTTCACATAAATGTATACCTTATAATATCTTCTTTCAATGTCCAGTTTATTTTCCTTGACAAATAATAAAAAAACTAATAAAATACACGTGTTTACAAACCCATAGATTAAATAACAATAGACATTATGAGTTAAAATTACCTCATCTCAAAACGTTGTTTTTTAAATGTCTGCTTGATTCAGTTTGAACAATAAATCAAAATCTACCAAATATATTTCCTCAAATGAAGTATCTTTTTAAAGTTTATGAGCTGTGGAAACCAAAAAGGTACAAAACTCAATTTCAAAAATTTGCAACTCAAATATTCTCCTTGCTGTGGCAAGTCACATAATTCTAATGCTTTGACATCGTACAAGACTTGATTGATTGAAAGGGTCGTGGCTTGAAGACACTTGTGATAGCACGGCAGTTAAACTGTTCATATCATGCTCATCGCTTGGAATATATTCTACAGATGTGTTCTATTGAACTGGCTTTCCTGGTATTAGCAGTGACTCGGCAATGAAGGATAGATGGATATTAAACAGATAGTTGTTGCCAGTTATAGTTTTTCTTAGTTGCTTAGCATGACCTTAGGTGGATAGGATTTTAGCTTTGTTTGTAATTATATATAACGATGAGCTGATTGTGCACATACTTTTGAAATACAGGTATAAAATTACATGCACTTATTTTGTAGTGAATATGTATCTCATATTACGTAGTAAATATTTTGGATAATCTCATTCAGATGATTCAGTATACATAATAATTATAATTGATTACACCCATCAAATATAATAATTACAGGGCATGATTACAGGTATGTTAAACGACAACTACCACTGTAATGAAACATGTGATGTTAGGAACATCCGCTTAAAAGAACAATGTTTAAATTTCTTGTGTTCTACAACATAAGAACCATTGGATACAAGGAATACCTTGACCCAATGTATACCTTGTAGTGAGCATCGCGTGTCATTCAGTACTCGTAAATGTAACAAATGTGTTTCAGTGATTGACCCGAGTGTGATACGAGACCAGATGTTGCTGACAGACTTCACCTTCTTGAAATTCTTTCTCGCAGCCCTTGGTACAGGTGTGTACACTTCCACTGTCTTTGTATACAAGTCTGTACACTTCCACTGTCAGTGTATACAAGTCTCTACACTTCCACTGTCTGTATATACAAGTCTCTACACTTCCACTGTATGTGTATACAAGTCTCTACACTTCCACTGTCTGTATACAAGTCTACACTTCCACTGTCTGTGTATACAAGTCTCTACACTCACTTCCACTGTCTTTGTATACAAGTCTGTACACTTCCACTGTCAGTGTATACAAGTCTCTACACTTCCACTGTCTGTGTATACAAGTCTCTACACTTCCACTGTATGTGTATACAAGTCTCTACACTTCCACTGTCTGTATACAAGTCTACACTTCCACTGTCTGTATACAAGTCTCTACATTCACTTCCACTGTCTGTGTATACAAGTCTGTACATTTCCACTGTGTGTATACAATCCTGTACAATTCCACTGTTTGTGTATACAAGTCTGTACACTCCCATTGTCTGTGTATACAAGTATGTAAACTTCCATTGTCTGTGTATACAAGTCTGTGCACATGTTCATCCTTGTGTGAACATAATTATGTCTCTGAGCACTTTTTGGTGATACTTTGTCAGCCTTTTGTGTATTGTTATCACAAGCTAATTATTATGCACTTGTAGTAAGAATACATTCCCATACAATGCAGATTTTCTCAGTAATGTCTATTTATTCTGTTAGCTGCTGTGTACTGCCCCTGGTACCGCCAGATTAATTATGGTGTAATGTTTTTATACTTGTTAGTTAAGCATTTGCACGTGTGCGCACACACACATACACTGGTACATACACACATACATGTGTACATACACATATATCGTAACATGTGTACACATACATACATACATGTGTACGTACACATACATGTGTACATACATGTATGTACACATACATGTGTACATACACCTGTTAACAAAGAGAAAAGGTAAACCTTGTGTTGCACAAAGTTTTTCAAATGTTATTTACCATCTGTGTTATACTAAATATGATGTCCAAATAAGCTGAACAATAGCTTAAAATATTCTCTAGTTAAATTTGAACTAAAGGAGCGAGGGAGGGGATGAGAGGAGAGGAGGTGGAGAGAGAGAGAACTGGACCAAATACTGACCAATTATAAAGTTTCTCACAACATTTAGACTTGGCCCAGTCTACAATAATTTAGTAGTCTGTACGATGAATAAATCAAACCTAAATAACACATTTTCACAAACAAACTAGCACTCCATAGCTGATACTAGATAGGTTTTATTTTGCAAAATGAATCAACCAAATAAATTTATTATGGAGACGGGTTTAAACTAATTGTCTAGTTGTGTCATCTGCTTGGTCTACGGCCAGTTTGAGAATGGTGTACTTTGATTGACAGCCATTGTGAGCATGTCCCTGTTGAGTGCGCTACCAGCAACACGGCAACAGTTCCTGACAACATACGACAAAGTGGTGGTGAAACAGACAGCCAAGAGCAAATCTGCAGCTGTTGTAGGAGGCCTCGTGTCTGGTGCTGGCATCACCATCGCTGGATCAGTATGTAGCTTGTTATTAGAGAGTCTTTGCAACCGCCTCGATCTTGACTCCATTGCCAATTGGACTAGATGATTGGTTTGATTGTTGGACAGTCGGACAGATAGCATGGCATGATCAGGACTTGGAAGAGAGTCGAGATCATGATCCTTGTAAACACTCTCTGCTAGTTCCTTCTTACACGTTCCAAGTTGATGTAACCATGGGGGAATTTGTTTCAAGAAGGTATAATGAATAATATACAACAGTGCTGTTGGTTATTTATATCCATACAGTCATAAACCTGAAAATCAGCAAAAAAAAGAAATAGGACCAAAGCGAGAGATTGTTGTTTGAATATGACAAAAAAGGATTGTGCTATATTGTGACTTTTGTTTTGTTTCATGTTACACTTTTTATGTCCATTTCAAATTCAAGTACTACACACATACTTGTACTCATGAATATTACTGAGTAAAGAATGTCCAGTTTGTATTAAGCATTCCAGTGTAGGTAGTACATGAGAGTAACTTTTTATGTATCAAGTAATTTATTCGGTAGCCCTGAGTAATGGACAGAGTACTAGTTTGATGCCAAACATGCAGAGGTAATTGTATACTTTGAATGGCTTACAGGCATAATCAGTTGGATGAAGGTATATAAGCTCACCCATTATTCCAAGGTGAATCATAATTGCAACCTTGTTTCATATTTGTTATCAATAATATTTGTTGGCTGTGTAATTAATAATAAGAACAAAAACTTTTTATTTCATGTTAAAGGCAAACATACCAGTACATATTATATATATATGTAATATAAGTTAAAAATATAAAACAGTAAAACATCATTGTCTGTTTGTTTCCAGTGTCCGGTGACAGTATTTTCACAGATTGGATCACTAGTGCCTAACGTAGGTAAATGTAAGTTTTATCATCGCTCTAGAGATAAGTGCTGCTTATATCTCTTGTTCAATTTCATCAACACAATAATATGGTGTTAACTTGTTGTTTTGCTTTAATTGCTTTAAAGCTTAAAGGGATGTTTGGCCCAGACCACACATAATAACAAATTACTGTGCATTCACCATATTTAAATGTGAATAATCTAATGAGACGTATTGATTTTGAAAGTGTTATGGGAATGAATCTAATGAGACGTGTTGATTTTGAAACTCTTATGATTGGTTGATTATAAGCTGTGGTTTTATGAATGTTGATTGGTTTAGAGAATGCTTGCAATGGGTTTTATATGGTTTTTATTGGTTATGCACCTACATAGGTGGTAATAAGTATAATAAGAGGTAATCAATTTCAAATTAATTGTTGGTGGAAAAATGAAAGGAACATTGCAATAAGAGGAGTCTGAGATCTAAATGCAGGGAACATTGCAATAAGAGGAGTCTGAGATCTAAATGCATGGAACATTGCAATAAGAGGAGTCTGAGATCTAAATGAAAGGAACATTGCAATAAGAGGAGTCTGAGATCTAAATGAAAGGAACATTGCAATAAGAGGAGTCTGAGATATAAATGCAGGGAACATTGCAATAAGAGGAGTCTGAGATCTAAATGCATGGAACATTGCAATAAGAGGAGTCTGAGATCTAAATGAAAGGAACATTGCAATAAGAGGAGTCTGAGATCTAAATGCAGGGAACATTGCAATAAGAGGAGTCTGAGATATAAATGCAGGGAACATTGCAATAAGAGGAGTCTGAGATCTAAATGCAGGGAACAGTGCAATAAGAGGAGTCTGAGATCTAAATGAAAGGAACATTGCAATAAGAGTAGAAGTCTGAGATCTAAATGCAGGGAACATTGCAATAAGAGGAGTCTGAGATCTAAATGCAGGAAACATTGCAATAAGAGGAGTCTGAGATCTAAATGCAGGGAACATTGCAATAAGAGGAGTCTGAGATCTAAATGCAGGGAACATTGCAATAAGAGGAGTCTGAAATCTAAATGAAAGGAACATTGCAATAAGAGGAGTCTGAGATCTAAATGCAGGGAACATTGCCATAAGAGGAGTCTGAGATCTAAATGCAGGGAACATTGCAATAAGAGGAGTCTGAGATCTAAATGCATGGAACATTGCAATAAGAGGAGTCTGAGATCTAAATGAAAGGAACATTGCAATAAGAGGAGTCTGAGATCTAAATGCAGGGAACATTGCAATAAGAGGAGTCTGAGATCTAAATGCAGGGAACATTGCAATAAGAGGAGTCTGAGATCTAAATGCAGGGAACAGTGCAATAAGAGGAGTCTGAGATCTAAATGAAAGGAACATTGCAATAAGAGTAGAAGTCTGAGATCTAAATGCAGGGAACATTGCAATAAGAGGAGTCTGAGATCTAAATGAAGGGAACATTGCAATAAGAGTAGGAGTCTGAGATCTAAATGCAGGGAACATTGCAATAAGACGAGTCTGAGATCTAAATGCAGGGACCATTGCAATTAGAGTAGGAGTCTGCGATCTAAATGAAGGGAACATTGCAATAAGAGTAGGAGTCTGCGATCTAAATGAAAGGAACATTGCAATAAGAGTAGGAGTCTGAGGTCTAAATGCAGGGAACATTGCAATAAGAGTAGGAGTCTGAGGTCTAAATGCAGGGAACATTGCAATAAGAGTAGGAGTCTGAGGTCTAAATGCAGGGAACATTGCAATAAGAGTAGGAGTCTGAGATCTAAATGCAGGGAACATTGCAATAAGAGTAGGAGTCTGAGATCTAAATTAAGGGAACATTGCGATAAGAGTAGAAGTCTGAGATCTAAATTAAGGGAACATTGCAATAAGAGTAGGAGTCTGAGGTCTAAATGCAGGGAACATTGCAATAAGAGTAGGAGTCTGAGATCTAAATGAAAGGAACATTGCAATAAGAGTAGGAGTCTGAGATCTAAATTAAGGGAACATTGCAATAAGAGTAGGAGTCTGCGATCTAAATGAAGGGAACATTGCAATAAGAGTAGGAGTCTGAGATCTAAATGCAGGGAACATTGCAATAAAAGTAGGAGTCTGAGATCTAAATGCAGGGAACATTGCAATAAGAGTAGGAGTCTGCGATCTAAATGAAGGGAACATTGCAATAAGAGTAGGAGTCTGAGATCTAAATGCAGGGAACATTGCAATAAGAGTAGGAGTCTGCGATCTAAATGAAGGGAACATTGCAATAAGAGTAGGAGTCTGAGATCTAAATGCAGGGAACATTGCAATAAGAGTAGGAGTCTGCGATCTAAATGAAGGGAACATTGCAATAAGAGTAGGAGTCTGAGATCTAAATTAAGGGAACATTGCGATAAGAGTAGAAGTCTGAGATCTAAATTAAGGGAACATTGCAATAAGAATAGGAGTCTGAGGTCTAAATTAAGGGAACATTGCAATAAGAATAGGAGTCTGAGATCTAAATTAAGGAAAGAATATTGTATAAAGAATTGAAGAAAGAAATGAACTCGTGTAAGAGAAACTGCAAAGAATTGGTAACACCAATATTATTTTACATCATGATCAATTACCTGTATTCTAACCGATTAAATACAGTCATTTATTACACTATGAGACCTAACTGCAATCACCTGTGTGTAAAATAGTGTTTGTTTTCAAGATGCTTTCGTGAAACTTCACCTATATCATGTTTTTTTGACAGGATACACTTTTCTAGGCGGACTGACAGGAACCCTGTTTTATGGTCTTTTTAAACCGGCATTTGACAACTTGATGCAGGGCGTTCGGACAGATGCTGTCAACAAGTACGTAAATATAACAGACGTCTGCTTCATGTAAGCCTGTCTTATGAGTCACTATCTGTTTAATCCAGACTGGACACAAATGCTATTTTAATTTAAAAAAAATTAGTATCACATAGCAGTTAGTCTGTTCGGAATTGAACAGTCAAATTGTTACTAGTTGGTCCACTGCCCAATTCTCACCAGCAATGTTGTTACGTTTGATGACAACTTTTCCTTTCCACTGTCAAGTCAGTCCTGACCCACATCTAAACCAACAGTGACAGTTTTAATACAAAAGAAATGCAGGTGTGAAATTGTCTATGGGGGTGAGTAGGTTGGTGTAATGAATTGTGTGAGAGTACATGGCAGACTTTCAAGCCCTGTGTCATGACCTACATTTACCTGCATAGTACATCGCCCCCAGGTTGGTCTGTCATGGTACAAATACCTTCTTAGATTTATCTAGTTTCTGACCCAAAACGACTTGGCTGCCATACACAAGGTGTGATTTGTTTGTGGTTGACACTGTTGAGATAATCATTAGAACCTGGGCATTTTATCCATAATGCTGTGTCATTGTAGACATTTACTGTGTCAAAATTTGTGTCAATAATATGACAATAGATAGAGTGGGGGCCCCACAATTTTATAATTTATATTCCTGTATTGTAATAGCATTTTAAATAATGAAACTTGGCACGAGATCAGTGGATTTATTGGAAAGGCAATGTCTTGCAGAACCTTGCATTAGAAAAATATGCTTACATGGACAGAGTGGAAGTTTTCATGTGTTATTATTCTTAGTTATTTCAATGCCATGTTTCATCTTATGACATACCAAACTGCATTCTCCCTCTTATAGTGGTATAACACCATATCATTGCATAGAATGGTCTCTGTGACAGTGATCTCCATCATATCTTCCTTTTGTTTGAGCAGTGTAAATATCACAGAGGTTACATTTACCACGGGCTGTCTGACAGGCCCTTAGCCAGAAATAATTGTTTGCCAGTCTTGAATAAATTAAAAGTGTACATTTTAGCACACTGGTGGCTTGCTTGGAAGCCAATCACAGCCATTATTGGCCAGTTTACATTTTTTCAATGACAAACCAGTGTCATTTGAGCCATTTCTTTAATTAATACTGATCCTTTGGTTTGTTTCACTACCATTTATCCCTAGACTTGGAACTATTAGTTAATCTAGTGGTCAGCCAGCCCCGTGTAAATTCCACCCGTCTTATCATTTGTAATTACCCATCTTGGCCAGTCATCTGCCAATCTTGAAGATGGGCAGACGGGTCTCTGGCTAAGCCCTTGTTGTCCGACAGTTGTAAACTTGTTGCGATGTATTTACAGATGGAGGAAGACATCATTCTTTGTATGCGCCCTGCCTGTGGCTGCTACCCTCGGCGCCATTGTGTGTGGCCTTGAACTCTACTCACCCTGGGGCGACAACTCGGGCTTCCAGGTGTGTGCTGTTTTAGAAACATATCATGGAATGAGAGACATTAACACTTAAAGGAAAACAAAAGGCTTTTTGTGGCTGTGTATCTAGAAGAGGTAATAAAAACTAACAATTTGCAACTGCAATCAAGGATGTTTAGTAGTTTACTAGTATGACCATGTTAAAGATACAGAATTTAAATTGTGTAAGAAAGCTTGACGTCACAAAATCCTACAGTATCCAGTTCGCCGTTCATAGACCTGTACACACTAGTCTAGTTTACATTATACAGTAACCAATACATTTCTGCTAGTATTTGTTAGCACTTTTAATTTTCACATTAAACTTTCTTCTACAATTTATTGAGTCCTACATTTGCATGAAACATAGCAGGAAGACTGTTCTGGTGTCTAACCAATACTTTTGACTCCAGAGGTGTGTCTATGTTTGACAGTTATCTGAGCTGTTCTCCAAGAAGTCGTGGGCGCCCTACTGTGCCGGAATGACCCTTGGACTCCTGCAGATACCCCTCGTCTACTACATCAACCAGCCACTAGGTGGCAGCACGAGTCTGCTGTGCATGCTGGGCCAGGGCTGTGTTGGTCCGTTCAAGAACGTGTCGCCATTCCTTAGGAAGTTCCGCACTGGGTTCGCGTACTGGTGGCAGGTAACTAACCCAATGTTTGATGGTTTAATAGCTGCTCTATTTACTGTACAAAATATTGTATCTAATTTACAAAATGGTGAGATGTAGCATTAAAACTGCATAAATGGTTCTCTTGTTGTGTTCCATCTTGCTGAAGTAAATTAATGTTGCCACATAGCTTGAAGAAAAAATCATTTAAAACGACACATCACTGGCTTAGTAGGTGTCTAATCTTTGTTTAGCTTGCCCATCTTAGATATCTCTCAATTCTGTTTTTAAATAATAAATTATGTGCACGTTTCTGTTACATACAATGTAGTTTATGTCCCAATATCTTATCACTCTTTGTACATTCTTTTAGTTTGAAGAAAATTGTTCTATTAATATCTTAATAACCATAACAATTGACATATTTTGCCGACTACCAATTTGCATTTCATTCTACTGCTCTTATGTGGCAACATGGTATGCAGTGGCGCCATCTGACATCACAAATAAGTTGTCTTTAATACACACCAGGGTGAGCCACTGTGACTACCACAACCATCAGACATTGAAATTGAATTGAAATTGGTTTATTTGGCATAAGAAATACAGTGATGATCCAGACCAGTTTTACAATGAAATAATGATTGGTTATCACAATTTTCCGACATCCTAAAACTATCCACGAATATATTGTGATCTGACATTAGGAGGCAGACAGGGTAAGACACATTTTATTTTCACATAATGATATTTTCTGCAGGTCTTCTTTGTGAGTGGAGCCATCGCCGGCAGTTACCTGTCTGCGTCCTCCTCTGGCAGTCTTGGCTCTGTAGCTGGAGTCACGCCCATGCAGGCATTTACAGGCGGAGCTCTCATGTTCCTCGGTGCAAGAATTGCTGGTGGCTGCACCAGGTGTGTATTCTGTGCAGTGTTTTATTTAACAAGATTTAACAAGAGTTTCTCCACAACAAAAACACAGGACGGCAACTAGACATTGAAGCCTTTATTTAGGTTAGCGAGAATAAAAATTTGGTTATCTTTGTGAAACCCTTCTAAATAATTTGTCAATTTTTTTTTAACCCTCTTAATGCTAATGCTTTGTTAATGCAAATTAAATATTATTGATGCTGCTAGCACTTACCAACAATCAGCAGATAATTATTATTTATTCCATTAAGTTATAGTCATTTGTGAGAATGAATACTTTATGATATCTAATCTACACTCTTCCTTGACTAATGTTACTTCATATCCATTACTCTTTAAAATCTTTTTTTCATTATTTCATAGTAATAGTATTACCACATAGTTTAATAGTGTCCATTAGTGTTCATCCAACAAGTAATTGTAGGCGGCTTCATGATGCACAGACACCATGATTTAGCAACCGAGTATATTCACAGTGGCATATTTAGGCAGGTGAGGGCATTGCTTCATAGCGTCATGTTCCCACAAATTGTTGCTATATAACCTGTTGCACTTTTTATCAAGGAAAATTAACGGGTGACAAAACTTGGCCTCCCACTGCGAGAACCTAGATAGTAGATACCACTTCGCAGTCCATTCAGTGATTTTACTTCTCATATCTTTCATTTTCAGTGGCCACGGATTCTCTGGTGTTGCCCTCATGTCTCCGCTGTCAGCATCGATGGTAACGTCGATGTTTGGAGGCGCCATCGCCACTGCTATGCTCATGCAGCGAGAGGGTCTGTTCTAACCAACGGTTGGCGTTAGACTCAACCAGGCGTGACTTGCAACCACATATAGCTTTATTGTAGATAATCAGAGCATACGTACATACCACATTTACATAACTGTATTTATTTAACTTGGGACATTCGATATTTGCCAGCGTGGAACTACGACAACGGAAGAGTCGACAATCACAGGGACAGGATTGGCGTTAGATATCGATCTAGAGGACGAGGGAAATTGACACGAATTTCAAACTGGTTTACTAACGGAAGGAATTTGTAAATGTGATGCACACTGTTTGTTGCATGTCATGTGTTGTTATTTGAACAGTGGGATAGCATGTTGTCATGTAGTGTGACTTCTCTTCCTCTCGTGTTGCTTATGGAATGTGTTAGTGGAAGGATGGCCTTTATTTTCCTGCTACTTTGCCACTTCTCTCTATGTTCAACCCTTACCAATTCTGTCTTGCTACAATTCACTGCAACATTTGTCTCCCACACTGAAATATTTCAACATTTCCTAACCTCTGTGTTTTTGAAGTAATTTCAACCCATCTCCCCTGTTATCCTTCCGTTTCTCTTGGTAATCTAACACAGAGTTAGACACTGGCGCTAAGCTGACACTACCATTGGAATCGGGCGTTACTGAATTGATGTTAATGGGGAGTTGTCTACTGTTTATTGTATCATGGCATCCCTTGTGGATGTATATGGAAACTTGTAATATATAAACACGCATATCTGACAACCATATCTGGTGGTTAAATCCTTATTACCAGTATTTATGGTTGGACTATCATGGTAGAAATGTATATGAAAGCCCCAGGTATGGACACGGCTGTAGAATGAAGTGTATATGAAAGCCCCAGGTATGGACACGGCTGTAGAATGAAGTGTATATGAAAGCCCCAGGTATGGACACGGCTGTAGAATGAAGTGTATATGAAAGCCCCAGGTATGGACACGGCTGTAGAATTAAGTGTATATGAAAGCCCAAGGTATGGACACGGCTGTAGAATAAAGTGTATATGAAAGCCCAAGGTATGGACACGGCTGTAGAATGAAGTGTATATGAAAGCCCCAGGTATGGACACGGCTGTAGAATGAAGTGTATATGAAAGCCCCAGGTATGGACACGGCTGTAGAATGAAGTGTATATGAAAGCCCAAGGTATGGACACGGCTATAGAATAGAGTGTATATGAAAGCCCCAGGTATGGACACGGCTGTAGAATGAAGTGTATATGAAAGCCCCAGGTATGGACACGGCTGTAGAATGAAGTGTATATGAAAGCCCAAGGTATGGACACGGCTGTAGAATGAAGTGTATATGAAAGCCCAAGGTATGGACACGGCTGTAGAATAAAGTGTATATGAAAGCCCAAGGTATGGACACGGCTGTAGAATGAAGTGTATATGAAAGCCCCAGGTATGGACACGGCTGTAGAATGAAGTGTATATGAAAGCCCCAGGTATGGACACGGCTGTAGAATGAAGTGTATATGAAAGCCCAAGGTATGGACACGGCTATAGAATAGAGTGTATATGAAAGCCCCAGGTATGGACACGGCTGTAGAATGAAGTGTATATGAAAGCCCCAGGTATGGACACGGCTGTAGAATGAAGTGTATATGAAAGCCCAAGGTATGGACACGGCTGTAGAATGAAGTGTATATGAAAGCCCAAGGTATGGACACGGCTGTAGAATGAAGTGTATATGAAAGCCCCAGGTATGGACACGGCTGTAGAATGAAGTGTATATGAAAGCCCAAGGTATGGACATGGCTGTAGAATGAAGTGTATATGAAAGCCCCAGGTATGGACACGGCTGTAGAATGAAGTGTATATGAAAGCCCCAGGTATGGACACGGCTGTAGAATGAAGTGTATATGAAAGCCCCAGGTATGGACACGGCTGTAGAATTAAGTGTATATGAAAGCCCCAGGTATGGACACGGCTGTAGAATGAAGTGTATATGAAAGCCCAAGGTATGGACACGGCTGTAGAATGAAGTGTATATGAAAGCCCCAAGTATGGACACGGCTGTAGAATGAAGTGTATATGAAAGCCCCAGGTATGGACACGGCTGTAGAATGAAGTGTATATGAAAGCCCCAGGTATGGACACGGCTGTAGAATTAAGTGTATATGAAAGCCCCAGGTATGGACACGGCTGTAGAATGAAGTGTATATGAAAGCCCAAGGTATGGACACGGCTGTAGAATGAAGTGTATATGAAAGCCCAAGGTATGGACACGGCTGTAGAATGAAGTGTATATGAAAGCCCAAGGTATGGACACGGCTGTAGAATGAAGTGTATATGAAAGCCCCAGGTATGGACACGGCTGTAGAATGAAGTGTATATGAAAGCCCCAGGTATGGACACGGCTGTAGAATGAAGTGTATATGAAAGCCCAAGGTATGGACACGGCTGTAGAATGAAGTGTATATGAAAGCCCAAGGTATGGACAAGGCTGTAGAATGAAGTGTACATGAAAGCCCAAGGTATGGACACGGCTGTAGAATGAAGTGTATATGAAAGCCCCAGGTATGGACACGGCTGTAGAATGAAGTGTATATGAAAGCCCAAGGTATGGACGACTGTAGAATGAAGTGTATATGAAAGCCCAAGGTATGGACACGGCTGTAGAATGAAGTGTATATGAAAGCCCAAGGTATGGACACGGCTGTAGAATGAAGTGTATATGAAAGCCCCAGGTATGGACACGGCTGTAGAATGAAGTGTATATGAAAGCCCAAGGTATGGACGACTGTAGAATGAAGTGTATATGAAAGCCCAAGGTATGGACACGGCTGTAGAATGAAGTGTATATGAAAGCCCAAGGTATGGACACGGCTGTAGAATGAAGTGTATATGAAAGCCCCAGGTATGGACACGGCTGTAGAATGAAGTGTATATGAAAGCCCCAGGTATGGACACGGCTGTAGAATGAAGTGTATATGAAAGCCCAAGGTATGGACACGGCTGTAGAATGAAGTGTATATGAAAGCCCAAGGTATGGACACGGCTGTAGAATGAAGTGTATATGAAAGCCCAAGGTATGGACACGGCTGTAGAATGAAGTGTATATGAAAGCCCCAGGTATGGACACGGCTGTAGAATGAAGTGTATATGAAAGCCCCAGGTATGGACACGGCTGTAGAATGAAGTGTATATGAAAGCCCAAGGTATGGACACGGCTGTAGAATAGAGTGTATATGAAAGCCTCAGGTATGGACACGGCTGTAGAATGAAGTGTATAAGAAAGCCCCAGGTATGGACACGGCTGTAGAATGAAGTGTATATGAAAGCCCCAGGTATGGACACGGCTGTAGAATGAAGTGTATATGAAAGCCCCAGGTATGGACACGGCTGTAGAATGAAGTGTATATGAAAGCCCCAGGTATGGACACGGCTGTAGAATGAAGTGTATATGAAAGCCCCAGGTATGGACACGGCTGTAGAATGAAGTGTATATGAAAGCCCCAGGTATGGACACGGCTGTAGAATGAAGTGTATATGAAAGCCCCAGGTATGGACACGGCTGTAGAATGAAGTGTATATGAAAGCCCAAGGTATGGACGACTGTAGAATGAAGTGTATATGAAAGCCCAAGGTATGGACACGGCTGTAGAATGAAGTGTATATGAAAGCCCAAGGTATGGACACGGCTGTAGAATGAAGTGTATATGAAAGCCCAAGGTATGGACACGGCTGTAGAATGAAGTGTATATGAAAGCCCAAGGTATGGACACGGCTGTAGAATGAAGTGTATATGAAAGCCCAAGGTATGGACACGGCTGTAGAATGAAGTGTATATGAAAGCCCCAGGTATGGACACGGCTGTAGAATGAAGTGTATATGAAAGCCCAAGGTATGGACATGGCTGTAGAATGAAGTGTATATGAAAGCCCCAGGTATGGACACGGCTGTAGAATGAAGTGTATATGAAAGCCCCAGGTATGGACACGGCTGTAGAATGAAGTGTATATGAAAGCCCCAGGTATGGACACGGCTGTAGAATTAAGTGTATATGAAAGCCCCAGGTATGGACACGGCTGTAGAATGAAGTGTATATGAAAGCCCAAGGTATGGACACGGCTGTAGAATGAAGTGTATATGAAAGCCCCAAGTATGGACACGGCTGTAGAATGAAGTGTATATGAAAGCCCCAGGTATGGACACGGCTGTAGAATGAAGTGTATATGAAAGCCCCAGGTATGGACACGGCTGTAGAATTAAGTGTATATGAAAGCCCCAGGTATGGACACGGCTGTAGAATGAAGTGTATATGAAAGCCCAAGGTATGGACACGGCTGTAGAATGAAGTGTATATGAAAGCCCAAGGTATGGACACGGCTGTAGAATGAAGTGTATATGAAAGCCCAAGGTATGGACACGGCTGTAGAATGAAGTGTATATGAAAGCCCCAGGTATGGACACGGCTGTAGAATGAAGTGTATATGAAAGCCCCAGGTATGGACACGGCTGTAGAATGAAGTGTATATGAAAGCCCAAGGTATGGACACGGCTGTAGAATGAAGTGTATATGAAAGCCCAAGGTATGGACACGGCTGTAGAATGAAGTGTATATGAAAGCCCAAGGTATGGACAAGGCTGTAGAATGAAGTGTATATGAAAGCCCCAGGTATGGACACGGCTGTAGAATGAAGTGTATATGAAAGCCCAAGGTATGAACACGGCTGTAGAATTAAGTGTATATGAAAGCCCCAGGTATGGACACGGCTGTAGAATGAAGTGTATATGAAAGCCCCAGGTATGGACACGGCTGTAGAATGAAGTGTATATGAAAGCCCCAGGTATGGACACGGCTGTAGAATGAAGTGTATATGAAAGCCCAAGGTATGGACACGGCTGTAGAATGAAGTGTATATGAAAGCCCCAGGTATGGACACGGCTGTAGAATGAAGTGTATATGAAAGCCCCAGGTATGGACACGGCTGTAGAATGAAGTGTATATGAAAGCCCCAGGTATGGACACGGCTGTAGAATGAAGTGTATATGAAAGCCCCAGGTATGGACACGGCTGTAGAATGAAGTGTATATGAAAGCCCCAGGTATGGACACGGCTGTAGAATGAAGTGTATATGAAAGCCCAAGGTATGGACACGGCTGTAGAATGAAGTGTATATGAAAGCCCCAGGTATGGACACGGCTGTAGAATGAAGTGTATATGAAAGCCCAAGGTATGGACACGGCTGTAGAATGAAGTGTATATGAAAGCCCAAGGTATGGACACGGCTGTAGAATGAAGTGTATATGAAAGCCCAAGGTATGGACACGGCTGTAGAATGAAGTGTATATGAAAGCCCCAGGTATGGACACGGCTGTAGAATGAAGTGTATATGAAAGCCCAAGGTATGGACGACTGTAGAATGAAGTGTATATGAAAGCCCAAGGTATGGACACGGCTGTAGAATGAACTGTATATGAAAGCCCAAGGTATGGACACGGCTGTAGAATGAAGTGTATATGAAAGCCCCAGGTATGGACACGGCTGTAGAATGAAGTGTATATGAAAGCCCCAGGTATGGACACGGCTGTAGAATGAAGTGTATATGAAAGCCCAAGGTATGGACACGGCTGTAGAATGAAGTGTATATGAAAGCCCAAGGTATGGACACGGCTGTAGAATGAAGTGTATATGAAAGCCCAAGGTATGGACACGGCTGTAGAATGAAGTGTATATGAAAGCCCCAGGTATGGACACGGCTGTAGAATGAAGTGTATATGAAAGCCCCAGGTATGGACACGGCTGTAGAATGAAGTGTATATGAAAGCCCAAGGTATGGACACGGCTGTAGAATAGAGTGTATATGAAAGCCTCAGGTATGGACACGGCTGTAGAATGAAGTGTATATGAAAGCCCCAGGTATGGACACGGCTGTAGAATGAAGTGTATATGAAAGCCCCAGGTATGGACACGGCTGTAGAATGAAGTGTATATGAAAGCCCCAGGTATGGACACGGCTGTAGAATGAAGTGTATATGAAAGCCCCAGGTATGGACACGGCTGTAGAATGAAGTGTATATGAAAGCCCCAGGTATGGACACGGCTGTAGAATGAAGTGTATATGAAAGCCCAAGGTATGGACGACTGTAGAATGAAGTGTATATGAAAGCCCAAGGTATGGACACGGCTGTAGAATGAAGTGTATATGAAAGCCCAATTTATGGACACGGCTGTAGAATGAAGTGTATATGAAAGCCCAAGGTATGGACACGGCTGTAGAATGAAGTGTATATGAAAGCCCCAGGTATGGACACGGCTGTAGAATGAAGTGTATATGAAAGCCCAAGGTATGGACACGGCTGTAGAATGAAGTGTATATGAAAGCCCCAGGTATGGACACGGCTGTAGAATGAAGTGTATATGAAAGCCCCAGGTATGGACACGGCTGTAGAATGAAGTGTATATGAAAGCCCCAGGTATGGACACGGCTGTAGAATGAAGTGTATATGAAAGCCCAAGGTATGGACGACTGTAGAATGAAGTGTATATGAAAGCCCAAGGTATGGACACGGCTGTAGAATGAAGTGTATATGAAAGCCCAAGGTATGGACACGGCTGTAGAATGAAGTGTATATGAAAGCCCCAGGTATGGACACGGCTGTAGAATGAAGTGTATATGAAAGCCCCAGGTATGGACACGGCTGTAGAATGAAGTGTATATGAAAGCCCAAGGTATGGACACGGCTGTAGAATGAAGTGTATATGAAAGCCCAAGGTATGGACAAGGCTGTAGAATGAAGTGTACATGAAAGCCCAAGGTATGGACACGGCTGTAGAATGAAGTGTATATGAAAGCCCCAGGTATGGACACGGCTGTAGAATGAAGTGTATATGAAAGCCCAAGGTATGGACGACTGTAGAATGAAGTGTATATGAAAGCCCAAGGTATGGACACGGCTGTAGAATGAAGTGTATATGAAAGCCCAAGGTATGGACACGGCTGTAGAATGAAGTGTATATGAAAGCCCCAGGTATGGACACGGCTGTAGAATGAAGTGTATATGAAAGCCCAAGGTATGGACGACTGTAGAATGAAGTGTATATGAAAGCCCAAGGTATGGACACGGCTGTAGAATGAAGTGTATATGAAAGCCCAAGGTATGGACACGGCTGTAGAATGAAGTGTATATGAAAGCCCCAGGTATGGACACGGCTGTAGAATGAAGTGTATATGAAAGCCCCAGGTATGGACACGGCTGTAGAATGAAGTGTATATGAAAGCCCAAGGTATGGACACGGCTGTAGAATGAAGTGTATATGAAAGCCCAAGGTATGGACACGGCTGTAGAATGAAGTGTATATGAAAGCCCAAGGTATGGACACGGCTGTAGAATGAAGTGTATATGAAAGCCCCAGGTATGGACACGGCTGTAGAATGAAGTGTATATGAAAGCCCCAGGTATGGACACGGCTGTAGAATGAAGTGTATATGAAAGCCCAAGGTATGGACACGGCTGTAGAATAGAGTGTATATGAAAGCCTCAGGTATGGACACGGCTGTAGAATGAAGTGTATAAGAAAGCCCCAGGTATGGACACGGCTGTAGAATGAAGTGTATATGAAAGCCCCAGGTATGGACACGGCTGTAGAATGAAGTGTATATGAAAGCCCCAGGTATGGACACGGCTGTAGAATGAAGTGTATATGAAAGCCCCAGGTATGGACACGGCTGTAGAATGAAGTGTATATGAAAGCCCCAGGTATGGACACGGCTGTAGAATGAAGTGTATATGAAAGCCCCAGGTATGGACACGGCTGTAGAATGAAGTGTATATGAAAGCCCCAGGTATGGACACGGCTGTAGAATGAAGTGTATATGAAAGCCCAAGGTATGGACGACTGTAGAATGAAGTGTATATGAAAGCCCAAGGTATGGACACGGCTGTAGAATGAAGTGTATATGAAAGCCCAAGGTATGGACACGGCTGTAGAATGAAGTGTATATGAAAGCCCAAGGTATGGACACGGCTGTAGAATGAAGTGTATATGAAAGCCCAAGGTATGGACACGGCTGTAGAATGAAGTGTATATGAAAGCCCAAGGTATGGACACGGCTGTAGAATGAAGTGTATATGAAAGCCCCAGGTATGGACACGGCTGTAGAATGAAGTGTATATGAAAGCCCAAGGTATGGACATGGCTGTAGAATGAAGTGTATATGAAAGCCCCAGGTATGGACACGGCTGTAGAATGAAGTGTATATGAAAGCCCCAGGTATGGACACGGCTGTAGAATGAAGTGTATATGAAAGCCCCAGGTATGGACACGGCTGTAGAATTAAGTGTATATGAAAGCCCCAGGTATGGACACGGCTGTAGAATGAAGTGTATATGAAAGCCCAAGGTATGGACACGGCTGTAGAATGAAGTGTATATGAAAGCCCCAAGTATGGACACGGCTGTAGAATGAAGTGTATATGAAAGCCCCAGGTATGGACACGGCTGTAGAATGAAGTGTATATGAAAGCCCCAGGTATGGACACGGCTGTAGAATTAAGTGTATATGAAAGCCCCAGGTATGGACACGGCTGTAGAATGAAGTGTATATGAAAGCCCAAGGTATGGACACGGCTGTAGAATGAAGTGTATATGAAAGCCCAAGGTATGGACACGGCTGTAGAATGAAGTGTATATGAAAGCCCAAGGTATGGACACGGCTGTAGAATGAAGTGTATATGAAAGCCCCAGGTATGGACACGGCTGTAGAATGAAGTGTATATGAAAGCCCCAGGTATGGACACGGCTGTAGAATGAAGTGTATATGAAAGCCCAAGGTATGGACACGGCTGTAGAATGAAGTGTATATGAAAGCCCAAGGTATGGACACGGCTGTAGAATGAAGTGTATATGAAAGCCCAAGGTATGGACAAGGCTGTAGAATGAAGTGTATATGAAAGCCCCAGGTATGGACACGGCTGTAGAATGAAGTGTATATGAAAGCCCAAGGTATGAACACGGCTGTAGAATTAAGTGTATATGAAAGCCCCAGGTATGGACACGGCTGTAGAATGAAGTGTATATGAAAGCCCCAGGTATGGACACGGCTGTAGAATGAAGTGTATATGAAAGCCCCAGGTATGGACACGGCTGTAGAATGAAGTGTATATGAAAGCCCAAGGTATGGACACGGCTGTAGAATGAAGTGTATATGAAAGCCCCAGGTATGGACACGGCTGTAGAATGAAGTGTATATGAAAGCCCCAGGTATGGACACGGCTGTAGAATGAAGTGTATATGAAAGCCCCAGGTATGGACACGGCTGTAGAATGAAGTGTATATGAAAGCCCAAGGTATGGACACGGCTGTAGAATGAAGTGTATATGAAAGCCCCAGGTATGGACACGGCTGTAGAATGAAGTGTATATGAAAGCCCAAGGTATGGACACGGCTGTAGAATGAAGTGTATATGAAAGCCCAAGGTATGGACACGGCTGTAGAATGAAGTGTATATGAAAGCCCAAGGTATGGACACGGCTGTAGAATGAAGTGTATATGAAAGCCCCAGGTATGGACACGGCTGTAGAATGAAGTGTATATGAAAGCCCAAGGTATGGACGACTGTAGAATGAAGTGTATATGAAAGCCCAAGGTATGGACACGGCTGTAGAATGAACTGTATATGAAAGCCCAAGGTATGGACACGGCTGTAGAATGAAGTGTATATGAAAGCCCAAGGTATGGACACGGCTGTAGAATGAAGTGTATATGAAAGCCCCAGGTATGGACACGGCTGTAGAATGAAGTGTATATGAAAGCCCCAGGTATGGACACGGCTGTAGAATGAAGTGTATATGAAAGCCCCAGGTATGGACACGGCTGTAGAATGAAGTGTATATGAAAGCCCAAGGTATGGACACGGCTGTAGAATGAACTGTATATGAAAGCCCAAGGTATGGACACGGCTGTAGAATGAAGTGTATATGAAAGCCCAAGGTATGGACACGGCTGTAGAATGAAGTGTATATGAAAGCCCAAGGTATGGACACGGCTGTAGAATGAAGTGTATATGAAAGCCCCAGGTATGGACACGGCTGTAGAATGAAGTGTATATGAAAGCCCCAGGTATGGACACGGCTGTAGAATGAAGTGTATATGAAAGCCCAAGGTATGGACACGGCTGTAGAATGAAGTGTATATGAAAGCCCAAGGTATGGACACGGCTGTAGAATGAAGTGTATATGAAAGCCCAAGGTATGGACAAGGCTGTAGAATGAAGTGTATATGAAAGCCCCAGGTATGGACACGGCTGTAGAATGAAGTGTATATGAAAGCCCAAGGTATGAACACGGCTGTAGAATTAAGTGTATATGAAAGCCCCAGGTATGGACACGGCTGTAGAATGAAGTGTATATGAAAGCCCCAGGTATGGACACGGCTGTAGAATGAAGTGTATATGAAAGCCCCAGGTATGGACACGGCTGTAGAATGAAGTGTATATGAAAGCCCAAGGTATGGACACGGCTGTAGAATGAAGTGTATATGAAAGCCCCAGGTATGGACACGGCTGTAGAATGAAGTGTATATGAAAGCCCCAGGTATGGACACGGCTGTAGAATGAAGTGTATATGAAAGCCCCAGGTATGGACACGGCTGTAGAATGAAGTGTATATGAAAGCCCCAGGTATGGACACGGCTGTAGAATGAAGTGTATATGAAAGCCCCAGGTATGGACACGGCTGTAGAATGAAGTGTATATGAAAGCCCAAGGTATGGACACGGCTGTAGAATGAAGTGTATATGAAAGCCCCAGGTATGGACACGGCTGTAGAATGAAGTGTATATGAAAGCCCAAGGTATGGACACGGCTGTAGAATGAAGTGTATATGAAAGCCCAAGGTATGGACACGGCTGTAGAATGAAGTGTATATGAAAGCCCAAGGTATGGACACGGCTGTAGAATGAAGTGTATATGAAAGCCCCAGGTATGGACACGGCTGTAGAATGAAGTGTATATGAAAGCCCAAGGTATGGACGACTGTAGAATGAAGTGTATATGAAAGCCCAAGGTATGGACACGGCTGTAGAATGAACTGTATATGAAAGCCCAAGGTATGGACACGGCTGTAGAATGAAGTGTATATGAAAGCCCCAGGTATGGACACGGCTGTAGAATGAAGTGTATATGAAAGCCCCAGGTATGGACACGGCTGTAGAATGAAGTGTATATGAAAGCCCAAGGTATGGACACGGCTGTAGAATGAAGTGTATATGAAAGCCCAAGGTATGGACACGGCTGTAGAATGAAGTGTATATGAAAGCCCAAGGTATGGACACGGCTGTAGAATGAAGTGTATATGAAAGCCCCAGGTATGGACACGGCTGTAGAATGAAGTGTATATGAAAGCCCCAGGTATGGACACGGCTGTAGAATGAAGTGTATATGAAAGCCCAAGGTATGGACACGGCTGTAGAATAGAGTGTATATGAAAGCCTCAGGTATGGACACGGCTGTAGAATGAAGTGTATATGAAAGCCCCAGGTATGGACACGGCTGTAGAATGAAGTGTATATGAAAGCCCCAGGTATGGACACGGCTGTAGAATGAAGTGTATATGAAAGCCCCAGGTATGGACACGGCTGTAGAATGAAGTGTATATGAAAGCCCCAGGTATGGACACGGCTGTAGAATGAAGTGTATATGAAAGCCCAAGGTATGGACGACTGTAGAATGAAGTGTATATGAAAGCCCAAGGTATGGACACGGCTGTAGAATGAAGTGTATATGAAAGCCCAATTTATGGACACGGCTGTAGAATGAAGTGTATATGAAAGCCCAAGGTATGGACACGGCTGTAGAATGAAGTGTATATGAAAGCCCCAGGTATGGACACGGCTGTAGAATGAAGTGTATATGAAAGCCCAAGGTATGGACACGGCTGTAGAATGAAGTGTATATGAAAGCCCCAGGTATGGACACGGCTGTAGAATGAAGTGTATATGAAAGCCCCAGGTATGGACACGGCTGTAGAATGAAGTGTATATGAAAGCCCCAGGTATGGACACGGCTGTAGAATGAAGTGTATATGAAAGCCCAAGGTATGGACGACTGTAGAATGAAGTGTATATGAAAGCCCAAGGTATGGACACGGCTGTAGAATGAAGTGTATATGAAAGCCCAAGGTATGGACACGGCTGTAGAATGAAGTGTATATGAAAGCCCCAGGTATGGACACGGCTGTAGAATGAAGTGTATATGAAAGCCCCAGGTATGGACACGGCTGTAGAATGAAGTGTATATGAAAGCCCAAGGTATGGACACGGCTGTAGAATGAAGTGTATATGAAAGCCCAAGGTATGGACACGGCTGTAGAATGAAGTGTATATGAAAGCCCAAGGTATGGACACGGCTGTAGAATGAAGTGTATATGAAAGCCCCAGGTATGGACACGGCTGTAGAATGAAGTGTATATGAAAGCCCCAGGTATGGACACGGCTGTAGAATGAAGTGTATATGAAAGCCCAAGGTATGGACACGGCTGTAGAATAGAGTGTATATGAAAGCCTCAGGTATGGACACGGCTGTAGAATGAAGTGTATATGAAAGCCCCAGGTATGGACACGGCTGTAGAATGAAGTGTATATGAAAGCCCCAGGTATGGACACGGCTGTAGAATGAAGTGTATATGAAAGCCCCAGGTATGGACACGGCTGTAGAATGAAGTGTATATGAAAGCCCCAGGTATGGACACGGCTGTAGAATGAAGTGTATATGAAAGCCCCAGGTATGGACACGGCTGTAGAATGAAGTGTATATGAAAGCCCCAGGTATGGACACGGCTGTAGAATGAAGTGTATATGAAAGCCCCAGGTATGGACACGGCTGTAGAATGAGGTGTATATGAAAGCCCCAGGTATGGACACGGCTGTAGAATGAAGTGTATATGAAAGCCCCAGGTATGGACACGGCTGTAGAATGAAGTGTATATGAAAGCCCAAGGTATGGACACGGCTGTAGAATGAGGTGTATATGAAAGCCCCAGGTATGGACACGGCTGTAGAATGAAGTGTGTGTAAGATAGTAAGATAGTAAATCATGTATCAACAAATCAATGATACAGTTGAAAATAAACATTAATTATTATTGAAATGTGATGGTTTGTAGAATAAGCATATAAGTTGTCCCTAATTTGAAAGATGAATGTGGCACTACTGAGTAGAGGGGTGCTCCCATAAGTTCATATACTTAAAAAACACCTAGCTGCACCCCGTTTAGAGGCTCGCCAAAATCCTCCATTTGCATCTCCACCTGAGGCTCATAAAAAACCACCTTGAGGCTCTCCACAAAGTCCATTTGCATCCTCACTTGAGGCTAACCAAAAACCTCCATTTTTATTCTCACTTGAAGCTTACCAAAAACCTCCATTTGTACCCTCACTTAAGGGTCTCCAAAAACCTATATTTGTACCCTCACTTGAGGCTTACCAAAAACATTTGTACCCTCATTTAAGGGTCTCCAAAATCCCCCATTTGTACCCTACTTAAGGCTCTCCAAAAACCTCCATTTGCACCCCCACTTGAGGCTCACCAAAAAACTCACCTTCACGCTCTCCAAAAAACCTCCATTTGCACCAACCCTTGAGACTCGGCAAAATGCCTTTGAAGTTCACCATAAAACTATAATTCTACATACAAAAATGCACCCCATTCCATAAATATTGGAGGGCTAATCCTATCCCCAGCCTCTCAACCCCAAAATATTGGGGGCTCATTTTGTTTGTTTATTTTTCGAATAGGCTAATTTGTACACGCATATATATATGTATATAATTACACATATACATGATTGGTTCAACGCTAACCTACCTGTGATTGTACCGGTCAATGAAACCAAACGAGAATCCCTGCTTGCTTACGAACACAATTTATGCGGGAAGACACTCGGCTCTCAACTCTGCACGGAGCATCCCACAACACACTGTAAGACGCCATGCCCATGACTATATACTGGCTGCAACTGTGTGAAAATATTCAAAGTAAAGCTGACTGTGGGAATGTACGTGGCATGCACGATGGCAGCAAGAAGGCTGTAGGCCCCACTGTAAAGAAAATGGCACTACTGAAATCCACATCAGGAGAGATGCTCACAGACCGAGATCAACAGATGGAGCGATGGGTTGAACATTATTCTGAACAATATTACCGAGAAACAGTCGTTACTGACTCTGCTCTCAACGCCATCAAGGACTTGCCTATGATGGAGGAGCTGGACAATGAGCCATCGGCCGAGGACCTGAGCAAAGCTGTCGACTCCCCACACTCTTGTGGCAAGAGAGGGAGTAGAAGCATACAGCCAGAGGTGATCAAGTGTGGGAAGGCCGCCTTACTACAGCACCTCCACCGACTGCTCTGTCTCTGCTGGGATGAAGGAGCTAGGGGTACCTCAATAAATGCGATATGCTACAATTGTCGCCTTGTACCAGAACATAAGCGACCGCAACATCTATAGCGGCATATTAATATTATATGTTATTGAGCATTGTGGGAAGGCTTTTTAGTTCGTCACCCTGTTTCGTCTGCTCTTGCTGCGGCAGGGATTGTCACAGCAATAACGGACGCTACAAAATCTTCAGAAACTGAAAAACAGGGCGCATCAGCATTGTCTCTCGAGACTACGCTCTGTCTACTAAACAACTATATACATGCATGTACAATTGTACACATACATACACGCACGCATCCACATACCCACGCACGCATGTATGGGAACGGCGTGCAAAACGGGCCCCTAAAGCGAAGTCATAAAGTTGACATTTTTCATTCTAATTTTTTTTACGGGATCTTCTCGACTTATCTGACTACACACGTGCTAAAATTTAGCTTATTTCAAAAAAATTGCTGTATCTACAGGATGTGTCAGAACATCACCCGATTTTTGACTCGCTAAAAACGTGCGCCCAAAACAGGCCCGTGCACACCCAATAGCATTATTTAGCCATCATCACACGTTTCGCAAAAACATTGTGCATATTCAGACCCTTGTCACTCATTATTCACATTTATTCATTCTTCCTCGTCCTTATTGTTCGAAAACAGTTGGTGCATTAATTGTGGTTTCTGCACCAAGTTGTCTCACCTGTTTTTTTTTAATCTAATACACACATATACATACACATTCGGCTTGTGTATACAAAAGTGTCCCTTGTTTTCAATGCGCACAAACGGAAATATGCTATTTTGAAAACAGTGCTAACATTTTCAGAAGTGTGAAAAACAATCTTTTTGCATGAGCTCAACTCTGAATGTGCGTTTCGCGGTTCCGACCAATGTTCACTGGGGCTCATTTATGACAGGGGGTCCGTTTTGCACGCCGTTCCCCTACACGCGCGTGCACGCACACACACACGCACGCACACACACTTTTTAATAGGCCTATATAATATAGGCCTATTAAAAAGTGTGTGTGCGTGCGTGTGTATATATATATATATATAATAATATATTATAGGGTAATTGACACAGAGCACCCGTGCACTCACACACTCAACGTCTCGACTCAAGCATATCCACACGCATACAATTTCACGCATGTACACACGCACGCATACGCACACACACCATACTCTGCGGCCTCAACTTCAAGTTATCCCATTACCCATTGCCTAGGATGGGTTCCTTAGATGTTCACAATGCAAATAGCTTTATAATTATGACAATGCATATTGCCCTGCCAAAATGGACTGTTCCAACCATTATTTGGCCAACCACCCGTGGTCACTCACTATCCCATTGACCTTCGACCCTCGACAGGAAGTCGGCTGCATTCAGACGCATTCAGCTTGGCGTGGCGTATACTCAACTCAGTTAACAAACAACAACCGCTGGGTTCGTGCTAATAATGGCAGAGTCAGGGTTGTACCGGACAGATGTCAGACTGAGGTCGCGCCACGGTCTCGTCGGTGGAACAGGCGACACAAACATGGGGAACGTTGCAAGCAAAACATCTTCCGTCTTGTCGACGAGTTCTGACGATGCCTCGCAACCTCTTTACAAATACATCGTGTGTGCATCGAGCGGGTTTATATTCGGCTTCGCAATGGAAAAGGGGCGAGGTAGGCGAACATCGCTGAACGTTGGTCAAGTAAACACGATTGTGACTTGCATGTTTACGAGGCTCACATAAATTAATGTGTCGACATGATAAGGGGTACACTTACATTTCTGCCTTGAAGTTGGAGCTTAAGTATTATATTCGTATTTAAAGTTTGCACGTTCACTTTTCAGTTTTGTAGAATATTTTATATAAAAAAGTAATAATAAAGTTGGGGGACCTATACTATACTAGTATACGTAACTAGCACGTCAACGCCTACGGACTAGTCTAGGAGCAGAAGCATTGCTTTTATAAAGGATAGGTACATTGTATCTACCTAACCCTACCTAATTTTATGTATTATAAATTCAAGCATTGTATCAATACAAATGTAGGACTTCAGATAATAAATGTGAATATGTACTAAACAAAACATGGAAATAAGGCCCATCCACCTTGCCTGTCAAATCTGCTGCATGTCTCACTGAAATAAAGTATTGGAGATACTGTTAAGCTATTTTAATAAATCAAATATTTTTGGTTTCATAAATCAAATACAGTTTTTATTTTAATGTATTTTACAATCCAATTTTCCTTTTTCCTTTTCGTTTCTGATCATAATCTATCAGTTATCATCAAACAATTCAAAATCAACAGAGAAATTGGAAAACAACTACAGAAAACCGAATCTTGAGACGGTCTCAGTGCTCAATCATGGGCAATTATTGACTGTTCTTGAGGTAAGAACTTGAGGTAACAAAATTAAGCTGACTGCTCACAGACACACAAGCATGCATGCACACACGCTGCACGCACACACTCACACACCCGCATGCACGCACACCCAACATGCAAAGTTAAAATATGGTGAGATGATAGTTGCAGATTACCAGGAGTGTGACTAACTGTGTATTGGAGTATTGGCAGATGGTCATCTTCTAATAAACTTACAGACCAGTGGCTCAGTGATCTCTATCTCAACTACATGTCGACCTGTGTATTTACTTGCACAAGGGAGATGTCTATGTAGTAGAATCCATATATTGATTATATAATTTTTTGTAGCTTGCTGCCAGTTCATATTGTCCTACATTTTGACCCTTCAGTCACATGTTTGAAACACGTCTAACTTAATTGTGGTGTAGTTGAAAATGTAAAATCCACAGAAAGTGTGATAGAAATTATTACAACAGCCACCTGATATAGATAGACTTGAGGCGTAATTATAGCTGTATGTCAGATTTCATGTAAAACAATTAACATGTTAAAATAACAGACGCCCAATTAACATTACGATTTTGACATGTCTTAAAATAGGTGTCGCAACAAACTGCAATAAATACAGATTTGTCTTGGATGAGATTATGTGGTTTAATTTGCCACTCGCAATGACTGTGCACATATTGGGTGACATTGCTATTGCAGCTCTAATAGGCAACTAAATCACACCAGTTAATGCAGAGTCATTGTGAGAATGACCAGACAAAATAGACAATTGACCAACCAGGTCATTCTGACCTTTGTAACAAGATGTCTGGACACCTGATTTATCTTAATCCAGCCTGCTTCAGTTCAGTAAGCAGATTTATTTTGAGTAAAATTATTAATAAAATATATCGGAGTACATAAACTTACCACTTTCTTGTTATTATTATATGTATGTAAGCTCTATTTTAAAATCATAAAATTTTACCAGTTACTTTTTTACCAGACAACAAAAATAGCAAATAGTATTTACATACACAGAACGTTTACAGTAATAACATTGGTTTGTTTGATCAAGAAGCTGAACTTTGTATTAATTTACGACCTTGTCGATGTAAACAAACTTTGTCAAAGAACTGAGATAGGAATTAATGAACGTGTGTTTATGATTGCCATTGCCTGATAAGCAGTGTTGTATTCACATAAATCCTTTTGATTTATATGATAGCCTTCGACAAAATACTTCTATCAAGCATTATCATCAGTTGATATCCTCGAGGTAGCAGTTATGAATTAGATTATTAGTTCCTCGTGTTTCTTCTAACTTCCTTTACTGCTTGACGTGCTATATATATTAAAACACAATAATTAATACATATTTTTATAAGAAAGAAATTTGTTATTTTGTGTAGATGTTAAGCTGGTTGGGGATTTTTTTTAATATTAAAATTATTTAATGGGTAGTTTGATTTTGAATGGGAAAACATGTTTTGATTGGCACAGTAAGTAAAACTGGTATTTTTATTAAATCAGAAACTTTCATTTTTCTTATCCAAGATGTTTACTTTATTTGGTAGAGGCCTTCGTTAACGTATCACGTCGACTTCATCAATACCGATGACGCTGAATGACGTCATCGTACACGTGAGGTAGTTCGTAATTGCCCTCGTCTCTGTTGATGGGTGTTTTGGTTTTCCTGATCCAGATGGTTTCCTTGATATGAATTCTTCTGTTGGGTTTCTTGTCTACAATTTTCACTTCCTCCCAGTCTATGATGTGGTTTTCAGTTGTTGTAAGGGCGGATTTATTGATGGTAGACATCAATCTTTTTTTTCGCTCGTGTATTTCTCATTTTTCGTGTTGTCTATGTCCTTTCTGTGTTCCTCCAGTCTTGTTTTGAGTAGTCTTCCTGTCTCCCCAATGTACTCAGCGCCACAATTCTTGCACAGTATTTGGTACACCAATTTGCCCTGTTCTTCTAGCTGTATTTTGTCCTTGGGATGTACCAACAGGTGCCTGAGGGTGGTGTGGGGACGCATGGCTGTTGCTACTCCATACTTCTTCAGTACTTGATGTACTCTCTCTGAAACCCCCTCTATGTGTGGGATGACTACTTGGCTCTGATAGTTTTTGTCCTTAGTGTTTTTGTTGGTCTTTTTCTTCTTACTGCTATCTGTCACCTTTTTCAAGGCCAACGTCTTTCAGCTGATGTACTCGACGTTGACGAAAGCCTCTACCAGGTAAATTAAACATCTTGGATATGAAAAATGAAAGTTTCTGATTTGAAATCGAACTATCCTGAAGACTGTTCAGTAATAATGGGGTTTTTACCAGTTATGTCCGAATTTTTGTTGTTGGCAATATACAGTGTTCTTGTCAGGATAAGGATAAGTTTTTATCACGTGATGACAAAAACCTGCAAATCGTGATTTTCTGTGAAATGATTATGTTAATAATTGCTTGTGTTGTCGTTGCAGTGCATGAGCCTGCCATCATCCGAGACATGATGGTGATGAGGAACTTCACGATGCTCAAGATGTTTCTCTCGGCCGTCTCTGCAGGTCAGTCAATGTCACAATGAGGTCATGAGTACAGGTCAGTCAGTGTCACCATGAGCTATGAGGTCACGAGTACAGGTCAGTCAGTGTCACCATGAGCTATGAGGTCACGAGTACAGGTCAGTCAGTGTCACCATGGGCCTATGAGGTCATGAGTACAGATCAGTGAATGTCATCATGAACCTATGAGGTCATGAGTACAGGTCAGTGAGTGTCACCATGAGCCTATGAAGTCATGAGTACAGGTCAGTGAGTGTCACCATGAGCCTATGAAGTCATGAGCACAGGTCAGTCAGTGTCACAGTGACAGCGTGGTCACCGTGTCCATGAGTGACAATGCAGTCATGAGTGCATGTCAGTCATTGTCACTGTGAAAAGGTGACGATGTGGTCACAGTGACAATGTGGTCACACATGCTGGTCAGTCAATGTCACAACTAATTTGCACACATTCACATGATAGATGATTAATACAACCATACCAATGTAACTGTTACCTGTAGTATTAAAATTATGACTGATTTAGCTAAAGATAGCAGGCATGGCCAGGGTTGTTTTGTCTGAGGGTAACTGTACATAACCTTATCTACTACCTAGCCCAGATATGTTAGGAATATTGTCTTATCTGCTGGCTGCTTCTAACATCTGGTATCTTTACTGCACAGCTACATCAATTTATGTTAAAGTCAAACAAAAATGCCATGTAATTTCATGACCATAACAAACCTCTCCTGCAGCTTAGTTTTGATAGAACTGCAATTGTTTTTATAACATTTGACAGCTTAACTATATAGGTGTGTTACATTTGTTGCTGTGTGTTTGGCGCCCCGTCTCACTAGCAGTGTTTCGCCCCAGGCATGCTCAGTATGACGATCCTGGCAACGTATCCCGGCACGAGGAAGCGATTCCTGCGAGTGTGCGATGACTTCTACAACGGCATGTCCTGCAAGAGCATCACCTCCAGCGCCCTGGGCGGTCTCCTCATTGGCATCGGCATGCCCATTGCTGGCTCGGTGAGAATACAGTCACACAGCTTACAAAACTTGTTCTTTTCTTCTGTGTTTATTTAATGGCTTTGTAAGCAGAATACAAATGTGTAAAAAGAAAAAATCATATTGCGTTGTTGATATATGTTCAGATCAGTTACCTGTTAAAGTATAACAAATGATGCCAGGTTTATATAAGCAAGAATACCACAACAACTACAATTCTTTGATGTTCCCACTGTCGTGCTATTCTTTTTCAATCTGTCTAAATTGTTTTTCAAATTGCAAAAGAATAACGGTAACTTCAAATTAATTTGGTGACGCTAAAAATGTCAGGTGTGTAATATACCTACTTTGTTTTGTTCTGTCTGTCTAGTTAAATTGCTATCGTGATTCAGTTGACTGCCTTAGAAATAAATTGTTCTTTATTTCCATTTTATATCAATATATATATATAAATGATTAATGTGTCATGACGTTATTATGAAGATATCCTTTTCAGTGTAATGTATGCCATGATGTGCACCAAAATATGCTTTTGTTCTGGTAACTTTGTGAACTCTGTTTGGCTAGGTAGGGATTGTGTTGCAAGACGACCTCACTGGTCATAATCTATGCGGCTGTTGTATAACATTATTTCTTGTGTTTACAGTGTCCGACATCAGTATTTGTACAACTCGGTTCATTTTGTCCAAATGCACGTAAGTATGAACTATCTTTTTTACTAACTATTACTGTAGTGTACCGGTGTACCAGTGAACCGGGTTTTCTATACAGTTTTGAAACCGGTTTTTCTATTCAACCAAACTGGTTGTCCATATTTTCGAAACACCGTCAACTAATAATGCTTGAATATCCACAAACTATGTAAAAGTAACACAATTTTAACCACAAGATGAGAGACAAGCTGTGAACCTTGGATGTAGCTGTGAACCTTGGATGTAGTTGTGTCTAGCAGACTACAGGACAACGAACGGGAAGCACACGCTACGGCCCCGTACTCCCGCGACAGTTATTTGTGTTGCTCTCCAACGAATGACAAGATGTTACTACATAAAATGTACTGTATTCATGTATTGTACATTAAAACTTTAAAAAATATTTTATTTTATTTTAATGTCATCTGTGCAGAATGGAATTTTTATGAAAAGTTAATTGTGCTTCAAACCATTGATTCCGTGGACGATCACAGAATTTTGCATACAATGAAAAATAACGTTTACTGTTGAAAATATAAGGTACGTACCATATAGAGCCATATGGTTCACAACTCTACTAAGTATAGTCGCCTTTGAATACTCTGTGTCTACCCCATATTACACACATATATAGCAAATATTGGACTTTCTCTCTTGGCAAGCCAAATCTTCTTTCGTCAGTCATGTTTACTTGACCAAATCTTCCTTGTCTATTAAAGTCATGTTAAATCAAATCCTCAGCAGACTTATTTTGATAATAACTGGATGAAACAAATCTGTGATGAATGCACATGACAGAGGATTGGAAAGGTCCCATCAACATGACAGAGAGGGTAGGAAGGGTCCCATCGACATAACAGAGAGGGTAGGAAGGGTCCCGTCAACATGACAGAGAGGGTAGGAAGGGTCCCGTCAACATGACAGAGAGGGTAGGAAGGGTCCCGTCAACTTGACAGAGGGTAGGAAAGATCCCATCAACATAACAGAGAGGGTTGGAAGGGTCCCATCAACATGACAGAGAGGGTAGGAAAGGTCCCGTCAACACGAATCTTATGATGATAAAAGACCTACTCTGTTCACCACCCTCGTGCATTCCTCAGTTGCCGATTGTACATTATAAAGATAGGCTTTCAGCGATAGAAATAAGCCAGAATATTTACTTGTCCGCCAGACAAGTAAGTTTTGAAATCTACTTGTCTGCCAAAATGTTAACTTGTCCGAGTGGTTGTCAAGGGGATTCGAAGCTTCGGAAAAAACCCATAAAAAAGTCTATCTTATTTTATGACAAGCACAATGTTCCTGTTGTTTCGTTGCACGTACATCTGAGTGACTTGTGATCAAAGACACAATTTGATTTAATCTACAAATTTTGAAATTGCAAAATTATATTTGCAACTATTTTTTTCGATCTATTATCATTACTATATATATATATTCATCACGAATATTAAAAGGTAGACACTTTACATGATGTATACCAATATTTTAGTGATGCTGATATGAACGCTTTTATTAATTAATAACAAATAATTATTACGATGAATAGGAATGAGACAATTGTTTTCCTTGCTATGTGTTATAATGTTGCAAAAACTGTTTTTTTTTAATATGGTATATATATATAAAACATATAACACTGCTGTAAAATGTTGGCATCAGTTTGTTATTGAAGATGCCACTCAACAATCAGGAACACGACCAATGCAAAGCCAGGAAATGTCACAAAAACCATAATAAACTATAGTATAATCTGATATTATTTTGTTCAATCTCTATGAACTTCAATATTAACAAAGTTCTGTATTTTACAAACGAACATAATATTCAATTGATCACCAGCAAACAAACGCATAATTTACTAAATTTATATTACCATTTCAGTGATGTATAAACAGTTTCAACGGTACTCGAATTATATCTACCAGGTGGAATATAATTTATAGATTTAGTTACGACATAACGTCGCTGCTGCGCGCAGACCGCCGTAGTTGGTCTGTATTTACTGTAAATTTTCACGTGTCCACCGGATAACCATATAGAGTCAATTTACTTGTCCGGGCCAAAAATCACTTGTCCCGGACAAACGGACAAGTGCTATTTCGAACACTGGCTTTGAATGTGCCAAACTGTAGCACTATGTACGTTTGTGTGCAGACTACACAATGCTGGGAGGTCTGGTGGCCACAATAGCATATGGCTTCCTCAAGCCAGTCTTTGACTCCATCACAAAGCCATCTATCGAAGAATCCAGCAATCCGTAAGTGTACTATTTATTCTAATTAAAGTTGATTTAAATATCATTACAAGCATTTGGAATGTTGCAGGAAAAAGACCCTCTAGCCTACCTGTTGTGTTAGCTCAATATGTCTGACTTTACATATACATCAACAATGTAAAAGTTTAAACTATAAAAAATGTAAACAAATTAATAATTGTAATGATGTGGATTTAGATGTTAACCATGTTTCTTAACTACCAGAGCAAATACTCCTTGATTTGTGGACACACTGTAATCAATTACGAGTGACAATTTACATAGCACAATTTATATTGTGTGTCAATAACCATAATGTTTGTGTGTTAGATGGACACAATCTCCCTACTATATGATGGCGATGCCAATAACCATCATGTTTGCTGGTCTTGTGGGTGCCTTTGAGATGCTTGTTCCGTGGACTACAGAGGTTCAGGTAAACTCTCAACTCATAATGCTTTGTAGTGTATTTAATTGCCTCACATTTTAATATTAATTCTTCAGATTCTGTCCATCCAAATATTTGAACATTTTATAACTGAACTTTCTATTATTGATGTAATTTATCTGATTTCACTTAATTCTGAAATCGCCAGTTACATCGATTGTTTATGAAACTGATGGTTTTATTACGACACAGAACAAACTGATTAGTGTTTGCATCAAGACTGGATGTTTTTCATTTGAATAACGTCTCTTGTATATGTCTCTGTAAAGCTGAATTTATGATTAATGTGAATTTACCGCTCGTACTCTAAGAAGCATGTGTTTTGCTTTACTCTAGCTGAACACACAACTTAAGACAATTATGTTAAATACCTCAGTTCAGTGGAAACAAATTCTTAATATAAAAATGTAATTGAAAATGCTACGATTACTCATTGCTGCACTAACTAAACAATGTAAAATATGTTCAAGATTAGATGAAGCAGCTGTAATAGTCTAACATTGCATGGCTGTGGTTCTTGCTCCAGGTGTCAGGTGGCAGCACCGAGCTGGCTGTGTTTGGCATGAGAGCGTGGCCGCCATGGATCGCTGGCATTGCCATCGGAGCCATTCAGATTCCGCTGATCCTCGGTCTCTCCGAGACACTAGGTGGCACCAGTAGTCTGGTGACTATCACTTCACAGCTGTTTGTTGGCCCTCTCAAGAACGCGTGTCCACCGTTCGTGGCTGCCTTCAAGAGGGGTTTCCGGAATTGGTGGCAGGTATGTTTGTGGCTCCCTGTGACTTTAGCCAACCTAGGAAACTTTGTCCTTTTCAATTGTTAATACAGCTGCACCTGAGCCCAAAATGGTCAAAATGATCTTCAACCTTGTCAATTTAGTGGTCTATATAGTAATAAAATGTCAACAACATTTGCATTTTTGGAAGTACAAATTTCGAGATTTGCCAATACAGTAGTTCAGCAGTAATTGTGATACTGGTTAAAATGGCACCAGTTGATACAAGTTCTTAGCCATGTTGGTTTTAATTTGGACTAAGTGGCTGTGGGTAAACCATTGCACATTATGTGTAGCAATCCTTGCAGCGTGATTGTTTTGTGTGACAGACGGATTACAGGGACTTTTTCATTAAAATACTGAGTGACTTCATAAGGAAAATCCATCATTCAGCAGAATCCCTCGTTAAATTTAAGCTTTTTAAAAATGCAAAAAACATCACAGAGGACACATTTTGGTTACACACAAGCAAGTGTCATGGTGTTGACAGTTTTCAGTATACAAGATCGCTGTTCAGGAGCGAAATGTATTTTAATGAGAACAATCCTACGCATGAGAATGTCAATAACAATCCCCTGTGGTGTTGTATGTCGTTGGGGTGATTGTGATTGGGGTGATTGTGATTGGGGTGATTGTGATTGGGGTGATCCACAGCAGTATCTATGTTTCCTGTGCCAGGTGTTCTATGTGAGCGGTGCCCTGGGTGGAGCCTTCGTGTCGGCCTACCTGTCCGGCAGTCTGGGAGGGATGACAGGTGTCACCGTCGGTCAGGCATTCTGTGGTGGCTTCCTCCTCATGCTGGGAGCACGGATTGCTGGGGGGTGTACAAGGTGGGTCGAATACTTGCTTCTCCCTTATGTAGGGTGTGTGGGGCATTACATTTAAGTCTTGGAACATTACTGTCAGGGTATTGCAAGGGTGGGTGGTTACTCATGTCTCCCTTAACTATGGGGTTACATATATCAAGGCTATAACCATTAAATATTCAGTTGTTGGCTATCGATGAGCCTTAATTTTTAAATAATGTATACAGAAATTGAAAAATATAATAAGGCCTTTCAGAATATTTGTTTTTTGTACTGTCAAATGCTAGAGTAGGTAGATAGTACATCTTCTTTCTATTATTAATTTCTTGGAGGGAGTTGGTTTAGGGTAAGCATATATTTAAACATTTCCTTAGTAAGTTTTTGTTGTTGCGAAGCTGCAATGTACGATGTCTTCAGACGAGGAAGACAAATTTCTTGTATTTGGACAACTTGAGATTGGCAAAGATGTATTTTACCTTGTGCCTAGACTTATACAGTCACAAATAAATGAGATATTATCATGCCATGAGAACTTCTTAACAGGGTTGATCAGGTAACAAGAAAAATATTCTGAATAGACTAATAAAAAGTATACCTGTGTAATATAACACACTGCCCTTGTAAAGTAAACTAGCAAAAACTGTTACGAGTGACTTTCTAAAGTGCCTACAGGGATATTTTGTAAATTATATTGTTCACATATATGGGATGTCCACATTTAATTGCTATTTAGCTTTGGGATGATCTGTGGGTGTATTGCAGCTGGGTACTTTCACTGCAAGAAGATTTCTGGAAAAAATTCACGATAATGCAACAGTCTATCTGATATTTCTACAACAAAATCCAAACTTCAATTGAATTACTAATGTTTTTCTGCAATTTTAGTTGAGCAGTGATACCAGTGACTTGAAGTATCACAATAATTATATAACTCATACAAACACCATGTCTGTTTCAGTGGTCATGGAATCACAGGCATGGGTTTCATGTCGATCTTGTCGCTCATAGCAACGGCGTCCATGTTTGGGGGTGGCATGGCAACAGGGTTCACAATGAAGTACCTGCTGGGGGCATACTGAACTACTTTATCCTCTGATCATCGACGTTACACAGTTTACTTACGATTGCCATGATTTATAACTTTAACACTTGTAGATATCACAGCATGTAATACAACCACCATGTCACAGCGGTACCATCAATACATGTCACAGCGGTACCAACAGAATTCTGAGTTGAAATAAAACATAAGTGTGAGATGAGAAGGTATAATTATTATATAATTGTTTGTACGGACAGGGCATTTGGAAGGATACTGTATTCTCTCCTACATAGATGCTTTCTATATTGTAATGTGGCATTTTTGCCACAAAACGAAGCTATTCATTGGCAGATTTTGTTTTGATTAGCAGCAATCTGTATCGTTACTGGTTGTGCCTATAACATGGTCCATTACATTTAATCATCAATATGGCAGATCGGGTAAATGCAGCTTAATCCGGGATACACGGAAGAAATATTGACAGATTCTTGTCAAGCAGCATTTCTTGGGTTAAGTTGTCTGTTTTGACATCTGTAGCTGTATATATTGTCTTTTCTCACAGTAAGCACATTAAACCACTTAACAAATTGCAAGTCTTCATGTTTTCAGCAGTTACCTGTCTTGGGGACAATAATCTTCAAGAACAGTAATTGTGGTGGCAGTGGTCAGAGTTACTTGTACCTAGACCCAATTTATGGTCAGCAATGCACGAATCAGCCAACGATAAGTGTCAACAGTGGCTATTTACAAACTGAATGTCTTGTTTACAAGACTATTTGGCCAAGTCTGTCTCCCGAATGTTTTGGCATAAGACTGTGAAAAAATGATACACTACAGTGCACATAATCAGTGTTTGTGAGTTTATTATCGAGACATGATACCAGTACAAGACAGTTGTACAAACATGAGCCTGTGACAACAGATACATCAATAGGACGACTTGTCTGCTACCAAAGTAGCATGCTCTGTACACATCTACTCCGTAATTACTTTTTCGTCAGACAGTTCCTGGTCGGAGTCAACTTCTAAAATGCAAATTGATAAAATATGTGTTTCTTGAAAAGTACTTAAAGATCAGACACCTGAGCAAACTATCGATTGAAGAGAATACATTAATTATAATTTATATACGTACAGATGATAACAGCTGATGTGGGATTATTTAAATGTATCTGACAGCTCAATTCTGTAAAGAAAAAAGAAAGCAGCTGAGATTTTTGTAATACCAATCGTTGGGTCTAAGTGGTTATTGGTCATTTCATTGTAAGTTTAAATTTGTTTGTTAATATGTGTGAAGTGGAAGACAGAATGCTAAAAATCATAATGAAGAGAATCACAACAAAATTAGAATGTGAAGTCAACAGAACACAAGCTGGTTTCCGGACTGGAAGAGGAACAAGAGATCACATTTTCAACCTGAAGATGTTACTTAAAAAATGCAGAGAATTCAACCACGACCTTAGGATCTGTTTCATAGATTATTAAAAAGCTTTTGATAATGTTGGTAACCAACACTCTGGAAAATTTGATACACATGGGATTTTATCAGAAAATTACATCACGTATCTGAAATTTATTTGTTGGATAGCACTCTGCAGTGAGATTAGAGTGTGGTACCACGGCACATATTGGTTCCTAGTCAGTAAGGGTGTGAGACGGGTTAATTTTGTTCCCCCACCTATTCAGTCTGTTCACAGAGAATATCATGAGAGAGGTCGAGACTGACACGAGAAGCAAGTTTTTTTAATGGACTGAAAGTGAATGGACAGGAGATGTACGAATTGAGATATGCCAACAACATAGCGTTAGTATTTGATACAAAAAGGATTGGATAAATTTATTTATGACTACTGTTAAAGAGCACAGTGAGATCAAAGGATTGAAACTAAACGTAAAGAAAACTAAGATTGTGGATGTGAAGGCATGGCGAGGAAATAGAACGAGTGGAAAATTTTGAATATCTGGGGTCACTGATAAAAGTGGATGGAGATGGGATGAAAGAGATCAAGTGGAGGTTGCCAATGGCGAGTAAAAAGTTGACGGAGATGAAGAAGCTGTGGAAAGCAGCGAGCAAAGATATGAAAGTACAAATGATCTGAATCTGCATATTTCTAACTGCTATGGAATCTGAAACGTAGACTCTTAATAAGAATATTACTAAACGTATAAATGCATTTGAAAACAAGTGTTATAGAAAGATATTACAAGTTTCGTGGACTGAATGTAGAACTAATGAATCCATCGCAGATATGCTTGATGTTATAGCCAGGACTTTATTGAACTTTGTAAAGAAACAGAAACCAAGTTATTTCAGCCATGTGAAACGGCATCAATCTCTAGAGAGACTAATAATAGAGGGAAGAGTGGACAGCAGAAGAAGCAGACCTAGGAGACAATGGGAGAAGGACATAGAGGGAATGATGGGAGCAGACGTCTGGCGAATGGGGAGACAGGCAAATGAAAGTGCTGTCTATAGGCAATCCATCAAGACTACAACGTCCGGAAATGTATAAGCAAACCCAACTGGAAGACAAAAGTGAGAAACAATTCTATGTTGGAGTAAAATGTCCTGCCATTATCATCACCTGCTGAAGCAGGATAAGATGTACTATGCATTAGAAAAATTAATTTGGAGCACTGGTGTTCCTGATTTGACAGCTGGAAAGAGAGAAAGCACCAAAGTTAGTGTCTGCTGGTGGTTTCCACACGGACCAGAAACCAAAAAACATTTCTGTCAATGTTATGAAGAATTAACGACTTTACAACACATAATATCCAACATAAGTTGCATTCCCAGTAAACGGTATCCTCCAAATCATGATATAAACCATAAAATCATAGTACGCTGCTACATGTAGTACAATTAGAACTAATCTATTCTACAAGGCAGTTTTCCTTACATCTGGTAATGTAAATAATTTATGCTGCCTTAAAAGATTAAATGTGTTTTCGGTATTGAATCCCTGAATATATCCAGTTTCATATACTGTCGATAAACAGCCGACTCTTAACATGATCTGCTACAAACAACTTCATCTGTATTCAAACAACTGGTTTGTCATTCATTTCAGAAGTACTTTAAATGCTGCTAAAATATATACTGTACTTCCTTCTGGTTACAATCTATAAGTATCTCATTTATACAGATTCATTTTCAAAGTAGTGGCACATTTCGAACCCTAAGTACTATTTGGCATGATGAAAGTATCTACTGAAAAGCCATGTGTATTTCTGAGCCAAATGGACGGCCAACGTTTCTTTTTAAATGGAATAACGTTTTTGTAAAAAAAATGTACTGACAGAACTGAGGGAAGCCCAATAATATATCTCTAATGACCTGCATTATCGCCTTGTCATCAAGATGTGGGTGGCAGGGGAACACCCTTCCTTGTGCCCAAACCCTTCCTGCCATGTCTTCTGTAGGCCATCACAGGGTTCTTTATTCCTGCACCCTTTGACCCGAGCCCTGTGCCAGGCGTCCACCCCATGCTCTGCAGCAGGCGGTTGCCTATGTTGGTCTCGGGGATTGGATCCGCATCTCCCCCCACAAACCCTGCAAACACACAGCTTACGTTAATGATGACATTAAATCAAACATTGTAGTGTGTAATAGGAAGAAACTGTTAAAGGAACCCTCACCTGTCTTACTCTGTCGAACACTGAATGGAAAGATGCAGTTTCAGACAATGTTATACCCCCAAAACAATGCTGCCCTGAAGTGCCAGGCTACATGACAAAGCTGCACATTTAAATACACTCTCTACTCGGATACATTAAAATGTCAACAACAAAATGTATTAAATATAACTATGCTTTCAAATATACAAAGTGTCGTTTCAGATATGCTAGGCCTTTGTATTAGCCATATACTGTACTAAAACTCTTGAAAATTATTCATTGAAATATGAGCTTCTGGACAATTAAATACAAATTTAAATACAACTACGTATTTGACACAAAATCTCCAACATTTGTGAGCACACTTTTGTCTGTCGGACTGGTGGGTGGTGTCTTACCTGCTTCTGTCGGACTGGTGGGTGGTGTCTTACCTTCCTCTGTCAGACTGGTGGGTAGTGTCTTACCTGCTTCTGTCAGACTGTTGGGTGGTGTCTTACTTTCCTCTGTAGGACTGGTGGGTGGTTTCCTACCTTCCTCTGTGCGATGGAGGGTGGTGTCTTACCTTTCTCTGTTGGACTGGTGGGTGGTGTCTTACCGTCCTCTGTTGGACTGATGGGTGGTGTCTCGCCTTCCTCTGTGGGACTGGTGGGTGGTGTCTTACCTTCCTCTGTTGGACTAGTGGATGGTGTCTTACCTTCCTCTGGTGGATGGTGTCTTACCTTTGTTGGACTAGTGGATGGTGTCTTACCTTCCTCTGTTGGACTGGTGGATGGTGTCTTACCTTACTCTGTCAGACTGGTGGGTGGTGTCTTACCTTCCTCTGTTGGACTGGTGGATGGTGTCTTACCTTCCTCTGTTGGATTGGAGGGTGGTGTCTTACCTTCCTCTGTTGGATGGGTGGGTGGTGTCTTACCTTCCTCTGTCGGACTAGTGGGTGGTGTTCTGCGTCGTCGCTTGTTGTCGCTGTTGGTGCCATTCTGTCGAGTTCCAGTGAACAGCTGTGAGTTATCACTCCACTGCTGTCGATCTTGCAGGAAGCAGCTGAGAGAGTAGGCGGGATTCTACAACACACGGTCACACTAGTTCACAAACAGTCCCAGCCAGTCTGGCCACAGCAGGCTCACATGAAGGGTTTCAGAGCTAAAATGCAATACAGCCATTTTCTTGGTTTTGAGAAAAAGTCACTTTTGTGTTTCGTCCTCAAAGTTTAAATAAAAACTTGTAAATGAAGTTGGTGTATACTATTATATAGTATATTATATAGAGTGGTAGCGAAGTCTGAAATATTTGTTGCAGATTTGTTATGGAAAAAGTGGAAGAAAATGGCAGAGGATTAAGATAAAAAGAGATTACTTATCGATAGGGCAGAACACAAATGATGTGGCCTCTACCTCAAAAGGGAAGTAGAAAAAAACACTAGGTATGACTACATCAGGTGGTAAGTTTATCCCAGATGTGAAAGGGTCATATCATCCTGTTCAATTTCAAGGATGGCTCTGCAGACTTTGTGTAATTACGAAGGTGTTACGAGCATGGTGAAGATCGCCATGTGACTACTCACCCTGTCTTTGAGTCGCCGCTGACCTGCACGGATTTCTCGGTCAGGCTAAAAATAAAATGAAAACTTTTCATCGAAAAGAACGGTCAATCACAGCTGGTCATCTCAACAAGCTAAAGTATCAGTCATAATAACTTAAATATTGTTCAAACTTGGTTAAATAAAATTAAATACACAAACAAAACCAATACCACTGGTAAATAAACATAAATTGGGAGATACATTCAAATAATAATATAAAAAGGATAATTTAACTAGTTGTTAAAATATTTATTAATTAAACGAGCCCAAGCTCGGCGATACCTAGATGACTTGTAGGAACATTCGCATTCGTTGTTTTGAATAAAATTTGATTCATGTGGAACCTTAAGATAACTGCTTGTTCCTCTATGATGACTAGTGTTTGTATTACGTCGGAATATTGCACAATAACTCATTCTGACTCGTTTCGACCCAAAAGCTATACTTGTAAACATGCTCTGAATGCATGGAAAGGGTCGGACTGATGCGAGTTCGAGTCATAAGTGACGTCACATCTCGGCATCCCGAAAAGCGCGCCAAAAATATGCATATTTGAAAATGTCCGGATGCACAGCATAAAATGTGGAATTTCTAATTCATTTATTTTTTTTGGCTGGTGGATGTGGAAATAGATAGCAGGATGTCATATAACATGAATTCAAGCAACAGATGTTTTTATTCACTTTAAGGCAAGGCTCTACCCTTCTAACGACAGGTCTCAATAAACACTTCATAACTTGCTCAATGATCAATGGATTTTGATAAAATTTTCAGCAAGGCTACTATATAGACTTGTCAATATAGGATTTTTTTCATTTTTGTCCCACTCATTTGCATATGCCTCATTTGCATATTGAAACACGGAAATATGGATACTGAAATACACATATACAAATGACACATTGTAGTCAAAAGTAACAGTCACATATCAAGGATATTTTGCATTCATGCAAACAATAATGTAATTAAAAGAATGAACCAAAATGGTAAAGTTGTTGCCATTTTTTACGATAATATAATAAAAAGAGGTTGGCATTGATGCAAAAGGTATATTGGCAAGCGTCCCGTTCATCACATTTTTTTTTCTTCAAATACAGATTGCCCAGACAGCCTTCTTCATTGCACGTACATCTCCAGCATTCTTGCGGATTGCTCCTCCGTAATGTCCCTGTATGCGTAGGATAGCTTTCTGGGTCAGCTTCCCAGCGCCGCCAATGCCCTTCACCGACTTGCCATCGTTGTCAAAAACCGTGGACTTCAACTGCCGCACCTTGTCCATCAGGCGCCTGCCCATACATTTCTGGATGTGTCCGCAGCACTCCAACTTCTCAATCTCCACGCTGCCATAGGGTTGTGCGTCTGCTACAGTCTTGTAGGACTTGCTGTCCCCATCACCAAGGTAGCGAGTATAACGCAGGCTCCTCGACTGCAGCGAGCGATTGAATATCGCCATCATGCCGGCGGGCTCCATCGCACCCGCTGAACCAGTGTGGTTCCTTTCGCATGATGACGAATGTCTCTGCAGCCACTCGTCCGATGGATTTTTCTTCAGCACACGAGTGGCAGTAGTTCGACAAGGTTTCGGTGTCTATAACCTTGCTGATGCTGCCCGCGACTGTCAGGACTGTAGCAATGCCATTCTTCGAGCTGAAGCCCCGCCGTTGCCATGTGCCATCACAGGAGACGGTGATGTCTGCCACGGCAGCATCGCCACGCACTTCGGCTGCTGCCTTCTGCATACTCGTGACTGCAACCTCCTTCGTCGCTAGGCAGATCCGTCGGAGTTGCTCATTCCACGATTCGCGTGACTGAGGTGGTGGAATATTCATGTTGGCGAGCAGCCGCTTTCCCTGCATATAATGATGACCAATGCTGGATATGGCGAGCGGAAACCTGCTATTGGCTTCATACACACTATCAACTTTCTTTGATGTGTGGAAGTCCTGCGATTGTCTGCACTGTACACAGGTAAACAGAATGCGTGACGCGAGGCAGTTGACATCTTCTTCGCTCACCACTCGCTTTGTCACATCATCAGCCGAGGTGGAGCCAAAACAAGGCGAGCTGCAGTTGGGACATGGAAAGTTGGAGATGAAGTCGATCAGTAGTTCAATGTCCATGATTCGATATCCTGTCGGGTGACAGGGTGCCAGTTGATCGACGACATGTCCCAACTTGGACCCGCTGGCTGTAGCTGAAGCCAGAGTAGTCGGTGGTTGTTCTGTACTTGCAGATGTAGACCTACTAGTACTACTAGTACTACTGGCACTGCCAGCTGCACTTCCACTCAGCTTCTTACTGACAGAACTGTATTGATTGCCAGTAAACTTTCTCTTTTTAGGACGATCAGCCCTCTGTTTTGGCATCGTTTTATGCAGAGAAAACGTAAATGAACAGCTACATACAAAATTGAATCACTGTGGTGGTGTTTACTTAGAGTCCTAGTGCATTTACAAGGCGCGCTATGATTGGCTGAGACAGACTCCTGCCCATTCAGTACTGTATACAAACAACCAATGAAATAGCTTGTTATATTGCATTTGGCATGTTATGATGTCATTGACAGGCGTATACAACCGAGCAAGTTGGTACAATAAGTTTTGATCTACGATAAGTAGAACTGAAGTTATGAACCAAACAAGTTTCATGCATAATTAATTAGATGACAAATGGAAACAAAAGGACATACAACAGTTAGAAAACAGTTGAAATGGCACATTATTAGTTGTATTTTGCAAAACATTGCATGGTATACTGAAAGTAGATAAGCAATAGGTGCTATTTTTGTGGAAAACACAAAATTGGAAGAACAAAAAATTAAGGGGTTGAGCCTTGCCTTAAGTACAGTGTACATGTGTAGAGAGAACATGATATAATGGGATTTTTTTCATTTATTGGTTAATTTGGCTTCCGACTGCAGAAACAATGTCATTGTCAATTAAATGGCTTTTGTTTGTCCTAACTACATTTCGCCACCTGAATCTGCCTCACCAATTAAGTTAAGCTTTTTAAGAAAAACAAGCAGTCCAGCATTTAATTAATGACAGCCTATTGTTAGCATCAAGACAAGACTGACCAGGCTGTCTTGTTTATCTGGGAAATCTACTCGTCCGTTTAGAACTTGAGTTTAAATATGTTACCCAAGATGACTGAGGATCTTCAGGGCTGCGTTTTTTATAGCTTACTGGTTACTGGTCTGTGGCTTAGACGACTTAGTTTGTATAACCGACACTATATTTGCAGTGTCAAAGACTGTGTTTTTCAGTAAATCTCCTCATCCACTAAGAATTATGTTAAAAATGTTACATACTTAAGATGACAGATGGACTTGCTTCTTTTATTGTTTTCTGCAGTTTACTGACCTCTGCGTAAACATGCCAGGATCGTGACTTCTAATTACTATTGACATTGTTGGCGGTGCTTATGACAAAAGGGCAGCTAGCCAGTGTCCCTGATCTGATGGGTAATCTGGCCATTTTGCTCTCACTTACTGACCCTATTAGGGAGGTGACCTTATTAACATGGTGACCCTATTATCAGGACAATGTCCTATTCTTTATTACGGAAATTATTTGGAAGACTGTCCTAATTGCAAGGTGACTCCACTACTGAGGTGACCCAATACCGAGGTTCAACTGCATATGACATATAAAGATTACACATTAAAGGTGAGGTTAAAATATTGTCTTTTGGGCGGAACGAGAGCAAGAACACTGGATAGCCTTCACATTGTCCACACCAGGCGTTGTTTACATCAGCATCAGTCATCGCCAGTCACAATGAGTATCACACCAGGCGTTGTTTACATCAGCATCAGTCATCGCCAGTCACAATGAGTATCACACCAGGCGTTGTTTACATCAGCATCTGTCATCGCCAGTCACAATGAGTATCACACCAGGCGTTGTTTACATCAGCATCAGTCATCGCCAGTCACAATGAGTATCACACCAGGCGTTGTTTACATCAGCATCTGTCATCGCCAGTCACAATGAGTATCACACCAGGCGTTGTTTACATCAGCATCAGTCATCGCCAGTCACAATGAGTATCACACCAGGCGTTGTTTACATCAGCATCTGTCATCGCCAGTCACAATGAGTATCACACCAGGCGTTGTTTACATCAGCATCTGTCATCGCCAGTCACAATGAGTATCACACCAGGCGTTGTTTACATCAGCATCAGTCATCGCCAGTCACAATGAGTATCACACCAGGCGTTGTTTACATCAGCATCAGTCATCGCCAGTCACAATGAGTATCACACCAGGCGTTGTTTACATCAGCATCTGTCATCGCCAGTCACAATGAGTATCACACCAGGCGATGTTTACATCAGCATCAGTCATCGCCAGTCACAATGAGTATCACACCAGGCGTTGTTTACATCAGCATCAGTCATCGCCAGTCACAATGAGTATCACACTAGGCGTTGTTTACATCAGCATCAGTCATCGCCAGTCACAATGAGTATCACACCAGGCGTTGTTTACATCAGCATCAGTCATCGCCAGTCACAATGAGTATCACACCAGGCGTTGTTTACATCACCATCTGTCATCGCCAGTCACAATGAGTATCACACCAGGCGATGTTTACATCAGCATCAGTCATCGCCAGTCACAATGAGTATCACACCAGGCGTTGTTTACATCACCATCTGTCATCGCCAGTCACAATGAGTATCACACCAGGCGTTGTTTACATCAGCATCTGTCATCGCCAGTCATAATGAGTATCACACCAGGCGTTGTTTACATCAGCATCAGTCATCGCCAGTCACAATGAGTATCACACCAGGCGTTGTTTACATCAGCATCAGTCATCGCCAGTCACAATGAGTATCACACCAGGCGTTGTTTACATCAGCATCTGTCATCGCCAGTCACAATGAGTATCACACCAGGCGTTGTTTACATCAGCATCTGTCATCGCCAGTCACAATGAGTATCACACCAGGCGTTGTTTACATCAGCATCTGTCATCGCCAGTCACAATGAGTATCACACCAGGCGTTGTTTACATCAGCATCTGTCATCGCCAGTCACAATGAGTATCACACCAGGCGTTGTTTACATCAGCATCTGTCATCGCCAGTCACAATGAGTATCACACCAGGCGTTGTTTACATCAGCATCAGTCATCGCCAGTCACAATGAGTATCACACCAGGCGTTGTTTACATCAGCATCTGTCATCGCCAGTCACAATGAGTATCACACCAGGCGTTGTTTACATCAGCATCTGTCATCGCCAGTCACAATGAGTATCACACCAGGCGTTGTTTACATCAGCATCAGTCATCGCCAGTCACAATGAGTATCACACCAGGCGTTGTTTACATCAGCATCTGTCATCGCCAGTCACAATGAGTATCACACCAGGCGTTGTTTACATCAGCATCTGTCATCGCCAGTCACAATGAGTATCACACCAGGCGTTGTTTACATCAGCATCTGTCATCGCCAGTCACAATGAGTATCACACCAGGCGTTGTTTACATCAACATCTGTCATCGCCAGTCACAATGAGTATCACACCAGGCGTTGTTTACATCAGCATCTGTCATCGCCAGTCACAATGAGTATCACACCAGGCGTTGTTTACATCAGCATCTGTCATCGCCAGTCACAATGAGTATCACACCAGGCGTTGTTTACATCAACATCTGTCATCGCCAGTCACAATGAGTATCACACCAGGCGTTGTTTACATCAGCATCTGTCATCGCCAGTCATAATGAGTATCACACCAGGCGTTGTTTACATCAGCATCTGTCATCGCCAGTCACAATGAGTATCACACCAGGCGTTGTTTACATCAGCATCTGTCATCGCCAGTCACAATGAGTATCACACCAGGCGTTGTTTACATCAGCATCTGTCATCGCCAGTCACAATGATAATGTGAAATACATGATATCGCGTTCAGATGCACATTTATCATGGTAATGTGCCTGATCCTGGCAACACCGGCCTTAGCATTGAGCTTCAGGCACAGCCAAAACCAAGAAATGTTTTTGATGTGCTAAGGACAGCCAGCTAAAGTATCAAGTTGCAAGATGAAAATAGGTTGGTGATGTCTTAGATTTTGCATTAATTGCAAAATTATACCACGATAAAAAATCTTCATTTAACTTTGTGTTATCACTTCGTATAGTCACTATCTTAATTTCAAAAACGATGTTTACAAATAAGAACTTCAAAAAAAGTTAGCGAACCTTAGACTTTGTGAACTTTTTTAGTGAAGTGACCGACAGATCCCTCGGTATCAACATATTTGTTTTTACAAAATCCGGTCCAGTAACTTTTTTGGGCGGGCCAGTAACTCTTCAAATCTACTGGTCCCCCGGGCTAGTGGATACAAATTTAACAAAAGCTTAGTGACAAGGCCTGAAACGCCATCCTCACCCCGGCCAGTAGCTTCAGACGCATGTTGAAACTCTTCTTTGATGCAGCGGGCAGATACTCAAACACCCCATTGAGGATCTTTTCAAAGTTCTCATCCCTCTGTTCCGCGTCCCCTCCACCTCCTTCATTCTCCCACCAAGGGATGATTCCCGGGATCCCGCATGCCGGGCCGTTTTCGTGGAAGAAGTCACTCTGCTCATCATCACCTGGGGGCAGCACGGGTATGTGGTTACCATAACGACCTGCTACTTGACAAGTAAACAACCAATGATTCTTTAAAATAACCAACTATGTGGAATGTTTAGCTCACAGTAGCACCTAACCCTTTATAATAACAAACACATGCATGCAAGCACACGTAAAATACCCTCAGTTATATCGCCTGTCTACTTAAGCCTGGGATTAAAATACTAAATTTTGCTACATAATAGAGGTAAAAAAATGTACTTTGTTACAAAAGAAACAATAACTACACTACTTCAAAATGCTTTTAAACATGATAATATAAAAAGAAATATGCACTCATGTCATAAAGGCATTAAATTAAACATTGATGTTGCACATAATGTCCACAATAATTAACTATGAGTGTAACAATAAGTGTATGAACTTAAAACGTGACAAATACTTCTGTTTAGGGAATATAACAATTGCATTATCTATTTAACATGTACCATGGCCTCAACCGTGACTGTGTCACCTGACTGACCTGTGAACTGTTCACCTGATTCTACTGAACTCGGTGACACTCACCATCTCTGGCGTCATCGTTTGTGATGATTCCGTCACTCTCGCTGCTGCTGAATGAACTTGCACTGCTACTCCGTCTGACGACAAACACATTCCACTCAGTAAGCCTATCTCAGACCATTGTGTCTGTGTAGACATTACAGGAGACAGTGACGATCTTGTCTTACTTAATAAAACAGTTGCTATGTATAAGTTCACATGGTTGTAATACTATAAGTTCACATGGTTGTAATAATATAAGTTCACATGGTTGTAATAATATAAGTTCACATTGTTGTAATAATATAAGTTCACGTGTTTGTAATACTAGTAAATATAACTTCACATGGTTATAATACTATGAGTTCACATGGTTGTAATACTATGAGTTCACATGGTTGTAAGCTATTACATTTCTTCACATTTAATTAATGCTTGAAATAATGAAGGCTTAGAAAGAATCAACACTTCCCCCAATATAAACAAATACAGTCTAGTGAAACTGACGATAGTTAAGACAATTGTTTGATAAGAATGACAGAAAGAAGGTGGGAAATTAAAAGAAGCTTCTGGAATGATGAAACACCTCAAAATGAAAGTACATGTAGCTGGAACCAATTTAACACAGTGACACGGAATGAGGCCAGATGGACTGAGAGCACGAGAAATCACTGGTAGTGGTAGACGGAGAAGACAAACATTAAGAGACAGAGTGAAAGAGAGATCGTGAAAGGACAGAGATGAACAGTCAGGCCGGATAAATTGGCAGAAGATTGTGAGAGGTGGTGAAGAATCGTAGAGAGTTTGATGAACGAACTGATGATGTCATCCCGCCTGCAGCGGACTAAGCTGGAAGACATTGTAAAGCAGTAAACCAGCGTGACACTCACTCGTTGTTGCTGCATTCCATGTGTGCCTCATCCCCTCCCACTGAGGCCTCCTCCCCCTCCCTCTCGTAACTATTCCCTCCCTTGTCCCTCATCCCTCTCTTCCGTTTCCCAGGAAGCGTGTCTGACGACCCAAGCACTGTGCTCCGGTGCGCATCGTCAGTGCCGGCAGCGAGCCGCCTGCTATGTGTCAACTTCTCCTTCAGATGGCAGCACTTGTCGCCGTAGATCCCAGCATCAGGATGCGGGTCAATGGCCATCCTCTTGAATTTCCTCCTGCGCCGCTGCGCCTGCGCTCGCATCGGTGATATTGTCTCGTTGAATGAGTCTGATTCGGCCAACGACAGTGCTGTGTTGGCGAATGATGCCAACAGTTGTAATCGGTTCACGGTGAGGACAAATTCATCTGAGTCGCTAGCGTGAGGCACGCTCTCCATGTAGTCTCTAAACGCCTCATCTAGACTACTCTCAGATGCCTCGCTCAAGTTGCCACACTCCCAGATGTTCTGGGTTGACTTCCGCTTCTTGCATCTGTGTTTCTTGCCAGCGGAAACGTGCTTTTTGGAAGCTGCAGTGGCGCCGCCATGTGTGTGGACTGACGTGTTCTCGGAGGACCGTGGCAGTGGTCTCTCGGTCTCTTCCAAGGCGTTGGTGAGGTCTTGTACCATCCGGTCCATCTTCTGGAAGTCACAGCTAGCTAGCACTTGCAGGTTTTCAAAGTCCGACACAATGCTGGGTTCCATCTGGGAGGTGTGCGATGTTCAAATCTGCAACACAAGTGTGTATATGTTATAACTCCACAGTGCATAGAATACAAGGAAATTAAGTATCATTTAAGTTTGTATGGCATTAATAATGTTATTACCGAGTTGTAGAAAATGATTAGATGGTCACACCAATCTCTGGGTGGAATTGGGTTCTAAGTCTCTTGCTCATCATTTAGCTGGCAACTTCAGCCATTTCAGAGAGTAAATAAATATAGAGATAATGCACACATAATTGTGGAATTCACAGATGCAACACACACACATTAAAGCACAATGGTCTAATATAATATACTGTAGTGACAGACTAAGAGTGGACCTGTAACAATCACAAGTATGATACACTATAGTGACAGACATTGAGTGGACCTGTAACAGTCACAAGTATGATACACTGTAGTGACAGACATTGAGTGGACCTGTAACAGTCACAAGTATGATACACTATAGTGACAGACATTGAGTGGACCTGTAACAGTCACAAGTATGATACACTGTAGTGACAGACATTGAGTGGACCTGTAACAGTCACAAGTATGATACACTGTAGTGACAGACATTGAGTGGACCTGTAACAGTCACAAGTATGATACACTGTAGTGACAGACATTGAGTGGACCTGTAACAGTCACAAGTATGATACACTATAGTGACAGACATTGAGTGGACCTGTAACAGTCACAAGTATGATACACTATAGTGACAGACATTGAGTGGACCTGTAACAGTCACAAGTATGATACACTGTAGTGACAGACATTGAGTGGACCTGTAACAGTCACAAGTATGATACACTGTAGTGACAGACATTGAGTGGACCTGTAACAGTCACAAGTATGATACACTGTAGTGACAGACATTGAGTGGACCTGTAACAGTCACAAGTATGATACACTGTAGTGACAGACATTGAGTGGACCTGTAACAGTCACAAGTATGATACACTATAGTGACAGACATTGAGTGGACCTGTAACAGTCACAAGTATGATACACTATAGTGACAGACATTGAGTGGACCTGTAACAGTCACAAGTATGATACACTGTAGTGACAGACATTGAGTGGACCTGTAACAGTCACAAGTATGATACACTATAGTGACAGACATTGAGTGGACCTGTAACAGTCACAAGTATGATACACTGTAGTGACAGACATTGAGTGGACCTGTAACAGTCACAAGTATGATACACTGTAGTGACAGACATTGAGTGGACCTGTAACAGTCACAAGTATGATACACTATAGTGACAGACATTGAGTGGACCCGTAACAGTCACAAGTATGATACACTGTAGTGACAGACTAAGAGTGGACCTGTAACAGTCACAAGTATGATACACTATAGTGACAGACATTGAGTGGACCTGTAACAGTCACAAGTATGATACACTGTAGTGACAGACTAAGAGTGGACCTGTAACAGTCACAGGTATGATACACCGTAGTGACAGACTAAGAGTGGACCTGTAACAGTCACAGGTATGATACACTGTAGTGACAGACGGACCTGTAACAGTCACAGGTATGATACACTGTAGTGACAGACTAAGAGTGGACCTGTAACAGTCACAGGTATGATACACTGTAGTGACAGACTAAGAGTGGACCTGTAACAGTCACAGGTATGATACACTGTAGTGACAGACTAAGAGTGGACCTGTAACAGTCACAGGTATGATACACTGTAGTGACAGACTAAGAGTGGACCTGTAACAGTCACAGGTATGATACACTGTAGTGACAGACTAAGAGTGGACCTGTAACAGTCACAGGTATGATACACTGTAGTGACAGACTAAGAGTAGACCTGTAACAGTCACAAGTATGATACACTATAGTGACAGACTAAGAGTGGAGCTGTAACAGTCACAAGTACGATACACTGTAGTGACAGACTAAGAGTGGACCTGTAACAGTCACAGGTACGATACACTGTAGTGACAGACTAAGAGTGGACCTGTAACAGTCGCAAGTATGATACACTATAGTGACAGACTAAGAGTGGAGCTGTAACAGTCACATGTATGATACACTGTAGTGACAGACTAAGAGTGGACCTGTAACAGTCGCAAGTATGATACACTATAGTGACAGACTAAGAGTGGAGCTGTAACAGTCACAGGTATGATACACTGTAGTGACAGACTAAGAGTGGACCTGTAACAGTCGCAAGTATGATACACTATAGTGACAGACTAAGAGTGGACCTGTAACAGTCACATGTATGATACACTGTAGTAACAGACTAGAGTGGACCTGTAACAGTTACAACAATTTTGGCGAATCATAGTTACCGATCATTAAGGGTTATGATGGAAGTAAATTGTTGAATCAGAATCAATTTATTTGACCTATAAATACGATACATATACAACGAATAACGTAAGTAATAGATAAGGTCGGGAGACTCCCATTAAGATGTATAATATCGCTAGCACAGGAGCCACCCCATAAATATAAACAACAGCAAAATGTACATGATACAAATCAGAATATCGTATGACTTGGTTTTACAGTTGATAAAAAAATACTCAATGTATCAACATGCCTACATAATACAAGAATTGATTATATGTACTCGTGTACACATTGACGTACATATGGATACTTAGGTATACATTTCAATTTACATATTACGAATTACAAATAAAGCAATTATAGATACGACAACTGGATTCATAATTTAAAATAAAAATGTTTTTTGTTTATGTTGAAAAACCATATAGACTGTGGGTGTAAATTTTATTAATGATAATACTTGGTGTATTGTTAACTGTCTCTACTATGTTGTGTCTAATGCATTTTTTTTCGCAAATTCATGTCTGAATCTGGACATATACAGATTATTTCTTTCACGTGTGCAGTGCTGATGAATATCATAGATGTGTGTGTTTGGAAAAACATTGAAGTAGTAAAGTAAAAGATTGTTAATTAATTTATAGTAAAATTTTATTTGTTGCATTTTATAAATGTCATCCAACTGAAGTCTTTTAAAAATAGGACTTGTGTGAGCATTGTATTTACTTATGGATATAATTCGTATTGCTATTTCTGTAATTTGACAATTCGATGTGCATTATGACCCAATAAAAGTAAGCCATAATTAGTACGAGGGAGAATAAGAGCATTGTACATATGACGTATTAAGTGGTATAAAGTGTTTAAGTTTATTTAGTATGCCTATTGTTCTATTTTGTTTGTATGACATGTTCACTGTTCACTTACTGCACCATGTCTTGCATTTAGAGGAATAATTATAATAGAAAATAAAATGTTGTGGCACCTATTTTTAAATACATTAATTGATGAGAAACTGGGAATTACTTTTCTGTGGCCTAAAAATATAATTATAATTACATAACAGAAAAGACAACCTCCATATAAAACAACTGCATAAAATAGATATCCATGCAAGACACAGATTCTGCATGTAATAAATGTTGTAGAAAGGGGTATGGCTGCCAGGTTCAGTTTCTGGCACAATACACATAATCTACTGGTAGGGGATGGCCTCAAGGGCCCTTCTCAAAACCACATCACTAGATAGTGTAAACATTTTGCATTTTGGGGCCCCCTGAGGTGCCCTTAGAATGATTCAATCAAATACAGATTGTTGTGTGTATAGTGGCACTACCACATGTAATGTCTATGCAAAATTAGAGAAAAGGTTACTGAAGAGTTTTTGAAAAAATTGGCAAAATGTGAAAAATCTGCAGTTTTTTGGGCCCTGGGGGGCCCTTAGAATGATGCAATCAAATACAGATTTCTTGTGCATAGTGGCAGTACCATAAGATATATCTATGCAAAATTAGAGGAAAAAGTTACTGAACAGTTTCTGAGATATGGCAGCTAATGACGCACGCAGAGAGATGGCATAAGTCTGTTGGACCTTCAACCCAAAGCACTAACAATCATGTAGTCTGTCTTAGTACTGTTGTTCTCCTCTTTTTTCCCGATGTCTTGACTTCGATACTGGTCCTTGATTTCTATATTTTGTTATCCTTCTCACTGCACTTGCACTGCTGTCTCCATCAACCTTCTCCATTCCTCTCTGTCTTTGTTATTATTCTCCACTTTCCCACTCCTTCAAATCTATATTTACGCAATCCTCCAAAGGAGTTTACAGCGTCCTCGTCTCCTTTTATCTTCCACTCTCTGGGCATCTGCGTTCGTTGCCAACCATTTACAAGTCCAGCCCCCTTTAATCGCATATTTCTTTTATGATATACCAACTTCCTCTTTCAGCTCCTCCATTCTACTCTTGCCGAGTCTCTTCTCTCCTAAAAACTGTAAAATCATATGTTCTCCTCCCTTACCTCAGCCTCCTCTCAGAGTAATCATGTGCTGTGTGTATCACAGCATACAAAAGCTGATTACACATCTCTATGAGTCCATGCAGTATTATAAGTTTTTCTTTCTTTTCTACTGAAAGTGGATCTTTTGTACACCCTGCATGAAATGTATGTGTCAGAATGTTAACTTACATGTGACATTCACTATTTTCTAACATGTTTGGAATCTTTCCATACTAACAAAATCAGCATGATAGTTCCCAATGGGAATGGCTTAGTCTAACGGCTCTCTTGCCCAGTCTCCATTTTGGGCGTGTTCAGGATCTGTGGTGAAGTCAGCGAGGCATTTGCCATTATTTGGCCATGAGTGAGCCAGGGTTACACTAACGGTGGGCATTGCATGGATGTTGTCAGTACAGTAAGCAGCACAAGATAGTCAAGACAATAATTCAGAGGATATAACTAAGCCACTTCCATCTTTTCACCACGATGTACAGTGATTTTGTTTTTTTGGACAGAACGGCCTGTAATGACTCTGAACATCCAGGCATTAGTTCTGACTTATGCATGTTCTCATAGTCACAGAAAAGCACAAGTACCAGCCTTTGCAGATATGGGTCACATTACTGATTACATAATTGATACGTTTGCCTTTAGGCTTTAACTTTTAAGTTTAAAACACGCTGGCGTCATAACTATGGCAATGTGAATTTGCATAAGCTGAAATGCGTATGTCACCAAATCATGCCTTTATAACGGGTCGTTTATTACTGCTGTTCAAGTTTTTTTTTAAATAATAAATAACATTAAAAGTACGAAGGCCTTAAAAGTTAAATGTAAATCAACACATCAGCACGTCCGCGAAATCGACACTGTCGACGACAGTGACAGTGACAGTGACAGTGAAACTCATGCACATTTTTGTTCATAATTAATCTCAGACACGACCATCCTTTTATGACACTTTACCTTAAAAACATCCGCATCCGACTGTTTCGTAATAATGAGACGTGAAATCAATAATTGGGGAAATATTCAGGACACGACATACGGAGTGGCAAAACAAAACCACCACCTGGGGGTACCCGCCATATTTGTTTGTTTCTCGAAGGTTGATCAGAGATTTGGCGAGATTTTGATATAATACAGCGGTGCCCTCTAGCGTTAACAGCATTAAACGGTAGTCGGGAGGAGGCGATGTTATTTCGGTAACGAAGGTACTGTCCGACTAGTCTGTAGTCTTGCTGCTAAGGGAACTTGAAATGGCAACGCAAGTAGACAAAGACACGGCAAAAGCTGACTTACTAACCCGAGTATCAAGGTAATATAACTGCAATTAATCACGCTCCTTTTAGTATACATTTTATTTTGAAGGGTTTATTATTTTATACGAGAAACGCCCTCGAATAACTAGAATTGGTTCCTGACAACCGCGGTTGCTATGATCATGATGCTGCCCGGTATTTGTTGATGTCCGGATATCTATCGGTGTCGCTGTCATTATAGTTATGTGTATCCATTCAGTTTAAATACAGTGTTGGTTCTAATTATATTTGGTAGCTTTGACATTGCCACATCACGCACTGCGATTTATTTAGTGTTGTTAGTTTGTAACACTGCAGTATATCATGTCATAAATAAATCCTTATCAACAACGCAATCACCAGATTCAGCGCACGCAATTGTCTTGTGTTCCCGAGAACTAATGACGGCAAACATATCATCTGCCCCAAACTGTTCTATAAATAGCTGCAGACGCCAAGCGTCGGCTGACAAAATACTTCTGCCGTGGGCGTGGAATAGTGTCCAATTTATACAGCATTTTTTACAGGGCCCGTTAAGTTCAACTGTAAAATTTACCTCTGACTCTGTCTCTACCAACATAACCTTTGTAGTAAATAATAAAAAATCGGTGTGGTAGTCTGATATAAAATAAATATGCAAATCAAGTATGGGCTCCATTCTTAATGAAACACATTACAGCTCTTGAAAATGTTCAGCGTAGAGCAACCAAATTAATTCCAGGCTTTAAAGATCTTGAATACAATGAACGTCTGCAAAGACTAAAATTACCAACTCTGTCATATCGTCGCCTCAGAGGAGACATGATTGAAATGTATAGGATTTTAACAGACAAATATGATACAGCTGTGACATCGAACTTTATAACTTTGAGGGATACTGAATCATGTACGCGAGGACATCACCTAAAAATATTCAAAGGACGTTGTCGGTTAAACATTAAAAAAAATTCATTTATACACCGATGCACGGACGTATGGAACAGCCTCCCACAGTCTGTGGTAGAGGCTCCATCAGTTCAGTCCTTCGAGGGAAAATTAGACAAATTATGGAAAAACCACCCAATTAAGCTCGATTACACAGCCCCACCCCTATTATGGAACAACTCGTCAGACGCATGCGCACCATATAGTTTGACGACAAACATCAGAGCTGGCATAAGAGGCATCACAGCCTAAAAGCCAGAAGAGGACCTGTAAGAAAATGTATGCATTCATATTATATATTGTAGTAGACTGACAAATCTTTTAATTGTTTATCAATGTTTCACATGGTTTACAGTTACAAATCGTGTCAATCAGTACCCTTATTATCAATATGTAATTACTAACAATATTGCATTAGTTATGGTAGTTGTATAAAGAAAACAACAAAACACAAAATATTTAATCAAAAATATGTTATAATTAAAAACGCATACAATCGTGATTTTGCGCACCGTTAGTCGTCTGTAATTATTCAAGTGGCCGTCAAGTTATAAATAGCATGACCTGCTTCTACAGAACTCAAAAAATTAAACGTATGATAAGTATTAACAAAGTTACAGGGTATGGCTCAAAGCTCCCCTGTGATCATGGGTCCTAACCAAACCTTCCCCACTGGGTCCAGGCGTAGAGCTATATGCAGTTGTCCCCAGTACTTCACTACTAGGAAACCACAACTATAATCTCCAATTACTGTTTGGTGATGAGTGTTTATTTTGCTATTAATTAGATTTTTTTTCAGGGTTCCTCGGTTTTCCCGACTCCATCCGATGATCCCAAGGCTGTACGTTCCTGAATGGAAACAAGACATGAAAAACAGGAAGCTTATTTTGAAAGTAAGTGCACAGCTTATTTTGAATTCAACCCAAGGAATATCATATATAATTTTTTTGTAATAAAATTTTCCTTTACAATTTTGTTTACCCGACTAAGCTGTTGATCATGTCTGCCAGGTGTCTTATTTACTTAATACATGTTATGCCCTCTGGTGTTTATGACAGCGACAAAGTTCCTCCACCTCTGTCTGTCTCCGGCCATTCGCTGTATGGTGCCCCAGCTTTGGTTCATTTCCCTCAGCTCCGCCTCCACTGTTCTCCTCCATGTTGTCTTTGGGCGTCCACATTTCCGCTTCCCCTCTGGCGTCCACCAGACAGCAATGTTGTGATGGCGTCTGTATCCATGCGAAGGACACCTCCAGCATCTTCTTTGAATGATGGTGGGCATGTCCTCTTGCTGGAATTGGGCAAGCAAACTGCAAATAAGCTCATGAAGGCAACCTCGCGCACCAGGGGTCGCTGCTGCTGATTATGTCAGTGCCAGCCAGCAGTACCTCTTGGCTGATCACTTTGCGAAAATCTGAATTTAAGCTCAGCCTATGAAATCGCTCACTAGGTCAGGTGGTCATAATAAAACTAATTTCAACCAACCGTGGCTCGTGTTACATGCAATGTTTAGGAAGTAGAAGCAATTATTCGAATACACAATACCGCTCATCTGCTCGTGCTAATGGGCGAAAGGTTCATTATATATTGGGATTCCCAGAAGTCGTTTATCCGTCTTCAAATTAGGGTGAGTATTTGTGCTGTTCTCACGGGTGATGCAGTCGCGACTGGCGAAGTCAATTACTAGTTTGACTCAGCTAACTTCCGTACTTCACGTAGGGGATCAGCCAGGGCTAGTTTTGCATGGTTAACTTTCACACAATTCCATACAGATCTGCCTGGGGTAGTGTACATAGTCAGCACCACTGGCTTACGAGTACGCAAGACAATATTTTCTTATTGAAATAGACATAGATTTATCTGCTTTTGGTAATAAAATTATTCTATATATCATTATATGCCATGCAACTGTTTCAGAATGCTGACCTTGGAGGAGTGCCTCACTACGAACACGACGACTCACTGTTCCTGGAGAAACGTGAGCAGTATTTCTACAATGTCGAGGACCGTATGCGGGTCGCTGCCAAGGTCGTGCTGCCACACCGCAACGAGATGCTGGTCCCACCGTTTCCACACCACACATCTCGTTACTGGAGCTCCCTCCTGACCCGTCACCCAACACTCGATGAGAACAATCCAATCGACCGGAATCAATGTTGTGAGTAACCTCCCGCAGTCTCGACGAAGCAATTGGATTCAAGTGCCTGTTTATCAGTATTATGCTGCTTTTGCTTAACCTCTGTTATGTGTGTATAAAAGATGGATGGTAAACGTTGCATGGTTGAATTTCTCGAAAGTATTGATGAGTTCCACAATTTGACTGTGTATACCATTGCATTTTTACTAGTCATCATTGGTGTTATTTCGTTACTATCAGTTGCATCCGTAAAAGATCAAACTAGCTGTGTATGTGGGTGGTTGTTTGTTAGTTTGATGTATACGATCTTGGCTGTTGGCTGATCTTGAAGTTTGTAGATTCGAAGAAGCACCGAGTATAATTTAACTGCAGCACAGACTGATGTAATCATTGAATATCTGTTTTGTTGCACAGTTTTAATATTTCTATGCTTCATGTTTGATGGCACCTGGGAAAACAAGAGAATGGAGGAAGGTCAACTAACTGTTGTTTGTGGTATTTACTGCACATACTAAAGTGCACCTTATGGCCTGTGTTAGTGTCACATTCAGAACACACTGAGCTGGGTGAAATATGGCTCAATTGACATGCAGTAAACTGAAATAAAATAATTGTATGAACTTGCAAAAATGCTTACTCCTTTGTTTGTTGTTTGTGCTATAGCAGCATTCATGTGACAGGTGGCAATGGTTCATACTGTAAGGTACATTTGTCCAAACTGAGGAAAAGCCAAACTACATTTGCATGGGTGTAAGTATCATTTGTAGAAACAACCACCCATAATTTCACAATAAATTAACTTTCATAGATGAGACTACTATCATTTAAAAAACTGAAATGTTACCCATTATTCCACACCCCCAAAATGTATCTTAATGTGTGACCTTTGTCACCTGTCACATAAGCATCAGCGTTGACATGGACAGCTATCTCAATTGCAAATTTTTGACAAACACAGTGTTTTCCAAAAGCAAGTACTGTATTTTTAATCAAATCTTAGACACTACAAAGAATAAATACATTTGTTCAATGAAATTTGTGACTGTGCATATGAACATGTGTGCATGTAAAGTATGTGATTTTGCTTGTGGACATGAATAGAGTGACATAAGACTACCACTGTAATTTACTTTCAAATTATCTAAATACATTCGTACAACACTGAACTTGTGGTTGACTACACAGAACCCAACCTAGTGCATTGAATTACACCTCAACATTTACAACGACCATACAAACGTACCATATATTTGGGATTGAAGTCTGTATTTTTGACTTGATGTTCCGTATAAATCTGTATCCCACTTTGCATATATAACATAGCATTTCTATTCTGATAAATTGATCTACCAGGCTACAAAATATACGTAAATAAAATCTGTTAGGTTTTACCTGAAATCTACTATAAATTTGCAGTCAATGTTATATTTGTGGGACGAACACAAGAAGATATGTATTTTATCATGATTTTTCCATTTGAACCAAATCGATATAAATAAGATAAGACCATATTTCTCTCAAAGTGCATATTGTATATGAGCAATCCGTACAGTGTGACATGTCTGAAGCTGTCACAGTAAACATCAATAGAGTGACAGAGGCTTTGTGGATGATGAGACAGCTCGCTGTAGAAGGAAGTTGTCAATGGCCTTGACACACCGCTGTAGATACGACGGGCCTCGCTTCACCGTTGATGTCACCTCTGTAATGTCAGCCTCACTGAAAACACATCAGATGCTCAAAGTATCAACAACTGACAACACAACACAGAGGATTTTTCATGAATAATGACTAAGATTCCTCGTAGACATGGATATGTGCAACTGGTGGATCCAGAATCTAACATCACAATGAAAATCATGTGCATTACTACCATCTAGTTTTGTGTTACCAACAATGTTTACATAAGTGCAGTACATTACTAGGGTGAATGACATCTGTCAAATCGAGCTTATAACAACTTTGTCTTTCATTTCTGTGAAAAAGAAAATAATTATTAGCAATAATTTAAATGAAAAATACGATGGCATGTCCGACAGCTTCATATTTGCAGTGGCCTCTAAGCCAGCCATACTTGGGCACTGTTTAGTAAGCTTGCCATACCTGGGCACTGTTTAGTAAGCTAGCCATACCTAGGCACTGTTTAGCAAGCTAGCCATACCTGGGCAGTTTAGTAAGCTAGCCATACCTAGGCACTGTTTAGCAAGCTAGCCATACCTAGGCACTGTTTAGCAAGCTAGCCATACCTGGGCACTGTTTAGTAAGCTGGCCATACCTGGGCACTGTTTAGTAAGCTAGCCATACCTGGGCACTGTTTAGTAAGCTGGCCATACCTGGGCACTGTTTAGTAAGCTAGCCATACTTGGGCACTGTTTAGTAAGCTTGCCATACCTGGGCACTGTTTAGTAAGCTAGCCATACCTAGGCACTGTTTAGCAAGCTAGCCATACCTGGGCACTGTTTAGTAAGCTAGCCATACCTAGGCACTGTTTAGCAAGCTAGCCATACCTGGGCACTGTTTAGTAAGCTGGCCATACCTGGGCACTGTTTAGTAAGCTGGCCATACCTGGGCACTGTTTAGCAAGCTAGCCATACCTGGGCACTGTTTAGTAAGCTAGCCATACCTAGGCACTGTTTAGCAAGCTAGCCATACCTGGGCACTGTTTAGTAAGCTGGCCATACCTGGGCACTGTTTAGTAAGCTGGCCATACCTGGGCACTGTTTAGCAAGCTAACCATACCTGGGCACTGTTTAGTAAGCTTGCCATACCTAGGCACTGTTTAGCAAGCTAGCCATACCTGGGCGCTGTTTAGTAAGCTGGCCATACCTGGGCACTGTTTAGCAAGCTAACCATACCTGGGCACTGTTTAGCAAGCTAGCCATACCTGGGCACTGTTTAGCAAGCTAACCATACCTGGGCACTGTTTAGCAAGCTAGCCATACCTGGGCACTGTTTAGCAAGCTAGCCATACCTGGGCACTGGTTAGCAAGCTAGCCATACCTAGGCACTGTTTAGTAAGCTTGCCATACCTGGGCACTGTTTAGTAAGCTAGCCATACCTAGGCACTGTTTAGCAAGCTAGCCATACCTGGGCACTGTTTAGTAAGCTAGCCATACCTAGGCACTGTTTAGCAAGCTAACCATACCTGAGCACTGTTTAGCAAGCTAACCATACCTGGGCACTGTTTAGCAAGCTAGCCATACCTGGGCATTGTTTAGCAAGCTAACCATACCTGGGCACTGTTTAGTAAGCTAGCCATACCTAGGCACTGTTTAGCAAGCTAACCATACCTGGGCACTGTTTAGCAAGCTTGCCATACTTGGGCACTGTTTAGTAAGCTTGCCATACCTGGGCACTGTTTAGTAAGCTAGCCATACCTAGGCACTGTTTAGCAAGCTAACCATACCTGGGCACTGTTTAGCAAGCTAACCATACCTGGGCACTGTTTAGCAAGCTAGCCATACCTGGGCACTGTTTAGCAAGCTAACCATACCTGGGCACTGTTTAGTAAGCTAGCCATACCTAGGCACTGTTTAGCAAGCTAACCATACCTGGGCACTGTTTAGCAAGCTGGCCATACCTGGGCACTGTTTAGTAAGCTTGCCATACCTAGGCACTGTTTAGCAAGCTGGCCATACATGGGCACTGTTTAGTAAGCTAGCCACACCTGGGCACTGGTTAGTAAGCTAGCCATACCTGGGCACTGGTTAGCAAGCTAGCCATACCTAGGCACTGTTTAGCAAGCTAGCCATACCTGGGCACTGTTTAGTAAGCTAGCCATACCTGGGCACTGTTTAGTAAGCTAGCCATACCTGGGCACTGTTTAGTAAGCTAGCCATACCTGGGCACTGGTTAGCAAGCTAGCCATACCTAGGCACTGTTTAGCAAGCTAACCATACCTGGGCACTGTTTAGTAAGCTAGCCATACCTGGGCACTGTTTAGTAAGCTAGCCATACATGGGCACTGTTTAGTAAGCTAGCCATACATGGGCACTGTTTCCCTAACATTTGCATAAGCTCATAAGCCTAACGTTGCTCAATTTTGCTCCTTGACCGTATTCTGATATACAGAAACTGTCAACACCAGGACACTGGGATACTGTTGTTGGTGTGTCACGGAAATAGTGTCACTGGTGATATTGCAGCGACTTTTTGCATTTTGAAAAAGCCCTAGGTTTAAATATAGCATTCTGTTTAACGATGGAATTTCCTTATGAGCCCATTGTTTTAGTTAAACAGTCCACGGTTTGTTACAGTGATGTAATTGAAGTAGTCCACGGGTTGCTACACAGTGATGTAATTGAAGTAGTCCACGGCTTGCTACACAGTGATGTAATTGAAGTAGTCCACGGGTTGCTACACAGTGATGTAATTGAAGTAGTCCACGGCTTGCTACACAGTGACGTAATCCATCAGTCAATTATTTAGATGGTTATTGGTCAAGAGTGAATGCTATGAAATTAGACAGTCGCCCTAGAGTTGGTTTCCCCGTCTTGAAGACAAGAAGTAATTTTATGACAGACAGACGACACAAGTGAGTATCTTACCAGGAGGAGGCGGAGACTGGGGAGAGAGAGAGAGAGGCAGAGACTGGGGGGGGGGGAGGCGGAGACTGGGGAGAGGAGACTGGGGGGAGAGAGGTGGAGACTGGGGAGTGAGAGGCGGAGACTGGGGAGAGAGAGGCGGAGACTGGAGAGTGAGAGGCATGATGCAACACAGTGATGTAATTGAAGTAGTCCACGGGTTGCTACACAGTGATGTAATTGAAGTAGTCCACGGGTTGCTACACAGTGATGTAATTGAAGTAGTCCACGGGTTGCTACACAGTGATGTAATTGAAGTAGTCCACGGGTTGCTACACAGTGATGTAATTGAAGTAGTCCACGGGTTGCTACACAGTGACGTAATTGAAGTAGTCCACGGGTTGCTACACAGTGACGTAATTGAAGTAGTCCACGGGTTGCTACACAGTGACGTAATTGAAGTAGTCCACGGGTTGCTACACAGTGACGTAATTGAAGTAGTCCACGGGTTGCTACACAGTGATGTAATTGAAGTAGTCCACGGGTTGCTACACAGTGATGTAATTGAAGTAGTCCACGGGTTGCTACACAGTGATGTAATTGAAGTAGTCCACGGGTTGCTACACAGTGACGTAATTGAAGTAGTCCACGGGTTGCTACACAGTGACGTAATTGAAGTAGTCCACGGGTTGCTACACAGTGACGTAATTGAAGTAGTCCACGGGTTGCTACACAGTGATGTAATTGAAGTAGTCCACGGGTTGCTACACAGTGATGTAATTGAAGTACCGGTAGTCCACGGGTTGCTACACAGTGACGTAATTGAAGTAGTCCACGGCTTGCTACAGTGATGTAATTGAAGTAGTCCACGGGTTGCTACACAGTGACGTCATTGAAGTAGTCCACGGGTTACTACACAGTGACGTAATTGAAGTAGTCCACGGGTTGCTACACAGTGACGTAATTGAAGTAGTCCACGGGTTGCTACACAGTGACGTAATTGAAGTAGTCCACGGGTTGCTACACAGTGACGTAATTGAAGTAGTCCACGGGTTGTTACACAGTGACGTAATTGAAGTAGTCCACGGGTTGCTACACAGTGACGTAATTGAAGTAGTCCACGGGTTGCTACACAGTGACGTAATTGAAGTAGTCCACGGGTTGCTACACAGTGATGTAATTGAAGTAGTCCACGGGTTGCTACACAGTGATGTAATTGAAGTAGTCCACGGGTTGCTACACAGTGATGTAATTGAAGTAGTCCACGGGTTGCTACACAGTGACGTAATTGAAGTAGTCCACGGGTTGCTACACAGTGACGTAATTGAAGTAGTCCACGGGTTGCTACACAGTGACGTAATTGAAGTAGTCCACGGCTTGCTACAGTGATGTAATTGAAGTAGTCCACGGGTTGCTACACAGTGACGTCATTGAAGTAGTCCACGGGTTGCTACACAGTGACGTAATTGAAGTAGTCCACGGGTTGCTACACAGTGACGTAATTGAAGTAGTCCACGGGTTGCTACACAGTGACGTAATTGAAGTAGTCCACGGGTTGTTACACAGTGACGTAATTGAAGTAGTCCACGGGTTGCTACACAGTGACGTAATTGAAGTAGTCCACGGGTTGCTACACAGTGACGTAATTGAAGTAGTCCACGGGTTGCTACACAGTGACGTAATTGAAGTAGTCCACGGGTTGCTACACAGTGATGTAATTGAAGTAGTCCACGGGTTGCTACACAGTGACGTAATTGAAGTAGTCCACGGGTTGCTACACAGTGACGTAATTGAAGTAGTCCACGGGTTGTTACAAAGTGACATAATTGAAGTAGTCCACGGGTTGCTACACAGTGACGTAATTGAAGTAGTCCACGGGTTGCTACACAGTGACGTAATTGAAGTAGTCCACGGGTTGCTACACAGTGATGTAATTGAAGTAGTCCACGGGTTGCTACACAGTGATGTAATTGAAGTAGTCCACGGGTTGCTACACAGTGACGTAATTGAAGTAGTCCACGGGTTGCTACACAGTGATGTAATTGAAGTAGTCCACGGGTTGCTACACAGTGACGTAATTGAAGTAGTCCACGGGTTGCTACACAGTGATGTAATTGAAGTAGTCCACGGCTTGCTACAGTGATGTAATTGAAGTAGTCCACGGGTTGCTACACAGTGATGTAATTGAAGTAGTCCACGGCTTGCTACACAGTGATGTAATTGAAGTAGTCCACGGCTTGCTACACAGTGATGTAATTGAAGTAGTCCACGGGTTGCTACACAGTGACGTAATTGAAGTAGTCCACGGGTTGCTACACAGTGATGTAATTGAAGTAGTCCACGGCTTGCTACACAGTGATGTAATTGAAGTAGTCCACGGGTTGCTACACAGTGACGTAATTGAAGTAGTCCACGGGTTGCTACACAGTGATGTAATTGAAGTAGTCCACGGCTTGCTACACAGTGATGTAATTGAAGTAGTCCACGGGTTGCTACACAGTGATGTAATTGAAGTAGTCCACGGCTTGCTACACAGTGACGTAATCCATCAGTCAATTATTTAGATGTGAGCATCTTTTTTCATAAGTTATTGGTCAAGAGTGAATGCTATGAAATTAGACAGTCGTCCTAGAGTTGGTTTCCCCGTCTTGAAGACAAGAAGTAATTTTATGACAGACAGACGACACAAGTGAGTATCTTACCAGGAGGAGGCGGAGACTGGGGAGAGAGAGAGAGAGGCAGAGACTGGGGGGGGGAGGCGGAGACTGGGGAGAGGAGACTGGGGGGAGAGAGGTGGAGACTGGGGAGTGAGAGGCGGAGACTGGGGAGAGAGAGGCGGAGACTGGAGAGTGAGAGGCATGATGCAACACAAATAGTCCAGGATTAGAATCAGCGCAGTGACAGAAACAACATTCAATCACTGACAACAGAATTGGATGCTGCTGTTTGATGCTGATATCTATAAAAAGTTTTTTATTTATTCATTTTTAAAACTTAATCTACTGATGTTGATACAGCTCTATTGTCTTGTTATTTATTCTTATATTAAACTTTGTTTTATCTGCACTTTTTATTTAGTATTACTTTTGTGTACAGTGTTGCAATCGTTTACAGATATGACGTTTTATACAAGTCAAAATGAGGACTCTGAATGAAAGGAACAAATTATCTGGCAAACTTGTTCAATCTAGATGCATATTGAAGATGTAGCTATGAGAAAACAAATGGATATGTTGTGCCCTGCTGACTGCTAAGTGACCTGCCACGTACGTGACGACTCCAATGGTTGTCTTGAAGGTCCAGGGGAAGGACGTTTGTGATGGGTTGTCCGCTTGCAGAAGGAACGTCACATGGAAGACGGCGTGTGCCTTGCGACTGGAGAACTGCACCTCAACACTGCAACCACACCAGTTGCACAGTCACAGATCTCTTGTGCATAGGTGTACCTACTAAAACTGATCACATAAATAGGAACATGTACGTATGACCTAACATTAGTCAGTCTAGCTTGTACAACAATAAAAACTCTACACCTCTCACCTTCTACAGCTCACCCTCCCATGTGGTTCATGAACTCTACACCCGTCACCTTCTAGCTCACCCTCCCATATGGTTCATGAACTCTACACCCGTCACCTTCTATATCTGACCCTCCCATGTTGTTCATGAACTATACACCCCTCACCTTCTAGCTCACCCTCCCATGTGGTTCATGAACTCTACACCCCTCACCTTCTATAGCTCACCCTCCCAGGTGCTTCATGAACTCTACACCCCTCACCTTCTATAGCTCAACCTCCCATGTAGTTCATGAACTCTACACCCCTCACATTCTATAGCTCACCCTCCCATGTGGTTCATGAACTCAACACCCCTCACCTTCTATAGCTCACCCTCCCATGTGGTTCATGAACTCAACACCCCTCACCTTCTATAGCTCACCCTCCCATGTGGTTCATGAACTCAACACCCCTCACCTTCTATAGCTCACCCTCCCATGTGGTTCATGAACTCAATACCCCTCACCTTCTATAGCTCACCCTTCCATGTGGTTCATGAACTCTACACCCCTCGCCTTCTATAGCTCACCCTCCCATGTAGTTCATGAACTCTACACCCCTCACCTTCTATAGCTCACCCTCCCATGTGGTTCATGAACTCAACACCCTTCACCTTCTATAGCTCACCCTCCCATGTGGTTCATGAACTCTACACCCCTCGTCTTCTATAGCTCACCCTCCCATGTGGTTCATAGACATAACCAAACTATTTAACCATGTCTAGATTTATTTATTTGCAATGTACATTTACTGAGAGGATACCAAGACACGTGTATATGCAGAGACACAATCTAGTAGTTCAAGACCATTTTTGAAAAAAGCTCCTTTAACTGTGGACTAATAATGGATTTTCCTTATGAGATTATCATGTTATTGAGATGATGCCTGGTGGTGAGGTCGTACCACTGACCTGCAGCTGTCTGTGTCAACGACGACCTCGTGATGCAGCTCAATGTCACACAGCTGGTCCTGTATCTGGTCTGCATCTGTCACCAGCAGTGACAGACTGTGTAGAAACTGGAGACAATATACAGAGGGAGATGAGAAATGTAGTGGAGGAGAGTGAAGGAGAGATTGCAACAGTTGAGACTAGTGAGACAACAATATACAGAGGGAGATGAGAAATGTAGTGGAGGAGTGAAGGAGAGATTGCAACAGTTAAGACTAGTGAGACAACAACAATATACAGAGGGAGATGAGAAATGTAGTGGAGGAGAGTGAAGGAGAGATTGCAACAGTTGAGACTAGTGAGACAACAACAATATACAGAGGGAGATGAGAAATGTAGTGGAGGAGAGATTGCAATAGTTGAGAATAGTGAGACAACAATATACAGAGGGAGATGAGAAATGTAGTGGAGGAGAGTGAAGGAGAGATTGCAACAGTTGAGAATAGTGAGACAGCAACAATATACAGAGGGAGATGAGAAATGTAGTGGAGGAGAATGAAGGAGAGATTGCAACAGTTGAGACTAGTGAGACAACAATTACAGAGGGAGATGAGAAATGTAGTGGAGGAGAGTGAAGGAGAGATTGCAACAGTTGAGAATAGTGAGACAACAACAATATACAGAGGGAGATGAGAAATGTAGTGGAGGAGAGTGAAGGAGAGATTGCAACAGTTGAGACTAGTGAGACAACAACAATATACAGAGGGAGATGAGAAATGTAGTGGAGGAGAGTGAAGGAGAGATTGCAACAGTTGAGAATAGTGAGACAACAACAATATACAGAGGGAGATGAGAAATGTAGTGGAGGAGAGTGAAGGAGAGATTGCAACAGTTGAGACTAGTGAGACAACAACAATATACAGAGGGAGATGAGAAATGTAGTGGAGGAGTGAAGGAGAGATTGCAACAGTTGAGACTAGTGAGACAACAACAATATACAGAGGGAGATGAGAAATGTAGTGGAGGAGAGTGAAGGAGAGATTGCAACAGTTGAGAATAGTGAGACAACAACAATATACAGAGGGAGATGAGAAATGTAGTGGAGGAGAGATTGCAACAGTTGAGAATAGTGAGACAACAATATACAGAGGGAGATGAGAAATGTAGTGGAGGAGAGTGAAGGAGAGATTGCAACAGTTGAGAATAGTGAGACAGCAACAATATACAGAGGGAGATGAGAAATGTAGTGGAGGAGAGTGAAGGAGAGATTGCAACAGTTGAGAATAGTGAGACAACAACAATATACAGAGGGAGATGAGAAATGTAGTGGAGGAGAGTGAAGGAGAGATTGCAACAGTTGAGACTAGTGAGACAACAACAATATACAGAGGGAGATGAGAAATGTAGTGGAGGAGAGTGAAGGAGAGATTGCAACAGTTGAGAATAGTGAGACAACAACAATATACAGAGGGAGATGAGAAATGTAGTGGAGGAGAGTGAAGGAGAGATTGCAACAGTTGAGACTAGGGAGACAACAACAATATACAGAGGGAGATGAGAAATGTAGTGGAGGAGAGTGAAAGAGAGATTGCAACAGTTGAGACTAGTGAGACAACAACAATATACAGAGGGAGATGAGAAATGTAGTGGAGGAGTGAAGGAGAGATTGCAACAGTTGAGACTAGTGAGACAACAACAATATACAGAGGGAGATGAGAAATGTAGTGGAGGAGAGATTGCAACAGTTGAGAATAGTGAGACAACAACAATATACAGAGGGAGATGAGAAATGTAGTGGAGGAGAGTGAAGGAGAGATTGCAACAGTTGAGACTAGGGAGACAACAACAATATACAGAGGGAGATGAGAAATGTAGTGGAGGAGAGTGAAAGAGAGATTGCAACAGTTGAGACTAGTGAGACAACAACAATATACAGAGGGAGATGAGAAATGTAGTGGAGGAGTGAAGGAGAGATTGCAACAGTTGAGACTAGTGAGACAACAACAATATACAGAGGGAGATGAGAAATGTAGTGGAGGAGAGATTGCAACAGTTGAGAATAGTGAGACAACAATATACAGAGGGAGATGAGAAATGTAGTGGAGGAGAGTGAAGGAGAGATTGCAACAGTTGAGAATAGTGAGACAACAACAATATACAGAGGGAGATGAGAAATGTAGTGGAGGAGAGTGAAGGAGAGATTGCAACAGTTGAGACTAGTGAGACAACAATATACAGAGGGAGATGAGAAATGTAGTGGAGGAGAGTGAAGGAGAGATTGCAACAGTTGAGAATAGTGAGACAACAACAATATACAGAGGGAGATGAGAAATGTAGTGGAGGAGAGTGAAGGAGAGATTGCAACAGTTGAGACTAGTGAGACAACAACAATATACAGAGGGAGATGATAAATGTAGTGGAGGAGAGTGAAGGAGAGATTGCAACAGTTGAGAATAGTGAGACAACAACAATATACAGAGGGAGATGAGAAATGTAGTGGAGGAGAGTGAAGGAGAGATTGCAACAGTTGAGACTAGGGAGACAACAACAATATACAGAGGGAGATGAGAAATGTAGTGGAGGAGAGTGAAGGAGACATTGCAACATTTGAGAATAGTGAGACAACAACAATATACAGAGGGAGATGAGAAATGTAGTGGAGGAGAGTGAAGGAGAGATTGCAACAGTTGAGACTAGTGAGACAAGTCTGTGTACTTACAGCGGGCAGTTGATTGGTGTCAGGACACAGGTCGGTCGGTTGACCTCTCGCCGACACACCTTTGAGGAATATGTCGTGAGCGAGCCTCTCTCTTGCTGGAGCTTCATCTAGAAATTATAACAACCGTAAATTATATAATAGTTTTCAACAATTTTAAAGCAACATTTGTACCACACTTGATTACAATCATACTTTCAAGCATAGCTATAAAACATGTTCAAATGTAATATAAAAAATGTATTTTATAAAAAAGTTTTTGATGCTTTACATAAAAACAAGGCCTACATTTGCTATATAAACAAAATAGGTCAAAATGCTTATACTAATAGTCATGATTTAAAAATAAACATATCACAATAAAGAAATATACTAATAAAATAATTAATACATTAAAATAGATAAATACACACACACACATATAAATATATATTATGTACCATAAATATACATGGTCAAATTAATTATCATATTACTTGGTAATGTAAATAAGACTAGAAAATACTTGTAGAAACAGTCTTGATCACTAACAAGAGTTCTAAAGTGAACTGACCAGTGAGTCTTGACCATATCTCTATGTCAGCAATGCGATGTGTCAGTAAACACGGCAGCACACTGTCCCACGACAGGCGGCCAGCGAACTGGAGTCGCAAGTGTATGGAGCCATTGAGGGCTGAGAACAGGGCCCCGGAGTCAACATCCCAAGTCTCCGGACGGAAGGTGCAATAACTGTAACATCACGGTCATTTTACGCGAGGTCATGTGACAGGAGGATGACAACGATCGCGGCAGTACATCACAGTGGAGGAAATAAAGCCCCATACAAACCTCACCACACGCCAAGAGTACTTGTTAACATAAAGCGACACATTCACACAATCTACTTAACATAGCTCCAGGTCACATTGTGAGTGGGTATCAAGCAATCGACTAAAGTATTTGTGTGCACTTATTGCAGCATAGCTGAATACTTGCCAGTGAAGTCCAACAACTGATGTTGCAGTTATAACTCTGTGTGGCCCCTGACAAATCTTGCCTTACCTACAGTGTTTACATGTGGACATTCCATTAAAGGAGCAGGATAAAATCTGTCAAATCTTGCCTTACCTAGTGTTTACATGTGTACATTCCATTATATGGGCTGGATAACATCTGTAAAATCTTGCCTTACCTAGTGTTTACATGTGTACATTCCATTATATGGGCAGGATAACATCTGTAAAATCTTGCCTTACCTAGTGTTTACATGTGTACATTCCATTATATGGGCTGGATAACATCTGTAAAATCTTGCCTTACCTAGTGTTTACATGTGTACATTCCATTATATGGGCTGGATAACATCTGTAAAATCTTGCCTTACCTAGTGTTTACATGTGTACATTTCATTATATGGGCTGGATAACATCTGTAAAATCTTGCCTTACCTAGTGTTTACATGTGTACATTACATTATATGGGCTGGATAACATCTGTAAAATCTTGCCTGTGTGTCGAATGTAAAATCTTGCCTTACCTAGTGTTTACATGTGTACATTCCATTATATGGGCAGGATAACATCTGTCAAATCTTGCCTTACCTAGTGTTTACATGTGTACATTCCATTATATTATGGGCAGGATAACATCTGTAAAATCTTGCCTTACCTAGTGTTTACATGTGTACATTCCATTATATGGGCAGGATAACATCTGTAAAATCTTGCCTTACCTAGTGTTTACATGTGTACATTTCATTATATGGGCTGGATAACATCTGTAAAATCTTGCCTTACCTAGTGTTTACATGTGTACATTTCATTATATGGGCTGGATAACATCTGTAAAATCTTGCCTTACCTAGTGTTTACATGTGTACATTACATTATATGGGCTGGATAACATCTGTAAAATCTTGCCTGTGTGTCGAATGTAAAATCTTGCCTTACCTAGTGTTTACATCTGTACATTCCATTATATGGGCAGGATAACATCTGTCAAATCTTGCCTTACCTAGTGTTTACATGTGTACATTCCATTATATTATGGGCAGGATAACATCTGTAAAATCTTGCCTTACCTAGTGTTTACATGTGTACATTCCATTATATGGGCTGGATAACATCTGTAAAATCTTGCCTTACCTAGTGTTTACATGTGTACATTCCATTATATGGGCTGGATAACATCTGTAAAATCTTGCCTTACCTAGTGTTTACATGTGTACATTTCATTATATGGGCTGGATAACATCTGTAAAATCTTGCCTTACCTAGTGTTTACATGTGTACATTACATTATATGGGCTGGATAACATATGTAAAATCTTGCCTTACCTAGTGTTTACATGTGTACATTCCATTATATGGGCTGGATAACATCTGTAAAATCTTGCCTTACCTAGTGTTTACATGTGTACATTTCATTATATGGGCTGGATAACATATGTAAAATCTTGCCTTACCTAGTGTTTACATGTGTACATTCCATTATATGGGCTGGATAACATCTGTAAAATCTTGCCTTACCTAGTGTTTACATGTGTACATTCCATTATATGGGCTGGATAACATCTGTAAAATCTTGCCTTACCTAGTGTTTACATGTGTACATTTCATTATATGGGCTGGATAACATCTGTAAAATCTTGCCTTACCTAGTGTTTACATGTGTACATTACATTATATGGGCTGGATAACATCTGTAAAATCTTGCCTGTGTGTCGAATGTAAAATCTTGCCTTACCTAGTGTTTACATGTGTACATTCCATTATATGGGCAGGATAACATCTGTCAAATCTTGCCTTACCTAGTGTTTATATGTGTACATTCCATTATGTGGGCAGGATAACGTCTGCTAAATCAATCTTTCCTGCATGCAATTCTAGCTGAAACAACTTTGCCCTATGTTTCTTATGCAAAGACAAACATTTGGACCAGAATTATTTCAAAAAGTTATACAATGGTATGTCTGACAGTTTTATGTGTCAGTCTTTTTGTAAGCTCAATAGACAAGGTTGCTAGGCAATATGTCATGTGATACATCTGTCAGTTACAATTCAAATGATGAAGTCTACTCTACAGTAATCACAGTCCTTATATGGAAGCTACCTTATAACAGTCCTACAACTGCTCTACTTTATTTGTTCATCTTTCTTATAAAACCAACTAATGATGCCTAAAAAGACTTACTTATATAAGCGTTGTATACCGTCCCACAGTTCCTCAATAGGTTTATATTGCGCCATCTCTTGACGACTGGCTGCTTCCTTTTCGGCCGTGACTTTGAGCACCTTTAGAGACTCTAGTTCTTTGGTCAGTCGACTTTTAGTTGTGGTCAGTTTAGTTACTTCAGCATCCACCAGGTGTTTCCTGTCCTCGGCTGATCTCAGTTCTGTGTAGGTAGACAAGCAAAGTAAAGAAGTATATATTTTCGTAGTTTGAGAAAAGTGAATTAGTTATTGGATACATGAATTTGCTCCTACTGGTTGTTAATTGGGACAACCAGGACATATGTAAGCTCAGCCTGAACAACTTTAATCACAAATTTATTGTTTGTTCTCCGGATTATTCAACATATATTAAACTGATTATCAATTCTTATGTAATGTTGTCCTCTAACATTTTTTCTGGAATATGTACCTTCGGACAAGTGTCGAATCCTAACGAAAAGAGTCGGATGTCCACGAACTTGATTTCGAGAAAACGTTTTACATTGCACAGTGATTTTTGATAATTATGACTCTAAATGATACTTTTAATGTCTTTTTCTACTGATTAGTAATGATTTGTCTCATTTATGTTAATATTTAGTATCTATTTCGAAACTTTTTAGAAATAAAAAAATAACATTTCATGCATGAATTCCATAAAATAAAAGCGATAAATTGTACATGTTACGTTGTTTGTCAGTTATTATACAGTGTTTATGTGAGCTGGGATTATGTTTATAAAATTTGTTGACATACACTTATTTTTTCTATCGTTATATACAGCTTCTTGGTCATAATTAAATTTTTGTGGCACGAAGCTATCTCTCTAAACATACTAGGAATCGTGGCAAGTTTGCTGATAACACACAAAGCAAAGGTGAGTTTGTATATGGGCTTTATAATAACAAAAAGCCAAAATATAATACATGAAAACATAATCCAATCGATCTAAGCATTTCTGTTAGCTTAGATAATTAATATACTAGACATCAGCAAAGGTGGGGGAAAACAACCACACGCAGGTGGAAGACCCCACACTTTTATTACTAACAAACGTGAAAACAAAGCAATATGTATAGAAACATTGAGAATAGGGGAAAGCGCAAGGTACATACCTCCGCCCTAAAACCCCGTATGCATAAGATATGAAAACATTCACAGGATACAATGATAACAACAACTGTGACAAAGTGACTGAGTTCGTTAGTAACATAGATACTATAGACAATACAAAAAAACATACTAACGAAAAACAGACCTATAAACTTTGCCAATGACGACAGGCATAAAACAGACCAGCCAGTCTGTAAACATGTGAGAACAAAAGGAGCGGGTGAGGAGGGTGGGAAAATGGCCATAATTTTATTAATACGTCACACATTGTTCATATTTACACTATGTTCGGACACCACCATTAGCAAACATTATGCACAATTTCAGGGAAATATATTACGTGTAACTTAGGTAATTTGAAGTAAACATGTGTAAATATGTACATGAACTTCAACTGCATTTTTCTCCATTTGAAGGTTTCTACCCCAGTCATGTTGATTGTGGCATAACTTTGGCTATGAGTGAGCTAGGTCTATGTTTTATGCACTAATGGAAAGATTACCATATCTTCTTTCCAATGGTATGGGTATCTCAATTTTTTCATTTTTGGACATGTGACTAATTTCGTTAGGATTCGACACAAATAGAGAATGTGACAAATTTTTAAAACAGTTTAGTATTATCATATTGTAAGTTGCTAAAACGCTTTCTGACTCAACATTGCTCATGACAATGTCCAAATAAAACCGGGGCGTGTATGTGATGGACGCGAGAGGTGAGTAGACTGACCTGTCTGAACTGCAGGCAGCTGCACACGTAAGACATCTAGTTGTGACAACTGACTGTCCAACTTGTTCTCCAGATCACTCAAATGTTGCTCGTCTGAAAGCAGATTGCCATGAAGACAGAACACACAGACGGCAAGTGGCTCAGGAAGCCATGGCTTGTTGACAGTACAACTTTGTGTCTCTGTGCAGCCTGCCCTTCCAAAATACACATCAGTTTTCTTTTGCAACATTCATGCCATGGGCAAACAACCTACTATGGTTATAGCAAACTGTTATAGAACACATAGTTTATAATAACTTCTCGCAGTAGTAATAATCCCTAACTCAATAAGACGATGGCTTCATCTTAAGCGAACATGTCAAAATGAGTGTTTGTACAATGAGATTGAGTTAGTGGAATCACAGACCAGGAGACATACAGGTGTGTTGTACACAGACCAGGAGACATACACGAATGTTGTACACACACCAGGAGATGTACAGGCGTGTTGTATACAGACCAGGAGACATACAGGCATGTTATACACAGACCAAGAGACATACAGGTGTGTTATACACAGACCAGGAGACATAGAGGAATGTTGTACACAGACCAGGAGACGTACAGGCGTGTTGTACACAGACCAGGAGACGTACAGGCGTGTTGTACACAGACCAGGAGACATACATACGTGTTATACACAGACCAGGAGACATACAGGCGTGTTGTACACAGACCAGGAGACATACAGGAATGTTGTACACAGACCAGGAGACATACAGGCGTGTTGTACACAGACAAGAAGTGTGCTCACATTGAGTGAGAGAGTCGAGTTGTGTTGTGAGTTGAGTGTTGACAACTCTTAGCTCTTCCACTGCCTCCTCCAACTCCTGCTCTTCCTCCTGCTCCACAACAGGTCACATGATATACATCACATGGCATAACACATGATACACGTCACATGATATGACACATAACACACTCAGTGCACAAAAAGCTTTTCTATCTAATGCACAACATTGTGTTTCCAATAGTAGGGGACCGTTTCATTAACATTCATCTCAGCTCATAAATCAATTTCACTATTTAACTGTGATTTTGTGTACAGAACACTGTCAACACCAGGAAGAACCATCGGGATACTTTCGCCAAATAGTCTCTCATCATGGCAGGACATTTTTGAATATTTTTCTTCATATTTGATATTACAAATTAATTTAACAAAATGCAGATCAATAAAATGTCCAACAGCCTAGATTTAATATTTGTGTTCTCCGTTGAAATTTGGGAGAAACGGACAATAGTGGCTTCGCCTTCAAATACCATAACAAAAGGCTATTAAGATTTCTGCAAGTTATCCAATCTAATGATCACAGTCACGTCTTTCAAATCAACATTTGATCAAAACTCAAATGGTATTTATGTGGGCGTTGCTGCAGCCTATATTTGAAATGTACGGTACACCGACCTAACCATGGGACTAGCTCTTCCAGCCACAACAGCTGGGCCTCTTTTTCATTCGCGCGTTACTCAGAAAGGTAATCTTTTTTATGCTGTGACGGATATAAATATTTGTTTCGGTTATAACATTTACGAGGCGCGTTGACACGCTATAACATTTTCCCAGTAGGGTTCGTTAGTTCCTCGTGGGTTGTTCTAACCGTCATTTACCGTAATTAAGGATAACATATTTGTTTCCCACCCTCCAGCCCCAACTACACCTGTATTTTTTGTATATATTTTTGGTTAGGTCGGTTTGCTAACAGTGTTATAAATTTGCATATTCGTCAACGATCATTAGGTTTTAACAAGACATTACACTGTATGTTAAATAAAGGGCAGTATGTTTATAATAATTAAACATACAACCTAACTGCACTTGCAATATATTACTTTAAATATTCACACTACAGATTTGACTTCAACGAACCTCGCAGTGAGTTAAATGAATTAAGGAGAGTTCTCTGAGATTTGAAGAAAACTACCGTTCTCACCCGCACTCTGTCCAGTGTGCCTCTGACCATCTTGGCGCGCCACTCCTTGAACATGGTAGCTGACCGCAGGTTGCTTCTTGTGGCCAGACTCTGTAGTGTCCGGTGGTTCTCCTGAGAACAGAGTCATCAAGGGTCATTAAGGCTGCAATGGACTGTCATTTGACAAGACACAAGTTGGGGACGTTCGCTGGTGTATCAAGGAAATAATGTCCTCGGTGATATGGCTGTGACATTTTGAAAACCCCTTTAAATTTAAAAACAGATTTTTAACAATATTCTCATGAGCTCAATATCCCAGAGAAATAATACATTTGGTGTAAAAACCTGACCCCTGGAGGCTGCGCACCCCTTGTCACTCGATCGTATGTTAATTAACATCATAAAAGAACCACTGAGGACGATAGCTCCTGTGGCATTGGCCATCAACATAGAAAGGTTGGCTTGGTGATGATATTCTGTAAAACGCTAACTAATTGAAAGAGGTCTTATAAGATCATCGAATTCCAGTAATTGTAAGAAAGGGGTGCAGACAGGGAGCATTGGTGGGCAAGAAGAGTGCAGCAGTGTAGGTGCTAGACCCTGTACAACGGAACCACAAAGAACTGAGAGAGAACCGAGTGTTGGAAACAACTACAGGAAGAACGCCACTAGAAAGCAGACACAAGTGCGTGTGAACTCACTGGGTTGTTGTAGTCGATTAGGACGCAGGGCAGGTCAGACAACAGGTGCTTCTCGAGCTCCTCACACTGCTCCTTGCACCTACAACACACTCTCTTTTATGTCCACTTTCTGGTTGGCGCCAGACACACACACACAATACCTTGTTGGCGCTAGACACACACACAATACCTTGTTGGCGTTAGACACACACAATGCCTTATCAGCGCTAGTATAGGCGTTAGACACACACACAATGCCTTGTTGGTGTTAGACACACACACAACGCCTTATTGGCGCTAGCGTAGGCACTAGACACACACAATGCCTTATAGGCACTAGACACACACAATGCCTTATTGGCGCTACACACACACAATGCCTTGTTGGCGCTAGACACACACACAATACCTTGTTGGCGTTAGACACACACAATGCCTTATCAGCGCTAGTATAGGCGTTAGACACACACACAATGCCTTGTTGGTGTTAGACACACACACAATGCCTTGTTGGCGCTACACACACACACAACGCCTTATTGGCGCTAGCGTAGGCACTAGACACACACAATGCCTTATAGGCACTAGACACACACAATGCCTTGTTGGCGCTACACACACACACACAATGCCTTATTGGCGCTAGTATAGGCGCTACACACACACACAATGCCTTGTTGGCGCTAGTATAGGCGCTACACACACACAATGCCTTGTCGGCGCTAGCATAGGCGCCACACACACACACAATGCCTGGTTGGCGCTAGTATAGGCGCCACACACACACACAATGCCTTGTTGGCGCTAGTATAGGCGCCACACACACACACAATGCCTGGTTGGCGCTAGCATAGGCGCCACACACACACACAATGCCTTGTTGGCGCTAGCATAGGCGCCACACACACACACAATGCCTTGTTGGCGCTAGTATAGGCGCCACACACACACACAATGCCTTGTCGGCGCTAGCATAGGCGCCACACACACACACAATGCCTTGTTGGCGCTAGCATAGGCGCTACACACACACAATGCCTTGTTGGCGCTAGCATAGGCGCCACACACACACACAATGCCTTGTCGGCGCTAGCATAGGCGCCACACACACACACAATGCCTTGTCGGCGCTAGCATAGGCGCCACACACACACACAATGCCTTGTTGGCGCTAGCATAGGCGCTACACACACACAATGCCTTGTTGGCGCTAGCATAGGCGCCACACACACACACAATGCCTTGTTGGCGCTAGTATAGGCGCCACACACACACACAATGCCTTGTTGGCGCTAGTATAGGCGCCACACACACACAATGCCTGGTTGGCGCTAGTATAGGCGCTACACACACAATGCCTTGTTGGCGCTAGTATAGGCGCCACACACACACACAATGCCTTGTTGGCGCTAGTATAGGCGCCACACACACACACAATGCCTTGTTGGCGCTAGTATAGGTGCCACACACACACACAATGCCTTGTTGGCGCTAGCATAGGCGCTACACACACACACAATGCCTGGTTGGCGCTAGTATAGGTGCCACACACACACACAATGCCTTGTTGGCGCTAGTATAGGTGCCACACACACACACAATGCCTGGTTGGCGCTAGCATAGGCGCTACACGCACACACACAATGCCTTGTTGGCGCTAGTATAGGCGCCACACACACACAATGCCTTGTTGGCGCTAGTATAGGCGCCACACACACACACAATGCCTTGTTGGCGCTAGTATAGGCGCCACACACACACACAATGCCTTGTTGGCGCTAGTATAGGCGCCACACACACACACAATGCCTTGTTGGCGCTAGTATAGGTGCCACACACACACACAATGCCTTGTTGGCGCTAGTATAGGCGCCACACACACACACAATGCCTTGTTGGCGCTAGCATAGGCGCCACACACACACACAATGCCTTGTTGGCGCTAGTATAGGTGCCACACACACACACAATGCCTTGTTGGCGCTAGCATAGGCGCTACACACACACACAATGCCTTGTTGGCGCTAGTATAGGCGCCACACACACACACAATGCCTTGTTGGCGCTAGTATAGGTGCCACACACACACACAATGCCTTGTTGGCGCTAGTATAGGCGCCACACACACACACAATGCCTTGTTGGCGCTAGCATAGGCGCCACACACACACACAATGCCTTGTTGGCGCTAGTATAGGTGCCACACACACACACAATGCCTTGTTGGCGCTAGTATAGGCGCCACACACACACACAATGCCTTGTTGGCGCTAGTATAGGTGCCACACACACACACAATGCCTTGTTGGCGCTAGCATAGGCGCTACACACACACACAATGCCTGGTTGGCGCTAGTATAGGTGCCACACACACACACAATGCCTTGTTGGCGCTAGTATAGGTGCCACACACACACACAATGCCTGGTTGGCGCTAGCATAGGCGCTACACGCACACACAATGCCTTGTTGGCGCTAGTATAGGCGCCACACACACACACAATGCCTTGTTGGCGCTAGTATAGGCGCTACACGCACACACAATGCCTTGTTGGCGCTAGTATAGGCGCCACACACACACACAATGCCTTGTTGGCGCTAGTATAGGCGCCACACACACACACAATGCCTTGTTGGCGCTAGTATAGGCGCCACACACACACACACAATGCCTGGTTGGCGCTAGTATAGGCGCTACACACACACACAATGCCTTGTTGGCGCTAGTATAGGCGCTACACGCACACACAATGCCTTGTTGGCGCTAGTATAGGCGCCACACACACACACAATGCCTTGTTGGCGCTAGTATAGGCGCCACACACACACACAATGCCTTGTTGGCGCTAGTATAGGCGCCACACACACACACACAATGCCTGGTTGGCGCTAGTATAGGCGCTACACACACACACAATGCCTTGTTGGCGCTAGTATAGGCGCTACACGCACACACAATGCCTGGTTGGCGCTAGCATAGGCGCTACACGCACACACAATGCCTTGTTGGCGCTAGTATAGGCGCCACACACACACACAATGCCTTGTTGGCGCTAGTATAGGCGCCACACACACACACAATGCCTTGTTGGCGCTAGTATAGGCGCCACACACACACACAATGCCTTGTTGGCGCTAGTATAGGCGCCACACACACACACAATGCCTTGTTGGCGCTAGCATAGGCGCCACACACACACACAATGCCTTGTTGGCGCTAGTATAGGCGCCACACACACACAATGCCTGGTTGGCGCTAGCATAGGCGCTACACGCACACACAATGCCTTATTGGCGCTAGCATAGGCGCTAGCCACACACAATGCCTTGTTGGCGCTAGTATAGGCGCCACACACACACAATGCCTTGTTGGCGCTAGTATAGGCGCCACAAACACACACAATGCCTTGTTGGCGCTAGTATAGGCGCTACACACACAATGCCCTGTTGGCGCTAGCATAGGCGCTACACACACACACAATGCCTTGTTGGCGCTAGCATAGGCGCTACACACACACACAACATCCCATTATGCTTCTTGTGACGACATTATTTGAATATTTATATTTTATTTTGAATTTTCAAAACTATGTTACATTTGTTGACAGATTGTTATACATTATTTCAAAGATATAACACAACCAATATATTCTTGTTAAAAATGTCCATTCTAGTTGCCATACCTCCCTGTTAACGTCAACAAAATGTTCATGCCTGCGTTAGGTGTTTTATTTAATGTGCTACACAGCAGAAGGGATCTACAACTAGGTTAGGGCTTCGTCTGAAAAACACCTCATTCCAACTTGTTATAACACACATGCTCATGACAGGCGTCAACACGTGGTCAACGTGTGGTCACCACGTGGTCAACACTGAACACCATGCTGCCTCCTTGGCACTCCACCTGTTAGTCTGTGCTGTCATGCAGTCATTGGCCCACTGGTACATCTCCACCTGGGGTGGGTAGATCCCTAGCTGCAACTTGTCACTGACAGTCTCTGGCGGCTTCATCTGAATGGGACACACGAACAAACATTGTTATATGTACATCGATGTGTTCTTGTACAATATTAAGTCTCAATATTGTGATATGCATGTGCGTGAGTTTGTGTACAAGACTACAAGTGCACGTGTGCATCCTCGTGAAATGTCATAGTTTAATTAACTGTCACATCTTAATTAAGGGGATGCGATGGTCAAAGCATGAACGACTTTTTTGGATTTTGGAGAAAAAATGAGTTTCGAGTTGTTGACATTTCTGTGTAGAAATATTATTCAACTATGTGTTTGCTAGAGTGTACATTGGAGAACATATCTGCAAAGTTTCGTTCATCTACATGTAGGTTACATTTTAGATGTTGAACTATGTGTACCAATGTATCAAACTTTGAACGCGAGTTACGCAGAAACATGTTTTTCCCTTCACCTCTTGTCTTCCATGTCACTTATCTGAGCTGTTACTTGACAGAACTGCGTGAAACTTGCCACAGTGTTTCTTGATAGTATGCCTTTGAAAACTGTTAAGAAACTTTTCTGAAAATATTGCCTGGTTTTTGCATAATGGATTTTGAATGTAAAATTTTCCCTCCTTTTTTCCAAAAAATAATCTAACATTTCAAAAATTCACCAAAAAACAGTTTTTGAAATATCGATGAAAACTCTTGACAGTTTTTATTGGGATACTATGGAGTAACTACACACTAAATTTGGGCTGTCTTGTCTAGTGGTTACTGAGAAAAGTGGAACGAAAGTTTAGTCCAAGATGGCCACCATACCGCAGAAAAATACCCCAAAAAAATTCTGAACAAAATCCACACTCAGTTTCTAACCATGACTCACAACCTCTGAAAATGTCAACTCTCTAAGTTCAATAATAAGAAAAAAGTGCTCTGACCATTGCATCCCCTTAACAACTACTTGTTCCATGTTGGGTATATTTATCTCTCAAGAAACTTTTTTGTTTTTACTCTGTATGATTTCGACCTCATCTCGCAGTCTTCTTCAGCAGACTGAATTTACGGTTGTGTCACATTACCTATGTCATGTGATACAAGCTGGAGCATGACAGATGGGAGTTCCTGGCCGACGTCTCTCTTCAGTGAAGGCTTTCTCCTGTAGATGTGAATCGCCACCTTGATCTTTCTCCTCTGCCAGTTCTCCTCGAGGTCTAAGATTTTCACATCTTTCATCGAACACTGGTGGCCTGTGTTCAACTTGTGTTCGTTTATCACTGATAGGGGTTGGCGACACAATAGATGTTCTTTAAATCGTGTGCCCAATGCCCTCGCTGTCATGCTCCAGCTTGTGTCACATGACGTAGGTCATGTGACATGACCGTAAATTCAGTCTATTGAAGAAGGCTGCGAGATACGGTTGAAATTATAGAGAAAAAACAAAAAAGTTTCTTGAGAGGTAAATATACTCAACATGAATCAACAAACCAAGAAATCGGATCATCACAACATTCAAGGATACTTGTTCCATCTTGGTAACATTTTATTTTAACAAATTAGTTTGTGCAATGATATAATTTATCTGGATTTAAGTAATATTATTGGAAGAAATATGATTTATCGTTTTCATAGATAAAAGAAAAGCAAGTTAATATTAAAAACATTTATTTATAAAAAAGTATTTTTTAAGCCAAACTACTTTGTTGCTAAACAATTTTTTTCTCCAAAAATCACCCTTGTCAAATTTATTATTATATCATATCTGCCCAACTTTTCATATAGACATGATACACTAAAAATTATGTGACAGAATAAGTTACAGGGGTTTTCAGGATATGACAGATTGAAACAGGTATCGGTGCTTGAAATGCAAGAAAAGTCGGTACAACAAGAGCTTTATGCCTAAAGCAATCAGAATGTTGAACCAGTGATATTTATAACTGTGCTCTGCTTTGATTAGATTTATACTTTACATACGGGTATATACACATCTAACATGTATGCCTGTCACATTACATTTGTATGAGATCATGAACTGTAAGACAAATATCCTTCCTAGGACAATAAAGTGCATTGATTGATTGACCCTTTAACAGAAAAGGGCATAGAGAGGTGATAGAGTGAGGACTAGACTGACCGACACAAAGGGAATAATGCTACGTCGGAGCTTTGTCTTGATGTCGAGATCGACCCCCATCAATTGGAAGTAGTCGTTCAACGTTGTCGGTTCGACGTCAGGCAGGAGAGGCTGAGGAAAGATTTATTATTTATTTAATAAAGTTTATTTGACTCAATGTACATAATATCAGTCTTCTCGGTTTTATACACATGATAACAAACACACACGCACACGCACACGCACACACACACACAACACAGTACATCATATGTATGAAAATTGATAATTTAAATATTGTTTATTAATACATCAATTAAATACTGAACTTTCCCATCAACGAGAGCACTACTTTAGACATATAACTTAGCTATATTTTATAGCAAGAAATAACACTGCTGAAAATAAAATGACAGGAACTTGAACTTACGACATCACTCCCAGCCAGCAGGGCCGTCATACTGAGCATGGACATGTGAGAGAGGCTGAGAATCGACTGACTGCACATGCTCATGTCACCCGAAGCATGCCGCGTTGACAGGTTGCGTTCCCGCGTGTGACGGCTCCGGTCTAGGGCATTGCTGTTGCTGGAGTTGCTCCATCTGGAGAGAGACGTCTTCGACTGGTTGAAGGTCAGCGTCGACTGGCCGAGGAGGGTGTCGCCCATCACTGACATGGACTTGGACATGAGGATGGGACTATCCAGGAAGTCTAGGTCATCCTCCTGCATGATGCCGACTGACTCGAGGGATGACGCGCTGTGTCTTGCCCTCTCTAGCTCACTGCTACTGCTGCTGGATGACACAGCACGACCTGCAGTAACCATGGCAACACTTGTATCAGAACCACAGAAACACATGTATCAGAACCACTGAAACAGTTGTATTAGAACCACAGCAACATATGTATCAGAACCACACCAACACATGTATCAGAACCACAGCAACACATGTATTAGAACCACTGCAACACTTGTATCAGAACCACTGCAACACCTGTATCAGAACCACAGCAACACATGTATCAGAACCACAGCAACACATGTATTAGAATCACTGCAACACATGTATTAGAACCACTGCAACACATATATCAGAACCACTGCAACACATGTATCACTATCAGAACCACAGCAACACACCAGCATTAGAAATAAGCCAGAATTTGTACTTGTCCACAGTTTTAAAAGCTACTTGTCTGCCAAAATGTTCACTTGTCCGGATAAATATTAACGGAAAGCAACAATACAAGCTTCACCCAAACAAAAACTAAGATATGATTACTTTTATGATGACAACAAACATAATCTTCCTGCTGTTTATTATAATAAGAAACTAAAATTAATTTTTATAGTACACAATCCATAGATTGCCCCCAAAAATCGTCGCAAAGTTATGCCATCGGTTACCCGTGATTGTGTCACAAAGTTTAGCAAAAAAATACAGAAGTCTGTAAACAAGCATTGCAAAAGGGCAACACCTTAATTACTATTTGAAAATAAAGCAAATGGTAGTGACTATTTTATGTTTATACACTATATATTTAAAGATGCATGCATTCAGTTTCAAAAGAATCTAAATTACATGGTGCGATAGTCACGGGTCTGAGTTTATATTTAGCGTACACAGTGTCAGTGCTGCCGTCATGCGACCAAAAGGAATAACACAGTCAAGGTTATAACTCGGATGCTTATAGCAGCGTGTCATTGCTTGTAGAAATGTTTGTTTTCATTGGCTTCAAAACATTATCGAAATGAAATCGAGAGCAGTAAAATACACTCTGAAATATACTGTCAATTTTTTCAAATATACTGTCAATTTTCACTAGTCCACCGGATAACCATCAATGGACATTGTCCGGACAAATGTTTACTTGTCCCGTACAAACGGACACACAATATTTCAAATTCTGCACATGTATCAGAACTACAGCAACACATATATCAGAACCACTGCAACACATGTATCAGAACCACAGCAACACATGTATCAGAACCACAGCAGCAGATGTATAAGAACCACAGCAACACATGTATCAGAACTACAGCAACACATGTATCAGAACCACTGCAATACATGTATCAGAACCACAGCAACACATGTATTCAGAACCACAGCAACAGATGTATCAGAACCACAGCAACACTTGTATCAGAACCACTGCAACACACATATCAGAACCACAGCAGCAGATGTATCAGAACCACTGCAACACATGTATCAGAACCACAACACATGTATCAGAACCACAGCAACACATGTATCAGAACCACTGCAAAATATGTATCAGAACCACAGCAGATGTATTAGAACCACAGCAACACATACATCAGAACCACAGCAGCAGATGTATCAACACCACAGCAACACACCGAGAGAACCCCTGAGAAGACAAGCCTTCCTTTTTTCAAAATTCCCCATGTGTTAAGGATTATTACTGGTTTTAGGGTTCAAACTGTAATTAAACAGACATAACTGGATTGTTCATAGTGCTATGCATATTTTATGCGATACTTGTAAGGAACACAAATCAACTAGGGATGTTTTACGTAACTTATGTTAACCAGTAAAACTGCTGCCAACTGACGCCATAAGAAATATCTCTTATGAATACTCTGGGAAACCATCTTCTGTGTCCTTGTGAATCTGTCCATCCAGAAGGCATTTTTACTAGTAATACTAAATTTTGACACAACAAACTAGAATTGTTAGATTAAATCATGAAGACAGTCCTGCAGAAGTCATGACCAGAACAAGGGACAATGTATGATTCAGGGCAGGTTTGAAAAAATAGCTAAAGTTTTTTATTCTAAAGGTAGCTAGTTTTGTATAATTTTTATGTGATACAATGTTGAACAAATTATATCAAGATGTTTACTTAAAAGTTGCTAGTTTCAGATGATTTAAAAATGACCCTCGTATGTTGATTTCATTGCAGACTTTTAGATTAGCTACAGAGAAAGGATGCATGTCTAGGTTCAGTTTAGTTTTGTGAATAAAAAGTTATAACAACAGTTGATAGAAGCACTGAAGCAACTGTCCACAATGTGGTCAAATTTACATACCTGTACCTGGTGCACAGGTGTTCGGGGCACCAATAGAGACTGGCAGTTTGAATCGTGAAGACAAGTCCTTGTCACTAGTTGTGTTATCAGCATTGAGGGTGTGACAACTTGTGATGTCATGTGATGTTGGTGTTTTCTTATCGGCATTGAGGGTGTGACAACTTGTGATATCATTTGAAATTGGTGTTATCTTGTCGGCATCGAGGGTGTAACAACTTGTGACGTCATGTGACATTGGTGTTTCCTTATTGATGCTGAGAGTGTGACAACTTGTGACGTCATGTGACGTTGGTGTTTCCTTATTGATGCTGAGAGTGTGACAACTTGTGACGTCATGTGACGTTGGTGTTATCTTATCGGCATTGAGGGCATGACAACTCGTGACGTCATGTGACGTCTGTGTTTCACAACCTGGTGGGGTGTCAGTAGTGGACATGCTGCTACTAGTTCTGCAATCACTCTTTGAACTTGTAGATCGGTCAGCAAAAACACTCATGTTCAGCTCCGTGCTGGTCAAACTCTCACTTCTTCTAGCCTCAAACATGACCTGCTTCCCTCTGTCGTTCCCAGCCCCCGAAGAGCCGCGGGGGACAGAGTACATTGACAACGAGTGACAACTGGTGGAGGGGGTCGTATCCACATGACAACTGGTGCAGGGGGCCGTACCCACGTGACAACTGGTTGATGGGGTCGTATCTAAGTGACAACTGGTGGAGGGGGTCGTATCCATGTGACAACTGGTTGAGGGGGCCGAATCCAAGCGACAGCTGGTTGAGAGGGTCATCTCAGGACCAACTGAAAGCAAACATGCAACTACAATAATCTAACTGTAATGAAGCTAAGAAATCGTGTGTGTGTGTGTGTGTGTGTGTGTGTGTGTGTGTGTGTGTGTGTGTGTGTGTGTGTGTGCACGTATGTGTGTACAGGCACTCCAGATAACTCAAATTTGATTTTTGCTTAAGTCAATCTTTTCCTTGGTTCCGGGTCTATAAGGTGCTAGAACATAGGCCCCAATATGTGGAACTTTTGATAACTAGAAGTACTGTCATGGGACCCTGGAGGTTCAACTTATCGAGAACGCACTTAATATATGCATGTATGTGCGCTAATCTTTTTCTACTAAACACTTTGCATCTCAGCACCAAACATTCACAGTTTCTGATGTGCATTTATAATGGTTCATTTGGTAGGTGGCACCACTGTAAAGATTTATTTCTGTGCTATAATGGTGAAAATGAAAGCACATTTTTGGAGGTCTTTGTGATCTGATACAACCATCCATTACAGAGCGAGTGTTTTGATAGCAGCTCATGAACCAACACCTACAGACAGTGGTGGATATTTGTGTATGAATAATCTTTGCGCATTAACTGCAGCGTGGCTGAATGCTTGTAAAGTGCTTTGAGCAGTCCCGAGGACTGGATACTGCGCTATATAAGAGCTTACCTTTTTTAAAAGTTCTATGGGGCTAGATGACTGAGGAATTATCTGACTAGCTGCTGACTTTTATTGTAAAAAGTATAATGAAAACGTGAATTTTGTGAACTCAGCTAGTTATTAGTTTGCATTGGATACCACTGCTGACACAACTGGTCATCACTTATGAGGTTTCACAGTTCAGCAAGCTGCGTACATCTCAGTTGCCCTCACCTGTTGGTGTGAGTGTGGAGTGGAGCGCTCCGACACAAGTCGTCAACTCCATCCCGGAAGTAAAGTCTTCCTGTCCACTGTACACAGTCGTATCAGCCTGGAGGCTGCGAGCCTTCGCCATGTTTCTCACGTTCACAACCTCAGTGAGCTCCATAGCAGCCAGGCTCTCATTTGCTGCGTCACCAAACATGACTGTGTGATTGCCAGTGTCAGGGTGTGTTGCTCTGTTTGTTTTTGCTTCACAGCCAGGGAGGACATTGGTTCTGACTGTCTGCACGTCACATCTACTTGTGTTTGAAGACATCTCTGGACCTGCTGCAAACACACATCTTATAAAACCTGCTATCAACACATTTTATACCCCGCTGCAAACAAAGGGTTGCCACCCCCCCTCCACAGTACACCTGGTTGCCAATCAAGCTTTTTGTCTGTAGTAGAGACATTAACACATCCCATTCCCGTTGCCTGTGAATACTGTTACATCTAGGAAGTTATTAACTTAAGACTAATCGAAATGAACCTTTTTTATTCCCAATCTGAATGAAATATACTCTAAAATAGTGTCCTAGTATTCAACTATTGTTTTAACCCCCTCCGTCGCCCTGTTCAAGGCCCCTTTTAGTTACGCTTTTCTGTACATTTTCTGCAGTTTGTTGAGACACAGAGGTCGTGATGTCACTGCAGGTAGCACCGCTAGGATTTGCAATCGCGGAATTATTTTTTTTATATCACCGTAAAGATAATAATGTTACCTATACATATTTTTGAGGATGCACGTAAGAATTTTTTTTACTTTTTTAGTTATTGCCATTTGAACATTACAAATATAAACGCTGCAGTGGATATAATGCAAGGTCGAGCATTCGCAATGTTCAAACGGCAATTCCTATCTACATCCAGCAACAAACTGGTAGAGGAGATTGTTATCTTTACGGTGATATCAAAAATATTAAATTATGTGATTATAATTTCACGTACAGTCTGAAACAACAGGCTGCATCGCCCATCGCCATGCCAGAGGATAGGGTCTTCTTCATAGCACAGCTGCAGTTTCCGTAATGCTGTAATCTGAGGTCAATTTCCGTAATGACTACGGAAAATCTGTAATGGTAGGCTGCCCTGCAAACACACATCTACATCTCAGTTGCCCTCACCTGTTGGTGTGAGTGTGGAGTGGAGCGCTCCGACACAAGTCGTCAACTCCATCCCGGAAGTAAAGTCTTCCTGTCCACCGTACACAGTCGTATCAGCCTGGAGGCAGCGAGCCTTCGCCATGTTTCTCACGTTCACAACCTCAGTGAGCTCCATAGCAGCCAGGCTCTCATTTGCTGCGTCACCAAACATGACTGTGTGATTGCCAGTGTCAGGGTGTGTTGCTCTGTTTGTTTTAGCTACACAGCCAAGGAGGACATTGGTTCTGACTGTCTGCACGTCACATCTACTTGTGTTTGAAGACACCTCTGGACCTGCTGCAAACACATATCTTATAAAACCTGCTATGAACACATTTTATACACTGCTACAAACAATGCTGCCTACTTGACAAAAGCAATTTCTGTAATGACCCATTGCCACCCCTTCCACAGTACAGCTGGTTGCCAATCAAGCCTTTTGTCTGTAGTAGACACATTAACATACCCCATTCCCGTTGCCTGGGAATACTGTTACATCTAGGAAGTTATTAACTTAAGACTAATCGAAATGAACCTTTTTATTACCAATCTAAATGAAATATACTCTAAAAATAGTGTCCTGATATTCAACTATCGGTATTGTTTTAGCTCCATCCGTCACCCTGTACAAGGCCCCTTTTGGTCACGCTTTTCTGTACATTTTCTGCAGTTTGTTGCGACACAGCGGTCGTGATATCACCGCAGGTAGCTAGGATTTATCATGGCGCGCATCTGTGTGGGTTGGTGTTTCAGGCCATACCCAGACCTGCCTACCCCAAAAACTTCCTGTCAGTAATCCATCTTCCCATTTACACTGATTTTCAGGAATATACGCTTCCTGTAAGTATTTGAGAACCGCGTGTCAGATATTGTCACGGGGGGGGGGGGGGGGAGCGATGGACCAAAACCATTACATTAGACTGGGTCAAAACCATTAGTTACGCTGTCATCAACACCACCTACACTCTAGCCTACCTCAACTCTACTATGATAAATGATAGACGGGGGGGGGGGGGGGGGGTAGTGATGGACCAAAACCATTACATTACACTGTCATCGACATCGCCTAGACTGTAGTAACTGTATGATAGGCTGTAAATGATACACTAAACTCCTCAATAAATACACTAACTTAGTCTTAGTACAGTCAGTTGGCATAACACTACAAGTACAACACCCACTACATTTTTGCATTACACATTTCTTTTGGGTTGGTGGTGGCGTCGTTTCGCTGTCAGCCATCATTTCATGCCGCGTGACTTCGTTTTGTTTGATCGCGGAAATGCGAATTTGTCATAACGCTGTTTCCTATTGGTTACATTACGACCACACTCAGTGAATGAAAAACCATGTCACAACATGCTGCATACATTTGCTGCCACCTGTTGAATATAGTGGAACCTAAATTTGAGTGATTGCCCAACATGGTCACAGTCCGTAATATTTTCATCCCTCACCGTAATACCGTCATTTGAGGTGACTTTCCGGAATGATTCCGGACAATCCGGAATGGTAGGCAGGTCTGCATACCTCAAAGTTCGATCACGAAATTTAATATTTTTTGATATCACCGTAAAGATAATAATCGTATCTACAGATATGCTGTTGGATGTACCCAGGATTTGTTTTTATTTTTTGAGTTATTGCCGTTTGAACATTACAAATATAAACGCTGCAGTGGATATAATGCAAGGTCGAGCATTCGCGATGTTTAAACGGCAATTCCTATCTACATCCAGCAACAAACTGGTAGAGGAGATTGTTATCTTTACGCTGATATCAAAATTATTAAATTCTGTGATTACAATTTCATGTACAGCCTGAAACAACAGGCTGCATCGCTGCTCACCGTGCTAGAGGATAGGGTGTGCTCAATGGCCCTTCCTGTGGTGACGTCATCAACATCTGACGGGCTGGTTGCTTTGTGACACACAAATTACCACGTTTGAGAGGGCTTAGTGAAAATCTGTAATGGTAGGCTGCCCTGCAAACACACATTTACATCTCAGTTGCCCTCACCTGTTGGTGTGAGTGTGGAGTGGAGCGCTCCGACACAAGTCGTCAACTCCATCCCGGAAGTAAAGTCTTCCTGTCCACCGTACACAGTCGTATCAGCCTGGAGGCAGCGAGCCTTCGCCATGTTTCTCACGTTCACAACCTCAGTGAGCTCCATAGCAGCCAGGCTCTCATTTGCTGCGTCACCAAACATGACTGTGTGATTGCCAGTGTCAGGGTGTGTTGCTCTGTTTGTTTTAGCTTCACAGCCAGGGAGGACATTGGTTCTGACTGTCTGCACGTCACATCTACTTGTGTTTGAAGACATCTCTGGACCTGCTGCAAACACACATCTTATAAAACCTGCTATCAACACATTTTATACACTGCTACAAACAAATGTTGCCTACTTGACAAAAGCAATTTCCGTAATGACCCATTGCCACCCCTTCCACAGTACAGCTGGTTGCCAATCAAGCCTTTTGTCTGTAGTAGACACATTAACATACCCCATTCCCGTTGCCTGGGAATACTGTTACATCTAGGAAGTTATTAACTTAAGACTAATCGAAATGAACGTTTTTATTACCAATCTAAATGAAATATACTCTAAAAAATAGTGTCCTGATATTCAACTACTGGTATTGTTTTAACCCCGTCCGTCACCCTGTACAAGGCCCCTTTTGGTCACGCTTTTCTGTACATTTTCTGCAGTTTGTTGCGACACAGTGGTCGTGATATCACCGCAGGTAGCTAGGATTTAGCATGGCGCGCATCTATGTGGGTTGGTGTTTCAGGCCATACCTCAAAGTTTGATCATGGAATTTAATATTTTTTGATATCACCGTAAAGATAATAATCGTATCTACAGATATGCCGTTGGATGTACCCAGGATGTTTTTATTTTTGGAGTTATTGCCGTTTGAACATTACAAATATAAACGCTGCAGTGGATATAATGCAAGGTCGAGCATTCGCGATGTTCAAACGGCAATTCCTATCTACATCCAGCAACAAACTGGTAGAGGAGATTGTTATCTTGTGATTACAATTTCATGTACAGTCTGAAACAACAGGCTGCATCGCTGCTCGCCGTGCTAGATGATAGGGTGTGCTCAATGGCCCTTCCTGTGGTGACGTCATCAACATCTGACGGGCTGGTTGCTTTGTGACACACAAATGACCACTTTTGAGAGGGCTTAGTGACATGAGTTTGCAATGAACAGACTTCATATCTGGCACATTACTTGACAAGAGTATTAAGTTTACGTACACAAAGACATTTAAAATTTAATTTCACCCAGTCTTTATTCAGTATATACTTTGTTTCAATCAACATTTGATCAAAACTCAAATGGTATTTATGTGGGCGTTGCTGCAGCCTATATTTGAAATGTACGGTACACCGACCTAACCATGGGACAAGCTCTTCCAGCCACAACAGCTGGGCCTCTTTTTCATTCGCGCGTTACTCAGAAAGGTAATCTTTTTTATGCTGTGACGGATATAAATATTTGTTTCGGTTATAACATTTACGAGGCGTGTTGACACGCTATAACATTTTCCCAGTAGGGTTCGTTAGTTCCTCGTGGGTTGTTCTAACCGTCATTTACCGTAATTAAGGATAACATATTTGTTTCCCACCCTCCAGCCCCAACTACACCTGTATTTTTTGTATATATTTTTGGTTAGGTCAGTTTGCTAACAGGGTTATAAATTTGCATATTCGTCAACGATCATTAGGTTTTAACAAGACATTACACAGTATGTTAAATAAAGGGCAGTATGTTTATAATAATGAAACATACATCTGTTCTCATTTGCAGTGTCAGTTATCGATGTGTACGTGGGGTTTTAGGGCGGAGGTGGTTACCTTGCGCTGTCCCCACTATTGATTATATGCATAGATATTCATTCACAAGCCTTCAAATTGACATTAGTTGATTCGGTGGGTCCTTCCACCTGCGTGTGGTTGGTTCCCCCACCTTTGCTGTTCTCATTTAGATTATAATCATGTTGGCTAGGTAATGAATGATCATTTTAATTATGTAATCTGCATAATATATTCATGCATAGTGATTGTGGCTTTATATATAAAGCTCTTATACAAACTTATATCTGCCTTGTGTTATTCAGCAAACTAGCCACGATTCATATCCTTGTAACAAGCAGCGTCGGCACACATAAAAGATATTATGTTGCTTGTAACTTGAAAAACAATCATCAAATGGGATGTTTGTTTTGCAACATTCAGTAAGTGACATTTTATTAACAGTCATTGCCCTGACTGCCAGCTGTCAAGTTGTAACATTTTACAGGCACAGTATTGGATGACGCCAGCTTACTGCCTGGTAAAACTTTGTAATCCTATATAGTTAACATTTAGTGATCACGTATAACAAGTGAATGGTGATATTTTTTTCAGGGCATCTGGAGCAGCATTATTTATAGACTTAGCCGTTCTATAATGTGTACTATTTTGGATACTTTTTATTTCTGTAGTACAGCGGCAGTTTCTGTAATGCTGTAATCTGAGGTCAATTTCTGTAATGACTACGGAAAATCTGTAATGGTAGGCTGCCCTGCAAACACACATCTACATCTCAGTTGCCCTCACCTGTTGGTGTGAATGTGGAGTGGAGCGCTCCGACACAAGTCGTCAACTCCATCCCGGAAGTAAAGTCCTCCTGTCCACCATACACAGTCGTATCAGCCTGGAGGCAGCAAGCCTTCGCCATGTTTCTCACATTCACAACCTCGGTGAGCTCCATAGCAGCCAGGCTCTCATTTGCTGCGTCACCAAACATGACTGTGTGATTGCCAGTGTCAGGGTGTGTTGCTCTGTTTGTTTTATCTTCACAGCCAGGGAGGACATTGGTTCTGACTGTCTGCACGTCACATCTACTTGTGTTTGAAGACATCTCTGGACCTGCTGCAAACACACATCTTATAAAACCTGCTATCAACATATTTTATACCCCGCTGCAAACAAAGGGCTGCCTACTTGACAAAAGCAATTTCCCTAATGATCTCTTGCCGCCACCCCCCCTCCACAGTACACCTGGTTGCCAAGCAAGCCTTTTGTCTGTAGTAGACACAGTGACACACCCCATTCCCGTTGCCTGGGAACACTGTTACATCTTACTTACCAGTATCTACAGATATGCCGTTGGATGTACCTAGGATTTGTTTTAATTTTTTGAGTTATTGCCGTTTGAACATGGTAAATGATTAATCCTGCAATGTAAACGCTGCAGTGGATATAATGCAAGGTCAAGCATTCGCGATGTTCAAATGGCAATTCCTGTGTACATCCAGCGACAAACCTGTAGATGAAATTCTTATCTTTACGGTGATATAAAAAAATATTAAATTCTGTGATTACAATTTCATGTACAGTCTGAAACAACAGGCTGCATCGCTGCTCGCCGTGCTAGAGTGTGCTCAATGGCCCTTCCTGTGGTGACGTCATCAACATCTGACGGGCTGGTTGCTTTGTGATACACAAATGACCACGTTTGAGAGGGCTTAGTGACATGAGTTCGCAATGAACAGACTTCATATCTGGCACATTACTTGACAAGAGTATTAAGTTTACGTACACAAAGTTGCAAAGACATTAAAAAAAATTATTTCACCCAGTCTTTATTCAGTATATACTTTGTTTCAAGATATTATGTTGCTACACTGTAACTTGAAAAACAATCATCAAATGGGATGTTTGTTTTGCAACATTCAATAAGTGACATTTTATTAACAGTCATTGCCCTGACTGCCAGCTGTCAAGTTGTAACATTTTACAGGCACAGTATTGGATGACGCCAGCTTACTGCCTGGTAAAACTTCATAATCATATGTAGTTAACATTTAATGATCAAGTATAACAACTGAATGGCAATATTTTCTCCAGGGCATCTGGAGCAGCATTATTTATAGACTTAGCTGTTCTATAATGTGTATTATTTTGGATATTTTTTATTTCCGTAGTACAGTGGCAGTTTAAATTTTAGTAATGACTATGGAAAATCTGTAATGGTAGGCTACCCTGCACACACACATCTACATCTCAGTTGCCCTCACCTGTTGGTGTGAGTGTGGAGTGGAGCGCTCCGACACAAGTCGTCAACTCCATCCCGGAAGTAAAGTCTTCCTGTCCACCGTACACAGTCGTATCAGCCTGGAGGCTGCAAGCCTTCGCCATGTTTCTCATGTTCACAACCTCAGTGAGCTCCATAGCAGCCAGGCTCTCATTTGCTGCGTCACCAAACATGACTGTGTGATTGCCAGTGTCAGGGTGTGTTGCTCTGTTTGTTTTAGCTTCACAGCCAGGGAGGACATTGGTTCTGACTGTCTGCATGTCACATCTACTTGTGTTGGAAGACACCTCTGGACCTGGAGAAAACACATCTTATAAATATTAATACAAAGTAACCACTGGGCAATAACAATCAACATTTTCATGTCTGTGGTTTTACTCAGAATGTGGTCTCAAAGTGGAAGATTCCAATAAAATATCCGATATCCCGGAGGCTGACATCGGTTCATAATGTGGAGGCTTGGCCAATAAGCGCTGAGCTGTGATATCGGTTATGACACGTCCGCCAGGGCTGCGTTCAGAGTTTGTCGCCGCGCCACACAGCTTTTTGTCCTGGAAGTTGAGTTTGCCGTACAAAATTATATCGTGCTGATGCTACGCCAGTGCGTTTCTAGTGATGGCCACCGTTATTAGTTTTGCATTTGATGATGATTCTTTTTTAACGGTATTATTGGTGCATTTGAGGGCTTCAGTTCACACTTGAGTTTGACAAGTTGATCTTTTTATAAAACCTAAGTGCTCCTAATTGCAGTGATGGCGCATTTGCGTCGAAAAAACATTCAAAATCAGTAGCATCCATTTTTAATGCAACAAACATCGCGGTAAGTAAAATTTAAATTACTTTAACCATTCAGTTTCTGGCAGCGAACCGTGACATCGCGACATGAACTCTGAACACGGCACCAGGTTCCTACTTTTGCTCGATACACACAGGTACAAATACGCTGGCTCATTTATTGGTTTCTCATATTCCCTTTTATTCAGAAGCTGACTTATATTTTATATGCATGAAAAACTATTAGAATACCATGCAGAGTCGCAGACGTAACATTTTTTATTGTTTATAAGTTACAGCGACAAAGCAATTCTGCGATTATTTGTGTTATAAATAACCCAATCTGCTATATTGGCTATGGATATAAACATCTCACAATTCTGTATTATAAAACAGTTCGTTCTCTGTTTGTTTGTGCCATCTACAAATATGTCACTGGATGTATGCAGAAATTTTTAATAGTTTTTCACGTTAGTTACTAACGTTTGAAAATCCTCAGTGCTTAACATGCACCAGGTCTACCTGTTGCTGGGCATGTCCGCACGATTACAAGTATGTATATGTAGCACCCTCTTTCGCATTTCATATATTTCCTACAGATGGAGCTATGTGTCATTTTGTCATTTACCGTCAAAATTATCGCCCATCAAGTTAGTGTATATTATAAAACGTGAGTGTCAAAAGTTATAATGGACAAACAGAAATACAACATATCTACATATATTGTAAAACAGTTCGTTCTCAGTTTGTTTGTGCACCCACGTCACATCTCCGTTAGTTTTGCATGTATCAGGCTGAAATTTCAACCCGGCATCCGCTGTTGCTGGTTTCATCAGTTAGACGGGTGAGCGATTGAGATTTTTGGCAAAAGGTTGTCCTAACAACTAGGCCAGTGACTAGTTACCGTTTATTAATGCGGGTTGGCTGGAAACATTTGGGATGGATTTGGGGTGTCTGGCACATATGACTTTTTTCCCCCGGGCAACTCAGCTAGTATACAATAAAACAACTTACATAATTGAAATCAGAATTGGTTACTGAGCGACATAAACTAGACTAGAATATTCCCAGTTCAGTGATCGGCAAACTAGAAAGCGTAGGTCCATATAAATTATATTATGTGTTTTCAATAAGATTATTCTATCAACTAGTGGCATAATATTCTTGATCGTAGTTGCAACTGGTTAGTTTTTATTAACCCTTTAAGATGCACATACGCATAAAGTTGACTTTAACTTTAAGATGCTCTGTTGTTACTCTGGTGCTGAGCGTAGCGTTGCATGTTCCGAACAGATCACAAAATTTTGCTAAAACTATGATATTTTCACAGACCTCAAACGGTGTCAATTTTTGTTCGATTCAACCAAAATAAAGTTTATTTGGAAGAGAAATAATTGCTCTATAAATCAGAGATACACACTAATCTGAATGAATACAAGATTGCCCACAAAAATGCATGTAAACACAAGCATGGTGGTCATGGTTTTAGTACAAACCATTTCACGCATAGGGTGCAGCACTAATCGATTTGGAATTAAATTTCCAATAAAATATATGTTGTTTTATTCCCGGCGGGAATACATATTGGTGTTTTGAAAATGTCCCCCGAACCATGGTGATCGGGGAAAGGAAAACCAGTTACAAAAAAGTCAAACCCAAACAACACATTTTCCCATTTTCAAAACATGATATCTTGAAAACTATCATTCATATCCAATTCATATTTTGCATACTTATTGTATATGTTGTTGTCATTGAATCTGTGTAATATTGCAAGAGTCAAGTAATTAATTAAAAAGTTGTATTAGGTAAATAATTGCATTTTTATAACAAAATGCTTGCCCGATCCTAAAACAAACATCTTATGATGTGCTACAAAAAATACAGATTAGTTTATCACCTGCTACAAACATATTATGACGTGCTACAAAACACATTAATTATTACCTGCTAGAAACACACAACTACCGCACAGTCACTCTCACCTGTGGCAGTGAGTGTGGAGGGGAGAGTTCCGACACAAGTCGTCAACTCCATTCGTGAAGTAAAGTCCTCTTGTCCACCGTACACTGTCGTATCAGCCTGGAGGCAGCAAGCCTTCACCATGTTTCCCTTCCCAGGAGCTGACGTCTCACTGAGGTTAGCAACATGCTCAGTGACCATCGTGTTGACCTTTGAACCCATCAGTTTATTAGCAGTGACACCGACGTCGACGATGCCAGTGAGATCCATGTCAGCGACGCTGTCATTGACGGCATCACCAAACACGACTGTGTGTTCACCTTTGTGCATCTGTCCGTCTCTCTCCGGCTTTCCTCCATCACTTGCTGCGGCCAGAGAGATAGACACCTGCGACGATGCACTGGTCTCGATGGTCTGCAAGTGCTGCCTCCTGGTGGTGGAGGATGCCTCCGTAATAGCTGCAACCATACAAAACAACATTGGACGCGACAGAACACTAGCCTGTGATGTGTTACACTCTAACACTCAATCGTTCTCTTGGCAACTCGCTCACCTATAATAATCGCTGTATTAGTTTTGTAAGCAGTACTTGCAGCAGCACTGGATACTTCCCATGAAGCACATCAGTTGTAGGATTAAAGAGGCCTGCGGGACCAGTGGCAGTTGAAGCACAACACATTACAACAGTGCCATCCTCTAGATTCAAGCAGTCAGTATCAGATATTTCTTGTATGATATTGGTTGCAGTAACAAATTATGTACGATAAAAAACATCAAAGAAAAAGTAAATATTGTTCATATTTCTGGGGCTACAATATTTCTGGCTGCTGACATAAACAAAGACAAACTTTTACCACCTACTTTTACGAAATCAATTCCTGAAATTCCACACAAGTCTAATATTAGATCCTAATTTTTACAAGAGCATGCCAATTACAACCTTCTCCTTTCAGGTTAGTAAAATGATACAGAGTTTAACAACCACTCATGAGTTTAACAAACACTCATGCTTTGCACATTTGTCATAAAACAATCTGAATATAACACATCTAGTCATCAACCATATAAAAATGATCATCTTTGCTTCATATTCCCCAGCTCTACCAGTAACCTTGCAGTCCTCACATGTTGGTGTGAGTGTGGAGTGGAGCGCTCCGACACAAGTCGTCAACTCCATGCGTGAAGTGAAGTCCTCCTCACCACCGTATACAGTCGTGTCAGCCTTGAGGCAGCGAGTCTTCGCCATGTTTCCCTTCCCAGGAACTGACGTCTCACTGAGGTCAGCGACACGCTCAGTGACCATCGTGTTGACCAGTTTATTAGCAGCGACACTGACGTCAACGATGCCAGTAAGTTCCATGTCAGCGATGCTGTCATTGACGGCATCACCAAACATGACAGTTTGATCCACCACTGGCCTGTCTACTAGTTCTGTCACTCTGTTAATGGCTGTTCCCATGGCGACGTGAAGCGACACGTTGAGACAGGCGGTGAACTCAATGTCATCTTCTGCACCTGTCTTATTTGCATCGAAATAAATGGTTCGATCGCCGTCACCACGGTGAGCTGTGGTAGGCCGTTTGTTTGAAGTCGACTGCGAGTCAGACTTTGACGCTGCAGTTGTGAAACGGCTGAGAAATGCTTGTGTGTTGATCTTCGTTATGGTCGGTGATGCTACTGCCTGAGATGTTTGACCCAAGAACCGAGAGAGGAAGTCGACTGTATTACCTGAGGGACTAGCGCCGTCGTACCTTCTGGCAGTGGAAGCATTCAAGCACTGTGTGATGTCCATATCAGCATTGAGGAGCTGCGTCCGGTCACCAAATGCCGGCGAGTTTACCGCAGTTGTGACTGCTGATGTTCCAGCCATGAGTCGAGAGAGGAACATCTTACTATCGACGGGCTTAATCTTTGGACTCACAAACACATTGTCATCGCCAGTAGTCGCATTCAAACACTGCGTAAAGTCCATGTCAGCATCAAACACTTGTGTTCTGTCGCCATACACCTGGTCCCTTGACTCACTGACCATGCCCTTCCGCTGACCCAAGTGGTTGACTGTCGGTGGACGAGGGTGTGTCGGAGCAGTCGTCATGGTAACGATGGGGGCGCGACTAGCCATGCCGACGTAGCTGTTGATGGGCATGTTGACAAGTGTATTGAAGTCAGCCTTGTCGGTGATGTTGTCCACATCCTGGTAGTCTTCATACCCACACGTATAGTACCTGTGTTGCATTGATGTCGACGGTTCTGCTCTGGCACTATAACCCATGCAAACATACATACAAAATAAATAGAAACAGGAAAACAACATTATTAATGGGAAACAAAAGCAACTGGTTGGGCTTACATTTTTTACTTAAATTAGTTCCTTGACTGACTTGGTCTTGGGGGGGACATAAACGAAGCTGCAGCTGCGATATTCAGTGAGATATGTAAAGATTTTAGACGATCAGAAGAATTGGTACATAGGAGAAAAGACAAGGAAGCAATCAACATGCAATGAACAAAACCAGACCTGAACCGAGATCATAGCCAGGAGCTTCTAGATTTCCACTAGTCCTGCTACAGTTTGTGTCACATGACGCCGGTCATGTGACATGCTCCATAGCAAAGTCAGTATACTGACAATGGCTGTGAGACAGCTAAAATATTCAGCATTGAAAAGTTGCTGCTGTAAATAATGTCAACTTCTTAGACAATTATTGAAATTAGCCAAAACCCTCTTTCAAGAACAATTGCAACTTTGGATTTGAAACCGAAGACAAATTAACACTGTCCGTACAAGACATCGCTTGGACTGACCTGGTGTTCACTGCTAAGAACCCTTGCAGCAGTGTGGCTGTGTCTGTTGTCTCGTCACCCTGGCCATATTCACCCTGTGTTACCTCGTTCCTCCCCTGGAGACACACAGCAGTACGAGGGGTAGCACGGGCAATAAACAACGTCTGCGTCTTGCATCGAGTCTAACACTTCCCACAGACTTATCAAACACTGTTAAAAAATGCAATTTTAAATAAATAAATACATGATTGAGACATTCAGCAAGGAAATGTTACACTGGGCTGACCATTAGTCTTAACCATGAAAATTGGACTGAAAACTCCTAGTGGGTCCTGCACATTACAACCTGTCCTGGCGTCTCTGTAAATAACTTGGTATGAGTGAATTTGTTTGTGAGACAGGGTCAATGTTGTACTCACCTGTGCGTTGAGTTGAGTCTGCGTGAGAGGTACTTCCGTCTGGATGGTCCCACGCAGTAAGTGCTCCAGACCTGCACAGTCAAACAGCACACAGTTGCAATGAATAATCCGTGTATCGATATATCACGATACACAGCCTGTGATATGATACACTGATATATCACGATACACAGCCTGTGATATGATACACTGATATATCACGATACACAGCCTGTGATATGATACACTGATATATCACGATACACAGCCTGTGATATGATACACTGATATATCACGATACACAGCCTGTGATATGATACACTGATATATGCGACACATTGTATTGATACAATGACTAGAATATCTCAAATTTATGTTATTTTCAATATGACAATAAAAATGTTTACATGTAACACGCAATAAAGAACAGTTCTCCTATCATCAAGAGAAACGTAGACTCTTCAAAATACGCCACAAAACTGTGTTTTTTTTAATCTGTTTGTAAATCAATCCCTACGCCTGACATGGAGAAGAACATCCTATGTTGTACAAATATGATTTATAAATGTCCACGATGACACATTTTTATGTGTGTGCAATACCATCATAAATGAAAATAAAATATGTGCATCAACACTAATGTATCCCTTCTGTGACATGAAATACCCAGCCAGAGTAGGACTCACCAGTGATGCCAGTGACAAGGGTCGAGCTGCAACAGAATGCTCATATGTTAGTTAGGACAAACTTGTTTCACACATTCTAGAAATAGATAATATTCACTTGCATGTAAAAAGATCTATAAATACCTTTGTAACATACATCTTATAGAACAATTTCTAGCCACCTACATAGATCTCTGAGACAACAAAATGATAACTTGCTTTGGAACAAGACCATTGATACATACATAGACAGACACATAGTAAAACAAAGACTTACTAAATCGTAGCATCAAGAACAATGTTCTCCTAGTGCAAATACTTTGACAAATATCCACAGTGTGTGTATGTGTGTGTGCATGCATGTATGTGTGTGTGCATGCAATATGTGTGCGCACCCTTTTCTATATTATTTGTATATCATTCATCTACCAATCATACCTATCTTCTGTCTGTCTCGTGCTACCATCAAGATCTGGAAAAGAAATTATAAAATTAATACACACACTAGCAGTGGCTAACAGAGCTGGTGTCAGCCGATTTTAGCTGATTTCCAACCCGGCATTTCTCTCGGTAAATGTGAGAATATTACATCAAGACTTATACTGCAATAAAGTTTGTTATCTTATCTTTCAGAATGTGGTGTTTTGTTGTTCATTGAATAAAGTATTTACGTGCGCCAGGCGCTGGGAGACAAATGGTGTTGGCTGGTTTTTGCAAGTGTGAATTGCGTCCGTGAAGCCGTTTGCGCTTTGTGTGGGGTTGTTTGGGTGGTTTCTGGGCCCCACATTTATTCCGCTTAGATAGTTAATTATTGGCATTCCCCATCGACAGATATGTACGACTCATCTACGTTTGTAAGGGGAATTGCCTTTTGCTATCTAGGTTGACGGCAATGCCCATTGTCTTGTCTTTACCATTTACATTACTATTGACTACATGTAATTAAAGGGCATTGCCATTTTCCACCCTTATTCCGTGACTCTCTTTCTCTTCATAAACCTAGCAACGCGCAGCAGATTCCAATACACATCACATCCTATAACTACACTATAGATGAGGCGAGGAGCAGTGAATAAAAAATACTTTTCACGCGTTTCAGTGTCTGTGTGTATAATTATAGAAACAACGTCATCGGAAAGCCCGGATTCCGACGATTTCATTGGTGGATTTTATGTGGGGATCGCCAAAGGATTCCTTTGCTAATTATGGGATAGAAGTAGATGGAGTTTTTTCTGGCTCTGTTGTAGACGAACTAGTGATAAAAATCACTCAGAATCATAGCAAATGAAAGGTGAGCATTAGTATTTTTGTGTGGCGTTCACTGTTTTTAAGTATATAGTCCAGTTATTTTACGGCCAAAAAAGGCTCAACCTGCCACTAATTGCAACAGAAAGTACATTGTGTGGAACATACTCAGTTATGTGTCCACTATGACATATCAAAAATAGAAATGAATCACATGAGGGCAAACCCCCCCAAAACGCAAAAAAAATGTAGACCCCCAAATCATCATAATATACTACTAATCTTTATAAGGGCACTTGTAGTTTAGATGTACAGATCATCTTACCTGGTTTTCTTACATATTTGACATCTGCTGATCTGTTAGAAACAACATTATCGTGTGCATTGAATCAGCCGGGTATTGCGTAATAGTAGTTTAATATGAATATTTTGAAAATAAATGAAACACAAAATGATCCCTTTGAATGTTAAGATGCCCCCCGGAGCCACGGCCAAACCGTGCTATGCCATATGGTCATATACTGTTATTGAAAATTGATGTTATATCTTATAAGAACATACATGCTAGTGATTTGTAAATATTAAAATCGTCCACGCATGCAAAATTTGAAAAATGTCTAAGAGCTACCAGAAATGGTTTGCATCGTTAGGTCGAGTTGCTTCGCAGACGAAACTTGAATAAGTTATTACATTAGCCGTTCTGTTGGTGATAATATATAATACATATGCTATCTATGTAAACAATAACAAACAAAGCCAAGAAATAAACATTTGTATAATTATCTGAATAATGAGTGGAAAATTGATAATGCTATGTAATTAAGATATTGTTAAATTAAATCATTTAAATGAATGAAGCCGTGACAATGAAAACATAAAGGAAACATAGCAGCAGAATAATTTTTAAAATTACGTCGGCGGTCGCCTAACAATGTAAACAATAATAGATAATGCTGTGAGCTAAACATTGCATAAACTGTTAATATAATAATGACTTAACTAAGGTATGACAATTTGATTATCACGTAAACGTGGGAGCAGTCATTTTTTGGGTTCCGTGCTCTGCAGCAGTTACATTCCTGTTATCAATGGATACCAGGCTGCATTAAATCAAGCCGGCCATTGATTTTGTTCAGAGATGGAAGTAACCCTGACATAGTATTGTGCAATAAATAAAAAAATTGACTGTGGTGATTCAGCAAAAGCTACCCTTGATAAAAAGGGAGTGAAAGCATTAATACACCCAGCGAACAAAGGAAAGATAATATAATCACTGTACCTGGACAACAAGTCCACCGCTATTGCAGACTCAATTACTGTAATAATAATTAAATTCGCCGAGTAACTAAAGTGGATAAAAATGCGGGGATAGACACTAATGCGTGTGTCCTATGATCGGCAGAAGGACAGTTCAGTTTTTATAAAAACTGTGTTTTCTGTGGCCAAGAAGCCAACGGTGGTAGGAAGACCAAAAAATCTGACATTGTTCCAATACAAACCATCGCCTTCAAAGATAATGTTTTATCGACATGTCGTGAAAGACATGGTGCATGGTCTGACTCCGTGCAAGCAAGGCTGTTACATGTGCATGGTCCGACTCCGTGCAAGCAAGGCTGTTACATGATGCATGGTCCGACTCCGTGCAAGCAAGGCTGTTACATGTGCATGGTCCGACTCCGTGCAAGCAAGGCTGTTACATGTGCATGGTCCGACTCCGTGCAAGCAAGGCTGTTACATGATGCATGGTCCGACTCCGTGCAAGCAAGGCTGTTACATGTGCATGGTCCGACTCCGTGCAAGCAAGGCTGTTACATGATGCATGGTCCGACTCCGTGCAAGCAAGGCTGTTACATGTGCATGGTCTGACTCCGTGCAAGCAAGGCTGTTACATGTGCATGGTCTGACTCCGTGCAAGCAAGGCTGTTACATGTGCATGGTCTGACTCCGTGCAAGCAAGGCTGTTACATGTGCATGGTCTGACTCCGTGCAAGCAAGGCTGTTACATGATGCATGGTCCGACTCCGTGCAAGCAAGGCTGTTACATGTGCATGGTCTGACTCCGTGCAAGCAAGGCTGTTACATGTGCATGGTCCGACTCCGTGCAAGCAAGGCTGTTACATGTGCATGGTCCGACTCTGTGCAAGCAAGGCTGTTACATGTGCATGGTCCGACTCCGTGCAAGCAAGGCTGTTACATGTGCATGGTCCGACTCCGTGCAAGCAAGGCTGTTACATGATGCATGGTCCGACTCCGTGCAAGCAAGGCTGTTACATGTGCATGGTTTTCCTGCTGCTGATGCCATGTACCATCAAGCATGCAGCATACATTTCCGGACAATGAAAGACATCCCAAAGAAGTCTGAAAGCGACGTGTTCCGAAGAAGAAAATCGGACGACCAACTGATGAAAAAAAAACAAATGCATTCATCAAGGTTGTCAAATTTCTGGAAGAAAATGATGATGAGAAGATAACTACCAATGATCTGGTTGGCAAAATGCTGATGTTTATGACCGACTCAGAAAGTGAACCGTATGGAAAAACTCTTGAGAGCAAAGCTCGAGGAATATTTTGGGACCAGGATAATAACCACTTGGATCAACTGAAAGGCAAATGTAGTCACTTTCAATAGCACCGAAGACGGTGTCCTTCAGGAATTTCATACACGTGAAAAGGGTGACATTGAAATGGAGAAATAAACATTATAGAAACTGCTGCAAAACTCATTCAGGATGATATCAAATAAAAAAAAACGTCGACTGAGTCATATCCATCGTACCATGAAATGGAATCTGAAGCGGAATGCATCAGCTTCCTGCCAGGAAGTCTGAAGCGTCTGCTGGAAGGGATAATTGCGGGGAAAGATGTTCGTCTAAAGATAGCATACATTGGACAGGCGATTATGCAGGCAACCCATCCAAGAGTTCTGATTGCGCCACTACAAGTTAGGTTAGGAGTACAAATCCATCATCATTTTGCATTGTGTGTCCTTGTAGACAGACACACTGAACAGCCATGGATTCTGTTGTCCATATAATGAAGTGCAGAAGTTTGAAAAAATGCGGCATTTGCACAAGGGACCACCATACCCGATTTCACATCGTTGGGGTTTGTTCAATATGCAGCAGACAATGTGGACCACAACATCCGAACATTAGACGATATTTCACGGAATGGGAATAATTGCTACAGTAACTCCTGGTACAAGGACAACCCAATCTATTCTAAAAAGAAATGTCACTGGCAAAGAAATATGCACTTTGGAACGCATACAAATCTGCTTCCACAAAGAAAGACATGGCCTGTCAGCAGTAGAATACCGGACACTAGTCAGCATGAAACCAAGTGACACGACAGTCCAGCTGGACATTCTTTGAAAGACATCGCTCCAGTTTGGAGAAGTCATCAGTAATGTTCCTTCCGATGACTGACATGAGTTCAAGTGACGCCATATGCATATTTTCAACATCAGTGTTTGTGTGTGAGCATGCTTGATGCCATGGTGTTACCCCGGTCATCACGTTTGACCAGCCTCTTTGGTGGAAAGCCCTCAAGATTATAATCAGCGAATCTGTAGGAAGTGACTTGCATAGAATTACCTTGCAGCTTAGTGGTTTTCACACAAAACTGAGTTTTCTTTGGTGCATTGGACATCAGATGGTTGGGTACTAAAGGAACTAAGGGAACTTGAGTACGCCCCTAAAGCAGTTGAACAGATCGTGACAGGGAAACCCATATCGCGCGCAGTACGAGCACATCTTCTTGTTGATGCAGCTGACAACACACTTATTGCATCGTAATCCTTTGATGTGTCTGTATGTCATCAACTTGACCATTCAAATGTAAAATGTCCATATAATGTAACAGAACAAGACTCAGATAATGAAACAATTGGAACAACATCGTCAAATGAAGAATTTCATGAAGATGCGAATTGTGGCGATTTGTATTATACATGGTGACCATTTGGTTTTATGCATTTTGGGGGGTTTTCCCACCCACGATTTATTTCTATTTTTAGTATGTTACACATAATATATTTATGAATATAAAATCGTTGAAAAACTTTCTGTTGCAATTTGTGGCAGGTCATATACTAAAATGACTGGACTAATAAATTCATACTGTGATGCGTATCTACGTGAAAGTTGGAGGCCGAAACGTCTGTCGCGCGATCGACCGGATCGGGCGTAGCCAATGACGGCAGCCGGCTCTGCTGTCGTCGAACTTCGATGATGAAGGATTCTGATATTCGCCGTCTAACTGTGGCATTTTCTTTATTTAGTGTTTGATCGAATTATCTTTTTGTATATAATTTTAGTATATCTCGCAAATCTAACGATCTAACCGTCCGCTGTGCGTCGTCCATGGCGTTCCGCTGTGCCGCCGTGCGTCGTCCACGGCGGTCTGCCATGCGCGGCCCACCGTGCATCGTGCGCCATTAGCTGCCATATCTCAGAAACCGTTCAGCAGCTATTTCTCAAATTTTGCATAGACGTATCTTAGGGTAGTTTAACTATATTCAGATGTTTTGCAATACATGTTGCAGCTATTCATTCCAAATTCAATCAGTATTATGTCATTAATTGTTACTGTTTAAGTGTTTTTAAGTCAAAATGCATGGTATGTATATGTACCTTGTGAACAAATAAAGTTTTATCATAGTTCATCTCTTTGTTATTTCCACTCTGGGGGAGGGTGGTAGGGGCAAAATGAGAACTTAAACAAGACATTTTCTACAAGATTGCTACATGCAAGATTACAGCTCACCAACTCTCCTGCAAGGTTTCTACAACCACTAGAAATCGGCCTAAATAGCAGAGTATCAGGATAAAATTCAACAGTATTTTTATCAAACTGTCATCCTTAGGTTTGAACAGTCACCCTGAAGTAGGTATGTTTGACAATGCTTTTTTGCATGTCAAAATGGAATATGTATTATCCTGATCATTTGGATATTTGACATATTTCTGTATGATGAAAAATGAATGAGATATGGCTGTTTTCAGGTGGGATGTGCTGCGCAGTAAAATTTGGTCAAAATTGAAGATTTTTGTATTTTCAGGGTTCTGTATCTGATTAAGTATAGTCCTGTGCAAGCTAAACAAAATTATGCACAAACTAGGTACTGATGGTAATAATTACTGCAAATTATGGTGTTCTAAGTCTTCATTTTACAAATCTATGGGGGTGTAAACATGGCCAATCGTTAAATATGTCAAAATATACTTTACGCAAGGCACCAACACAACACCAGGTAGAATGAAAATGGCCAGGATTTATTTCTGACATTTTAAACGTGAAAACATGCAATATTTACAACAAATGTGGGCCAATGGAGGTCCTCATACATTGCGTCGTTTACCTAAACATCACACGACAAGAGGCCCACATTATGGGTATGAACAATAATATACGGAAATTAAACAATGATCCACGAATCACGTGGTACAATGATTATATAAATATATCAGTATTGTAGCTAATAAGGTTTTATATAATATCCAGAGAGGTGGGGCCATCTAATTTCATACCTAAATGTTTTGAGGCATTTTCAACCTTTATTTTCTCAGAAACTGAAAGATATTGCAATAAAATTTTGCAAGAGAACTCAGGTTAGTGTGTTCTATTAAATGGTTTAATTACTTTTTAGATATTCTGAAGTTGAAATTTTTGTTGGTTCTACCTCTCTTCTCTTCTCTTCTCTTCTCTTCTATGTGCCATGTCTGTCACAGGCGTTGGCGATCACGGCCCTCCAAACCGCACGGTCGTGTGTAGTTTGTAGCAGTTCTGTTGTGCTCCTTCCACACCACGTTGACAGACTATCTATTATTTTTATACTCTGGCGTCCTCTGGATCTTTTTCCTTCTATCTTTCCTGTTGTTACTATTTGTTCTAACTTTTTCTTTCTCATGACATGGCCTATAAATCATGCTTGTTGTGTTCTAACTTTGTTGATGATCTTTCTTTTTTTATTTGGCTGTCCTATGGATGACTTCATTGCTTTGTTTTGCAGTCCATGGCACTCGCAGCATTCTTCTTAAGAACCACATTTCAGTGGCTTCTATGGTTTTTTGTAAACTTTTAGCTATTGTCCAGGATTCACATCCATATAGCAATTTGGGTTCTACCTACATATATATAATGGACTCATCAAAATGTTACCAAAACAATGACAATACACTCGGATGACAACTAATATATTGGTCAGTGGTTTGACACTTGCCTCATGACTATCATCATCATTACTGTGCAGCCGTAGTGTCCCGTGGTTTGGCGAAGGCCTCAGCATGTCGTTTCCAAATCTGCCTGTCTTGCACTATCCTCTGCCAGATGGTGCCCTTCCAATGTGTGCCCTGCCCAGGTCCACTTCTGTCTTTTCATTTGTTCTATCATGTCTATGACCTTTGTCTTCTGTCTTACCCAGATGTTTGTTTTTCTCTCCCGATATGTGATGTTTAACATACTTCTTTCCGTCTTTGTTTGTGCGGCTGCTAGCTTGTTCTTTGCCTGGATGGTGAGTGCCCATGTTTCTGCGCTGTATGTCATTGCTGGAAGTACGCATGAGTTGAAGACTTGTCCCTTCAAGCAGGTTACCCCTGAAGATGTCGCGGTGTTTGGCGAATGCTGTCCAGCTGGCAGTGATCCTTCTTTGAATCTCCTTGTCTCTGATATTGTATCGCTGTCCCAGATAGACGTAGATTTCAACGTTCTCTATCAGCTTGAGCGCTATGATGTCAACATGTCGCACTCCTCTCTTGATGTTGATCTTGTTGCTCTTTTTGTGTAGGTGGACTGTCCCTGAGCTGTTAGTGTAGATGTCTTTCAGTAGTTCAGTAGTTCGATGTACATGTCTTCTATCCCATGTTCTTGAATGGTGGTCAGTATTGCCTGAGTTTGCACCGAATCGAAAACATTCTCGTAGTCGATGAAAGCGATGCAGAGAGAGATAAATGTCTTGTATTATCGGCACTTCCCTTTCAGTTGGTTTACGACATGTATGTGGTCTGTCGTTGAGTATCTGCTTCTGAGTCCTGCTTGATCTCCTGGTTGGTTTTTGTCGAGTGTCTTCTCTAGCCTATTCGTTGTATCTTTGTGAGGAATTTGTAGATGTTTGATAACAGACATATCGGTCTGTAGTTCTTTAAGTCTTTCTTATTTCCCTTCTTGAAGATTATCGCCATCTTTGCGTTCTTCCATGCAGTGGGTATTCGTCTTTCTGATAAGCATTTAGTATACAGCTTAGCCAGTGTCTTTGAGATGGTATCTTCTTCTGCTTTTAATGTTTCAATGTTTACATGGTCGTGGCCTGGTGTCTTCCCATTCATCTTATCTTTTAGTGCTGCTTCAACCTCCCATGGTACCTCTTTCTGGTACCTCTTTCGGGTCGGTGTGAATTATGGTACTCTGTTCACTGCCATGTAGCTCAGTGTAGAATTCCTCTGTTCGTTCCATGATCATATCTTGGTCTTGTATTTCTCTACCCTGCTTGTCTAGAAGTGTAATCAGTCTGTCTCGGCCTAGTGCCTGTGTTCTTCTGGCTTTCTTCAGGCTCTTTGATGCTATAATCGTTTCTCATATGACCTCTTGTTTTTACTTCCTGATGTCCTTCGCTTTCTTTTTGATGGTCTTGCCTATTTCTGCGTACTCTATTTGGTTTTTACCGTCGCCATTATCCATAATTTCTCATTGTTTCTTCATTAGTGATCGTGTCGGTGACGATATTCTCGTCATTACATGCCTGTCGATTGCTTTAGCTACAATTGTCGCACTTAGTGTGTCTCGAATCGATTTCGCAGTTCAAACTGGAATTCAATCTTTTTTGTTCCCATTTGTTCCACGTGGTTTGTCTCTTGTTTATCAACTTCTTCCTTTCAGCCTTGACGTCCAGTTTGATGTTGCTCATTACCATTCTGTGGTACGTTCCGATGTTGACTTGATAGATGACAGTTACGTCAGTGACCATGTCTGGCCTGTTTGTCAGGATGTAGTCCATTTCGTTCGTCGGGCCTTTCCAGGTCCATCTCCTCCCTGTTTTCTTCAAACTATTTCTGGAACATATGGTATATATGGATATAGTCAATTTCGTTCTTCGTTTCTTCGGGCCTTTCCAGGTCCATCTCCTCCCTGTTTTCTTCTGGAACATATGGTATTCATGATTTTATACTTTCTTGATGTTGCCCATTCTACCAAGGTGTCGCTTCTTTCATTTCTCACACCTAGACCAAATTTGCCAGTTGCTGTTTCTGAAATGTTTGTTTGTTTCACTACTTGCGCATTAAAGTCTCCCATCACTATCGTGTAGTGGGTTGACTTATCTAAGGTCTCATCCACATCGCTGTAGAAGTTGTCTGTGTCTTCTGAGTATGATGTTGGCGCATATACTTGTACTATCTTCTAAAACTGTATATGAGCAAATATATACTTGACTGCACTTAATTGATTACGACTGATGTCTAACTGATCAGCAGCGACATATTGTGAGAGAAAAGATTGGAGAAACACCTAAAAATGAAGGTAGTCAGGAGTGGACTGAGATGGGCAGGATGCAGACAGGGAATGAGCAGGGGGAGACTGGTAAAGACGGTATACAAAAGAAAAATTAAGGAGAAATAATGTTAAGAGATCTCTCAAAATTATAAGGGCAAGGATGAACAGCTGAGAGTGCGAGACAACGGCAGAGACTCGAGACAGACGGAAACAACTCATCGATAAGGCGGAACAGGTAGAAGGAGGAAGAAAAGATGACATCGTGACATACCTTGACTGTCACCAGCAGAAGGCCACTGGTTCCAAACCGCCTCTTTCACAAACTCTCTGAAATTATAACAAAATATCACACATTTCACAAGCTAGCTCAAAGTAACTCTAGATGACCGTTACTATTGCTGGTTTATCTTGTCATGATTAACTCATTCTATAGGTTCAGGTGGAGGCAAAGAACATGAATATGTTTTGGAACATTTGTTTTGTTTGCATAATTATTTGATAATTACCCTGATATACACAACACATCCAAAATAACTCAACATGCAATTCAATGTTCAAACAACTGGTAAATATTTGAGCTACGTGGCATTAAAACTTGTCCATGGCACTTTATGCAGATGCTCCTATGACATTGCATTGGATAATGGCATTCATTAGTCAGAGAAATAACCAAACAATGTGGGTAAACTGTATGATTGGTGCGTCTAATGTTTAGTTGCCTCCTCGGACCACTCAGGACTCACTTGACTTGGTAGGTCTCGGCAAAGCTGACTCTGCGGGAATGGCGTCGTCTCTTTGAGGTTGTTGAGGTGGTTTCCTGCTGCGTGTTACAGTTGATGTCACTGAGTGCATGGCGGGTCGGAGAAGGCCTCATCTTGAGAATCTGTCAATACGACACGGGTTAAGTACTCCACGACACAGCACCATCAATGATATCTGTATTATTATTACTGAAAGAAAAAATAATCCACTTGTGGCTTTGTAACCTCATTATAGGAACTACGACAATGTTTGCATCAGTCTTTCAATAAAACATCATCATATATGCATGGCATCTTTCAGTCTTTACAATAAACCATCATCATATATGCATGGCATCTTTCAGTCTTTACAATAAAACATCATCATATATGCATGGCATCTTTCAGTCTTTACAATAAAACATCATCATATATGCATGGCATCTTTCAGTCTTTACAATAAAACATCATCATATATGCATGGCATCTTTCAGTCTTTACAATAAACCATCATCATATATGCATGGCATCTTTCAGTCTTTACAATAAAACATCATCATATATGCATGGCATCTTTCAGTCTTTACAATAAAACATCATCATATATGCATGGCATCTTTCAGTCTTTACAATAAACCATCATCATATATGCATGGCATCTTTCAGTCTTTACAATAAAACATCATCATATATGCATGGCATCTTTCAGTCTTTACAATAAAACATCATCATATATGCATGGCATCTTTCAGTCTTTACAATAAACCATCATCATATATGCATGGCATCTTTCAGTCTTTACAATAAACCATCATCATATATGCATGGCATCTTTCAGTCTTTACAATAAACCATCATCATATATGCATGGCATCTTTCAGTCTTTACAATAAACCATCATCATATATGCATGGCATCTTTCAGTCTTTACAATAAAACATCATCATATATGCATGGCATCTTTCAGTCTTTACAATAAACCATCATCATATATGCATGGCATCTTTCAGTCTTTACAATAAAACATCATCATATATGCATGGCATCTTTCACAGTTATCTATTTTAATAGAGACGTTCAAACATGCTAAGTCATGAAATATTCTTTTCTGCTGACTTCTGAAGACACGTTTCTATTGCTCTGTGCATAAAAGAAAACACGAATGCTGATACACTTTGGTAGGCATGAGACGTATATTATAAATTAGTACATAACTTCTTGTCAAAGTGTAAACTGTAACTCACAGAGGATCGTCTGTTGCTTGACTTCCTCTTGCGTGGAATCAGCGGTCTGTCAGGAGAGTAAGCAACAACAGAATCAGTTAGAACCGTAATTGTAATACTTTGAAGAAAAAAACTAGTGTCCTTTTGGTGCAGCAAAAGGAGTCATTGGCTTATTTTATGGCTGAAACCTCACGTATAAAAAAACAAGACTTCTAAAATCTATATTATAAAACAGTTCGTTCTGTGTTTGTATGTTCACCCACATCTCCATCAGTTTTGTATGTATCAGGCTGAAATTTTGTATGTGATCTACCAGACCCATTGACATGGTTCATAGATTTATACATTTTCAATATTCGACAGGGGCGATGGAGAACTTGAGGGGCTTAATATTTCAAAAGGCTGTACGTGAAGTTCCAGCCACTGAATTTAATGTTCTAACAACTAGGCCAGTGGCCAGGTACAATTTATTAATGTGGGTAGGCTGGAAACATTTGGGATGGGTGCCTGGAACTCAAAACATTTGAGGTTTGGTCTATTTTTAGTGTTCATAATTATGTGAACAATACTTTTCTATATTTCAGTGCAAATGGTTTGAGGATGTTGTAATATAGCCGCTCCCTGCATGTTATATACATACGTAGCCTATGTATTACGGATGGATCCCGTGGACTTCGGATTTCTCCGGTGCTGGTCGGATCAGATAATAAACGACGGCCATGTTTCATTCAGTCTGATAAATGGTGTGTTTCATTTAAAAGCAGCAATCGTACAATGGCGACGAGAATTAAGCGAACCTGCTAAGCCTACAAGTAAGCAACCGCCTACCGTACCGAATCACCATGGCTGTTCCGATCAATGTGGCCCAACTACCAACCTTCGATGCACAAAACGAGCCTTCAACAATGGCTGAACGTTGGAAAAAGTGGATACGAAACTTTGACAGGATGGCCAGTGCGTTAGGATGTATCGATGACAAGCAAAAACGTGATTTGCTGTTACACACCGCGGGCGAAGGCGTACAGGGCATTTATGATACATTCCCAGAAACGTCGTCGTCTCAAAAGACCTACTGACGGACTATTTCACGCCTAAATCAAACATCCCGTACAATAGGCACATGTTTCATCGCGCTGAACAGCATTACACGGTTACGACAGCTGGCATCGTCATGCGATTACGGGAACAATGTCGATGAGTACACCAGAGATCAAGTAATCGATCGGTGTCGCTCTGATTCGTTGCGTACCAAACTCCTGGCCGCAGGAAAGGATCTCACGCTAAACAGGGTGATCGAGATAGCGCAAACGAGAGAATCGTCAGTATGCCAGGCTAAAGACATGACTCGTGGCAAAGCAAACAACACAGTGTATGCTGCATTCAACAGGTCAGCACGCATACCATTTGAAACGCACACTCGTAAACCGGTCAACAGACATTCTATCACTCAGCAACGTCACGATCGGTGTACTCGCTGTCACTTACAGTGCCATACAAGTGACGAATGCAAGTGCACACATAATAAAGAGTGTCACAAATGTGGAGTGCGTGGACATTTCGCTGTCATGTGCCGAAGCAAACCAAGGCAGCAGTCACAGCGCAGCTCACAGATGTGGCAAAAGAAACGTGCACAGCCAGTCAATCCAATACGATACAGCTGCCCATAGCGACAACAGCGAAAACGAGTATGCATTTACTTTGACGCCTCATTCTGGCATGATCACAGCAATCATTGCAGATGGACCGGTTGACATGATCATTGACTCGGGTGCATCATGCAACATAATCAACTCTACTGTAGCCGTGCAGCTGCGAGAGCGAGCAGTTTGAAGCATGCAAACGGACCATACATCCGTATGGATTGCCGCCAATCATGGCGCGTAAATCACAGAATTTCTTCTCGTTTGTGGAGATTCGCCTTCACTTCTGGGCATGATTACTGCTGAGCAGCTTGGGGCCCTGAGAGTTGGAGTCAACTTTGTGTCCGACCGACAAACAGCAGGCAAGGTCATTGCAAAATATCCGGACACTGCCACGGGTATAGGCAGTCTGAAAAATTTCACTGTCAAGCTGCTCATTGACACGTCTGTCACACCGGTAGCTCGCAAACACAGCCGAGTGCCATTTCATCTGCGAGACAAGGTCACCAAAGAGCTTGAAAAGCTTGAACGTGCAGACGTCATTGAGAAGGTCACAGGACCTACTGAGTGGGTGTCGCGAATCGTCACGCCACCAAAGCAAAAAAGTCCAGACGAAATACGTATCTGCGTCGACATGAGAGAGGCCAACAAAGCCATCTTACGCACGCATCATGTGACGCCTACAATCGATGAACTGATCACAGGCCTACAAGGGGCCACAGTATTCAGCAAAATAGATCTTCGTTCTGGCTACCATCAGCTAGTCCTGGACCCTGCATGCCGTTATATAACAACCTTTTCAACACATATGGGGTTGTATCGGTACAAACGACTGAGTTTTGGCATAAACTCGGTGGCCGAAGTATTTCAGCACACAATTCAGACGGTGTTGAACGGCATGAATGGCGCCATTAACATAAGTGATGACATCATTGTGTTCGGTGCAAGCCAAGAAGATCACGACAGGGCACTGTCAGAGTGTCTCAACAGACTCCACAAGTCCGGGTTAACAGTTAACTTGCCAAAGTGTGAGTTTAACAAAGCAAAGATCGGCTTCTTTGGACATGTGTTCTCGAAGGAAGGAATTTCACCTGACCCGCAAAAGGTGAAAGATCTACAAGAAGCTGCACAACCGCTGAACCAATCAGAAGTACGCTCATTTCTCGGCATGGCACAATACAGCACGAGATTCATTGCAAGATTTGCAACAATCTCGGAGCCTCTTCGAGTCCTCACACGGCAGGACCAGCCATGGGTTTGGGAGAAGTCACAATCCGCACAGGTCGTTGGCATGACACAGCTAACGAGTCAGCTGACATTGCTGCATTCCGGAAAGTGAGGGATGAACTGACAGTGGGAGAAAATGGAGACACAAGAATTACAAGATTCTCGCATTGTCATCCAGACAGCACTTCGCAGTCGTGTCATACAGTTGGCACATGAGGGTCATCAGGGCATCTGCAAGACCAAAGCTCTGATCAGAGGCAAAGTGTGGTTTCCAGGCATAGACAAAGAAACGGAAGCAGTCGCCATGGGTTGCATTCCATGTGTTGTAAACTCCAACCGCCGCCAGATGGAGCCACTAAACATGACTACCCTACTGCGAGGCCCGTGGATCAATCTGAGCATTGATTTCTGCGGCCCAATACCGACAGGTGAATATTTACTCTGCGTCACAGATGAATATTCAAGATACCCAGTCGTTCACGTGACCAGAAGCACCAGTGCAGAGACAGTTATGCCGATCATGGAGTCCATTTTTGCCATCCAGAAACGATAAAGTCGGACAATGGCCCACCATTCCAGAGTAACGCGTGGTCACAGTTTTTGCAGTCATGTGGCGTCCGTCACCGCAAAATCACACCGCTATGGCCGATGGCGAATGCACAAGTGGAGAACTTCAACAAGCCGATGATGAAGGCAGTACTTTCAGCCATCATTCAACATCGCAACTGGCGTCGCGAACTGCAGCAGTTTCTTCGAAACTATCGATCTACTCCGCATAGTTCTACGCTGTTCACACCTCACCGACTTTGTTTGGTCGAGAATCGAGAACTAAGCTACCTGAGCTGCCAGCGCTTCAGAGCGTGCACCCAGAAGATAAAGTCGTTCGCAGACAAGACGCTCGTGCAAAAGCGAGAATGAAAGAGTACTCAGACGAGCGTGCACACGCTTCACATGTGAACCTACAAATGGGAGAGGTTGTGCTTGTACAGCAGCCTAGATTGAACAAACTCTCTACTCCGTTCGCACCGACACCACTCATCGTCAGTGAAAGGACCAATGGTCACCGCCGCGCGTGGTTATGGGTCTACGGTGACGCGAAATGTTTCTAAGTTCCGTTGCGTGCGAGGCTTGTTGCCCGATGAAATCGCACGACATCATCCCGAGGACACAGCTGCGGACGACGACCCGCCAACAGATGATGAGTCGTCTGAGACCCGTCACGATGACGAAGAGGTGCTTAAGCCACCTGCTCTGCAAGCTGTCCGTCCACAACGAGCTCGAAAAAGACAGCGCTTAATCGAGCAAATCTAGAAATTGGGTGTAAGCGGATCGCTGCCCGTTCTAGATATAGTTAGTTACACGATATAAGGGTGTAAGCGGATCGCTGCCCTTCATATCCGTTATCTAGTTAAGTGTTCAGTTAAATAACATGGCATGTTTGTGTGTTCATCTGTTTTCATAACGAACACTTTTCACAACGAACACTTATTAGGAATCCGTGTCACACACTTTATTGCAGTTCAATGTTCCTTTAATTAACAAATGTGACTAAGTAATCAAGGTAGAGAGGGATGTAATATAGCTGCTCCCTGCATGTTATATACATACGTAGCCTATGTATTACGGACAGATCCCGTGGACTTCGGATTTCTCTGGTGCTGGTCGGATCAGATAATAAACGACGGCCGTGTTTCGTTCAGTCTGATAAATGGTGTGTTTCATTTAAAAGCAGCAATCATACAGATGTATTGTATGACTTCCTTTTTTCCCTGGGCAATGCCGGGTAACTCAACTAGTAATAAATATTAAAGGCCTTTTTACATAAAAAAAACAATCAGATAAAGAAACACAAATGAAAATGTATAATGGTTTATGGAGGTAGATCACACGCAGAAAATTTATGAAATTTGATGAGTGTAGTGTAGAAGTCGCAGGAGATGAAACACAAAACAGAGCATATTATATCTAGAAAGGGTTGGTGCATGGGATTGCAAAGTTGACAAATAATGGTGCAAATAACACATGGACATGACTTATTGGTATGTGTCATTTGTTATTGTTGGTATGTGTCACTTGTTTGTATGTGTCACTAAATCACCCTGATGTCCCTATACAGCAAACAACATAAAGTACAAGGTAACACTAGAATAATAACATACCCAGTAGGGTCATCATCGGCAGCATTTGGGATGTCCATCTCACAGCGTTGTGATGTCAGATGACCTCTGACCTCCTGCCAACATGTAACTAGTTTTTTTAAGGTATGCAATTTACACAATGTAATACTCAATTTTGGGGTATAACCGCCAATATAATGCGTGTTATAATAATTGCTATAATTCGCAGACTCCATACAACATACAAGTACATTATCATGGTTCTATAGATGTGTTATAAACAATTGTACATTGTATAGAATGACATATCACCCGTCAACAAAATGTATATACAGGGAATTGAACTTAGTCTTAGCCTTGTAGTTGTACTGATTTTTTTCTGTTAGGTATACGATTATGCCCTGCCATCGCCTATCTAGTATCGGGCTTTGCCATCCACTTGTCTTGGACTCTTGATGTTTAGTATATTCACTATATTGGTAATAACTTATTTCACATATATATTTTATTTATATCTTAACAAAATAACCAAGTGTACAACTGATTGCATAAACTTTATTTTTTCTGTTCGTTATACGGTTGTGCCCCGCCTTCCCCTAGTATCTGCCATCTAGTATCTGGCTGTGCCGTCCACTTGACGTTTATTTTCGTTATCTTAAATATGAATACATTAATCGTAAGATATATTTTGTATATTAAATTCTTATCACACACGCTGTGACATTTATATTTCTAACGACAGTTCACACGGTAACATAAAAGTACGACTCGGGCAAAGTCTTGCTCAACTTTGAACTTGAGGCTGGTTGAGCCTCAACTCAAGATGCTGTCTTACTATTTTCGTAAACTACGGTGCCCCTTTTCGCAATCGCATGTTTATCAAGTTGTATTGTGATAGTTTAAAATAGTTGTTTGACCATTACAATATAAACACAGTATACCACTTAGTATGGAGTCCTCTGCGCAAAATAACCGATCCTCTTATGCAGAAACTGAACAAACACAAAGCCGTTCGCTACATTTAAAAACGCCGCCTTCGAGCTGAGCATGCGCACTGGGATGTCCGGAAGTCAGACTTCGGGGAAGGCGGGTGAACCAAAACATCCTCAAAACAAGCTTTACTTTTCACAAATTAAGCCTTAAACAAATTGCTAACACATTCTATATATCCAATTAAAGTCATCACTTCCACTCACAAAATAGTGTTCATACACAATTTATGAAAAAAAAAGTTTTTTCCGAGCCAAAAATTGCAATGTTATTCGTTCATTTTTTGTTAGGTTCGGTGCACCATACTAGTTCCGCAGTAGACTCTGGAGCAGACGGCAACATTTTAGTCCTTGTGTTTCGTCAGACAATAATTCAAGATGTATTTAATGAAGAATGCAGCATTGTTTTATAGAATTTCAAACACACTTTCAACTATTACCACACGAACGTTCTGTGCAGGTGCTGCTAAAAATGCCCCAATAAAGGTGAGATAATTGCTACTTTTAATCTGACAGATAACGCAGTTGGCAGTTGCGTAGACAGACAACCGATCCTAACTAAAATCAGAACTGACAGAAGGCTGTCACCGACACCGGTCACCCGATGTCACGGTTTTGTGAGAAGCCCACCCAGTTAACCCCACTAGCCGAAAGGCAGCCTTCTGGAAGCTGCCACATCAGCTGATGAGACGATTGATGGGCTTCCTAGTAGTAGTTCTCGAGTACACGCGATGATTTGACTTTGACGTGACATTATTATATCTGGTTATGACTCAGTCATGTAATGTCTTTGACATTGCCAAATATAGAAGCCCGTGTCGATAGTCCTGGTTGACTTATGATTTATTTTATAATAAAATAATATGTTTTTATAACTTTAATCAGGCTATACAGTGTAGTCAGATTGGGTGGCACTGCCACTGGGTGGTTGGCATGGTCAGTGAGGCAATATACCAAACTAACTGTCTAATATTATAGTCAACTGTATAATTATGGCGAATTACTCAATTGTCATTTGGAATTCCATTATTGACATAATATTGGCAATTATCACATAATATAATGCCAACAGTAAAAACAATAGCATCAAAATAAACAAGTGGCAGAACCATGGACTAGTCTCCTATGCAGAGACAATAGTAATATATTTATATTACGCTAGATCGAACATTAAATTTATTTAAACATCGTCTAGACAAATTCAGGTCTACCCAGGTGATTTTGTATGACTGTGAAGCACCATTAACAATAAATTCTGGAACTGGAAATCATGAGTTTTTAACATTTGATTCTGAAGATCTGAATATAACAGAATGCACCCTGTGATCAGAATTTTCCTAAGGTATCGTAAGGTAAGGTAAATTAACAGAGAAATTGGAAAACAACTACAGAAAACAAATCTTGAGAGGGCTCAATGCTCAATCATGGGCAATTATTGACAGTTCTTAAAGGATATAAAAACAAGGCATTAGCTAAACTCCGTTTTCCATGTGTACACAAAGTTTAACATTGTATGTAACATTCGAGAACATTAAAAAAATACATTTATAGCATAAATTCGATTTTAAACTCGTCTGTGTAGCAATTCCCACGTAAAATAAAAATTTAATGAGCTAGATCACGTGGTATCGTAACATCACATATGACTCACACTCGCAGCAGGCCGACCCTTTCTATGCATTCAGAGCATGTTTACAAGGATACTTTTGGGGTCGAAACAAGCGTCAGAATGAGTTATTGTGCAATATTCCGAACTAATACAAACACTAGTCATCATAGAGGAACAAGCAGTTATCTTACGGTTCCACATCAATTCAATTTTAATCAAAACAATGAATGCGAATGAGCCTACAAGTCGACTAGGTATTGGTACTATGGCCGAGCTTGGGCTCGTTTTCAGAATAATGATATCGAATGCAACCAACGGGAGATAATATACATACATAGCAAACATATGTCATATCCAGCTACAGAAAGTAACGTGTATAATCTCATAATATCACTAGAATATCGATGTATGAAGGAGGAGTTGTATAATTTATCATAATAACTTAAATCGGTCAGCGAATTTCTGTCGGTCCTGCTAGCTCAGTTGGTAAAGACGTTGGTTCCTTGGCATTTATTTTGCAATCGGGTGACGCCGGTTCAATCCCAACACCAAACCATTGATTTTCGTTACACTTCATTATAATAATATATTTCTTTGTAAAATACAGAACTTAAATTTGTTAGTATTGAAGTTCATAGAGGTTGAACAAAATAATATAATATTATGTAGTTTATTATGATTTTTGTGACAATATTTCCTGGCTTTGCATCGGTCGTGTTCCTGATGGTTGAGTGGCATCTTAAGTAATTGGCTTCAATGACAGACTGATGCCATAATTTTACAGCAATGTTATATATATATATACACCATATTAAACATAACAAGTTTTTGTAACATTATAACAAATAGCAAGGAAAACAGTTGTCTCATTCCTATCATCGTAATAATTGTTTGTTAATAAAAGCGTTCATATCAGCATCACTAAAATATTGGTATACAAATAATACATCATGTAACGAGTCTACTTTTAATATTCGTGATGAATAATAATTCATATTTATTGATATATATTTTTTATTTAATAATCTTAATAGCTACATGCCATGTTAGGATTGTAATGCGTCACTGAATGGTAGTAACTGCCAGATTTATGGCGCAGAGAAATGCAGTAAATTATTATAATTATTATAATGATAATGGACTGGAAAATAGTTGCAAATATAATTTTGCAATTTCAAAATTTGCCGATTAAATCAAATTATGTCTTAGATCACAAGTCACTCAGATGTACATGCAACGAAACAGCAGAAACATTGTGTTGTTGTTATGTTGTTTTTTCCATAGCTACGATTGCCCTTGACAACCACTCGGACAAGTTAAGATTTTGGCGGACAAGTAGATTTCAAAACTTACTTGTCCGGCGGACAAGTAAATATTCTGGCTTATTTCTATCGCTGATTGGTGTCGATTATCTCCCATTGGTTGCATCCGATATAATTATTCTAAAAACAAGCCCAAGTTCGGCGAAACCTACTTGACTTGTAGGCCCATTCGCATTTATTGTTTTGAATAAAATTTGATTCATGTGGAACCGTAAAATAACTGCTTGTTCCTCTATGATGACTAGTGTTTGTATTACATCGGAATATCGCATAATATCTTATTTTGACGCTCGTTTCGACCCGAAAGCTATCCTTGTAAACATGCTCTGAATGCATGGAAAGGGTCGGCCTGATGCGACTATGAGTCATATGTGACATCACATCTCGGCATCCCAAAAAGTGCGCCAAAAATATGCATATTCGAAAATGTCCGGATGCACAGCATAACATGTGGAATTTCTAATTCATTAAATTTTTTAATTTTTTTGGCTTGGACATGGAAATAGATAGCAGGATGTAATATAATATGAATTAAAGCCATATATGTTTTTATTCCCTTTAAGGTAAGAACTTGGGGTAAGAATTATCACTGTGCAACATGACAGTTAATATTCTATCACTGAATGCATTATAAGGACAGCTGCATCCTTATGAATTTGACAACCTATATATATAAGTATGTTTAATTAACACTGCATGATCACATAACTGTTTTTTTTTAATATGAAAAAATAATTTGATGAAAAACATTATTTTTGTGATTTTGACAGCATTGTTTTCGGGGGTTGTATATCCGTTCTCACATTATGAAGTGGTCTGCGTATGTTGCCTTCAGGAATAAAATATATATTGTTGGTTTCCAGGTTGGAGACAAGTTGCCTTCGCTGACGTTGTTTGAAGGAAGCCCCAATGATAAAGTGAACATTGCCGACTTGTTTGCCAACAAGAAAGGTGTTCTATTTGCTGTTCCTGGTGCGTTCACACCAGGTTGTTCCAAGGTATGTGTAGTATTTTTGTACATGTACCTTACATTGTCCAGTAGTTACACTGCATTTGTTTTATAAATAAATTTATTTAAAAAACAAAGTTTCAGTGTACGTTAAATTCAGAGACCGTATATATAATTATCATGTAGCACAATAGTCAGTCCTTCGAACCACTCAATGAAAAATGATTTACACTTTACCCCTGGCAGACGTTCATTCCAATATTGCATTTTTTATAAACTCGACTTTTTCATCATTCATTACTTATTGTGTATAATTTTGAAAAGTAGCATCTGTGTTGAATTAGACGCACCTGCCCGGCTACTTGGAGAAGGTGGAGGAGATGAAGGCAAAGGGGATTGACGTGATCGTGTGCGTGGCTGTCAATGACTCCTTCGTCATGGATGCATGGGGCCAAGCCAACGGTGCAGAAGGAAAGGTTTGTTCACACCCAGTTTTTGTATCGTTGCTATTATTACTCAAATTGGTAAAGTGTTTTATAACTTCTGGTATATAGTTATTGTTTATGATTCACCTAGCGTGGGTTATAGCAATAACCTAACTATACTCAAGCTTGCATAATATGTGGGAGGAGGTATGTTAATGTTTTCTTCCTAGACTGTCTGAATCTCGGAAACCAAATTTTCAGGGATGATTCTACAACCTTGTGTAAGAAAAATAACGCCGTTATTAAACAAATTCACAGAAGTTACCAGTTTTAGGGTTCATAACATAAATCAGTTTGCAACATAAAATGTAATTTGGAACACTCGTAGAAACCACATGCGTGCATTGTAAACTGCTAACATTTTCGGCATAACAGACGTCTTGTACAAATACCGTAATGACCATATGTATTTGGACAGCTAAATAATTAAATTATCAGCTGTCCCAAAACCTACAGTACATAAAAATAATTCCCAGATTCACTGTCCCAGTACTTAGGGACGCGAATGAATCCTGATGTCATTTCGTCACCGTTTTATTACCCTGGTTTTAACCTGGCTTTGTAACTTCACCATGGTTACCTCACCCTGCTACCCTTCTCTACCCTTTCAGCATGTGACTGAAGGGGTAGAGAAGGTATTGGGGCATGGCAAGGGAGGGTCTATACTAGTACACGTAGGGACAAATAATGCAGACATGGAGGGAACAACTGGGATAGTACAGAAGTATAGACAATCAGTGAGGAAGCTAAAGAAGACAAGAGTTGAACAGATTATTCTCTCAGGAATTTTGCCAGTAATGGGAGGAAGGGGGCAAAGTATAGAAACTGCAAGAGGATGGCGATCACCGCACTAGTTGAGAAGATGTGTGAAGAAGAGGGGGTGGGATTCACAGATTTATGGGGATACTTTGTTGGGAGGGAAGATATGTACATGAGAAATGGCCTCCATCTTAGTGGAAAGGGGGCAGCAGTTTTCTCAGAGAACCTGCTGCGATCTGTTGACAGTGGGTCAGGTTGCATCTATTTAAATTTGATTCACAGGGGGGACTCACAGAGAAGCCTGAAACTGGAGGCATAGATAAAGACAGCACAAATAAATCGGCAAAGAACAGTCAAGAAAACTCTTCTGAAGCTGGATATAAATGTGTTTGTTTAAATGCAAGGAGTATAGTAAACAAAAGAAATGAACTAAACATTATGGTAGAAGATATTGACCCTCATATAATAGGTATAACCGAATCCTGGACCACCACCGATATATCAGATGCCGAATTGGGACTGACAGGATATATAATGTTTAGGAAAAATAGAATAGGAAGAAGGGGAGGTGGAGTTATTTTATATATTAAAGAATCTATCTAGGCTTATGAAATAAAATTAGAAAGAGAAGCAAATTGCGAAGAAGCTGTTTGGTGTAACATAGTTACAGGAAACTCAACGTTAACAGTTGGGTTAGTTTATCGAAGTCCAAACATAAGCATAGAAGAGAATGAAAAAATACAAAACGCTATAAGGGAAGTAAGCAAACGGGACTATATTATTATGGGGGATTTTAACCATGGGCATATACAATGGAAATCTGTACAGAGTATGGGGAGGGAGGACAACAGGTTTTTAATTTTAGTTCAAGATACTTTCCTTTCTCAACATGTGCTAGAATCAACCAGGGGTGAGAATGTGTTAAACATAGTTTTGTCCTCACAGAATGAATTAGTTGACAATGTCAAGATATGTGAGCCACTGGGGAGTAGCGATCACAACCAGATACATTTTACCATCAAAGTAAAATCAGAAAGGAATAGTAAAAAGCAGTACAGGAGAAATTTCCACAAATGAAGATATAAGGACATGAGGAAATATTCAGCAAAGATAGGCTGGAATAACACACTGAAAAATAAGACAGCAACATAATGCTGGAATATATTAAAGAGTGAAATTAAGTGCATCGTCGATAAATTTGTTCCCTTGAACAAACAAGGGAAACGGTCCAAAAAGAAACACTTATCGAAAGAAGCCATTAGAAAAATTAAGTACAAACAAATGATGTGGAAGTCATATAGATGTACTGGAAATATGAAGAGTACAACAATTATAAAGAAACACTAAACGAAGCTGCATTTATTGTTAGTATGAATGATATTACAAGGTGTTGGACACTGAAAGGTCCACGTGCCATCTATAACTTGTAACTAAAGTTTAACATGGATAGAAGAGGTAGCTGATGACTATGTGTGATGGAGTAATGTGAAGTGAAATGGTGTTTTAAGCATGACTTGAGATGGTTTGTGAACAGCGTACGTATTGTTTTTTTCAGATTCGGATGTTAGCGGACACTTGCGGCGAATTCACCAAAGTCAGTATCCGCTCTTTATTGTTGATATATTCAAACTGAATGATATACATTTGTAATATTATAAAATTTCTTGTGGTATTTTTTTGAAATGTAGGCATCAGAACAGAGCAATTTGCTGATTTCACACAAATTAATTTTCAGAATTTTTTTTCCTACAATAACTTCTTGGAATATCTGTATAATAAAACAGTGTGAAACTGTTGTTTGGTATGTGCGTGCGTGTGTGCATGTATCTATGTATGTATATATCGTATGTCCGAGCATATCTCTGTCAGGTTTGCCTGTGTAAGACTGAAATGTGTTAGGCACCTAGCCGCCCCATTAAGGTGGTTAGAAAATTTAGAGTTTTTTAAATTTCACCTAAGATGCCCCAGTAAATTGGGGATGTTGGCATAAACAGAACTGCCTGTCATTCCCTGTTGCCAACTGTGGCGCTAATTGCAGTGGATGCTAAACAACTTATTTTCCATATTAGGGTTTCAAAATTAAACCTAAAACATGATTTTTAAACAAATTTTTTTTCAAACTTGACTTTATACCTTATTGTGACTGACAATCTTATCTTGCGTGTGGCGATCTTTCTGCCTATGATAATTAATTAATTTTATCCAGTATGCCTGTTTTGTGAATGCGTGTTGGGCAGTGACTATACATGGTCCTCATTTGTCTCTTGCAGAAGGTCGACATGGAACTTGACCTCACACAAGCCCTCGGCGGAATCCGCTCAAAACGGTCAGTCACTGTAATGTAGTTGCTTTACATGTTTCATTTACGACATTCCGTGTACCAAAACTGAGTTTGTGTTTTGCTGGTCTCGAATATAAATTACTTCCGTTCAATGACTGCCATGCGTCTGTCATTGATTGTGTGTGTGTGTATCCTAACCGACAGTCATTAAACATATCTGCGTATTGTAATAACTATCTCTTACATGATATTAAATATGTGTAAATATTTTATTTGGCTATTTGCTAGATGTGACACTGTTTAATTAAAACAGCACAGCAGCTATCACTGGAAGGTAACAAATAAGTGGCATCACATATAATCTATTGTGGTGTTACCATTTACAATAATTATGATGATGCAAAAATCTTTGATGTGATAAGCATTAAAATACTGTTACGTTGTGTTGTAGCTACTCCATGGTCATTGAGAACGGGGATGTGTTGTAGTTACTCCATGGTCATTGAGAATGGGGTTGTGTTGTAGTTACTCCATAGTCATTGAGAACGGGGTTGTGTTGTAGTTACTCCATGGTCATTGAGAACGGGGTTGTGTTGTATCTACTCCATGGTCATTGAGAACGGGGTTGTGTTGTAGTTACTCCATGGTCATTGAGAACGGGGTTGTGTTGTAGTTACTCCATGGTCATTGAGGACGGGGTTGTGTTGTAGTTACTCCATGGTCATTGAGGAGGGGGTTGTGTTGTAGTTACTCCATGGTCATTGAGAACGGGGTTGTGTTGTAGTTACTCCATGGTCATTGAGGAGGGGGTTGTGTTGTAGTTACTCCATGGTCATTGAGAACGGGGTTGTGTTGTAGCTACTCCATGGTCATTGAGAACGGGGTTGTGTTGTAGTTACTCCATGATCATTGAGGACGGGGTTGTGTTGTAGCTACTCCAAGGTCATTGAGAACGGGGTTGTGTTGTAGTTACTCCATGGTCATTGAGGAGGGGGTTGTGTTGTAGTTACTCCATTGTCATTGAGGAGTGGGTTGTGTTGTAGTTACTCCATGGTCATTGAGGAGGGGGTTGTGTTGTAGTTACTCCATGGTCATTGAGAACGGGGTTGTGTTATAGCTACTCCATGGTCATTGAGGAGGGGGTTGTGTTGTAGTTACTCCATGGTCATTGAGGAGGGGGTTGTGTTGTAGTTACTCCATGGTCATTGAGAACGGGGTTGTGTTGTAGTTACTCCATGGTCATTGAGGACGGGGTTGTGTTGTAGTTACTCCATGATCATTGAGGACAGGGTTGTGTTGTAGCTACTCCAAGGTCATTGAGAACGGGGTTGTGTTGTAGTTACTCCATGGTCATTGAGGAGGGGGTTGTGTTGTAGTTACTCCATGGTCATTGAGGAGGGGGTTGTGTTGTAGTTACTCCATGGTCATTGAGGAGGGGGTTGTGTTGTAGTTACTCCATGGTCATTGAGAACGGGGTTGTGTTATAGTTACTCCATGGTCATTGAGGAGGGGGTTGTGTTGTAGTTACTCCATGGTCATTGAGGAGGGGGTTGTGTTGTAGTTACTCCATGGTCATTGAGAACGGGGTTGTGTTGTAGCTACTCCATGGTCATTGAGGACGGGGTTGTGTTGTAGCTACTCCATGGTCATTGAGGACGGGGTTGTGTTGTAGCTACTCCATGGTCATTGAGAACGGGGTTGTGTTGTAGTTACTCCATGGTCATTGAGAACGGGGTTGTGTTGTAGTTACTCCATGGTCATTGAGGACGGGGTTGTGTTGTAGCTACTCCAAGGTAATTGAGAACGGGGTTGTGTTGTAGTTACTCCATGGTCATTGAGAACGGGGTTGTGTTGTAGTTACTCCATGGTCATTGAGGACGGGTTGTGTTGTAGCTACTCCATGGTCATTGAGGACGGGGTTGTGTTGTAGCTACTCCATGGTCATTGAGAACGGGGTTGTGTTGTAGTTACTCCATGGTCAATGAGAACGGGGTTGTGTTGTAGCTACTCCATGGTCATTGAGAACGGGGTTATGTTGTAGCTACTCCATGGTCATTGAGAACGGGGTTGTGTTGTAGTTACTCCATGGTCATTGAGGACGGGGTTGTGTTGTAGCTACTCCAAGGTCATTGAGAACGGGGTTGTGTTGTAGTTACTCCATGGTCATTGAGGACGGGGTTGTGTTGTAGCTACTCCATGGTCATTGAGAACGGGGTTGTGTTGTAGCTACTCCATAGTCATTGAGAACGGGGTTGTGTTGTAGTTACTCCATGGTCATTGAGGATGGGGTTGTGTTGTAGTTACTCCATGGTCATTGAGAACGGGGTTGTGTTATAGCTACTCCATGGTCATTGAGAACGGGGTTGTGTTGTAGCTACTCCATGGTCATTGAGAACGGGGTTGTGTTGTAGTTACTCCATGGTCATTGAGGACGGGGTTGTGTTGTAGCTACTCCATGGTCATTGAGGACGGGGTTGTGTTGTAGCTACTCCATGGTCATTGAGAACGGGGTTGTGTTGTAGTTACTCCATGGTCATTGAGGAGGGGGTTGTGTTGTAGTTACTCCATGGTCATTGAGAACGGGGTTGTGTTGTAGTTACTCCATGGTCATTGAGGAGGGGGTTGTGTTGTAGTTACTCCATGGTCATTGAGAACGGGGTTGTGTTGTAGTTACTCCATGGTCATTGAGAACGGGGTTGTGTTGTAGCTACTCCATGGTCATTGAGAACGGGGTTGTGTTGTAGCTACTCCATGGTCATTGAGGAGGGGGTTGTGTTGTAGCTACTCCATGGTCATTGAGGAGGGGGTTGTGTTGTAGTTACTCCATGGTCATTGAGAATGGGGTTGTGTTGTAGCTACTCCATGGTCATTGAGGACGGGGTTGTGTTGTAGTTACTCCATGGTCATTGAGGAGGGGGTTGTGTTGTAGTTACTCCATGGTCATTGAGAACGGGGTTGTGTTGTAGCTACTCCATGGTCATTGAGGACGGGGTTGTGTTGTAGCTACTCCATGGTCATTGAGGAGGGGGTTGTGTTGTAGTTACTCCATGGTCATTGAGAACGGGGTTGTGTTGTAGTTACTCCATGGTCATTGAGGACGGGGTTGTGTTGTAGCTACTCCATGGTCATTGAGAACGGGGTTGTGTTGTAGTTACTCCATGGTCATTGAGGAGGGGGTTGTGTTGTAGTTACTCCATGGTCATTGAGGAGGGGGTTGTGTTGTAGTTACTCCATGGTCATTGAGAACGGGGTTGTGTTATAGCTACTCCATGGTCATTGAGGAGGGGGTTGTGTTGTAGTTACTCCATGGTCATTGAGGAGGGGGTTGTGTTGTAGTTACTCCATGGTCATTGAGAACGGGGTTGTGTTGTAGTTACTCCATGGTCATTGAGGACGGGGTTGTGTTGTAGTTACTCCATGATCATTGAGGACGGGGTTGTGTTGTAGCTACTCCAAGGTCATTGAGAACGGGGTTGTGTTGTAGTTACTCCATGGTCATTGAGGAGGGGGTTGTGTTGTAGTTACTCCATGGTCATTGAGGAGGGGGTTGTGTTGTAGTTACTCCATTGTCATTGAGGAGGGGGTTGTGTTGTAGTTACTCCATGGTCATTGAGAACGGGGTTGTGTTATAGCTACTCCATGGTCATTGAGGAGGGGGTTGTGTTGTAGTTACTCCATGGTCATTGAGGAGGGGGTTGTGTTGTAGTTACTCCATGGTCATTGAGAACGGGGTTGTGTTGTAGCTACTCCATGGTCATTGAGGACGGGGTTGTGTTGTAGCTACTCCATGGTCATTGAGGACGGGGTTGTGTTGTAGCTACTCCATGGTCATTGAGAACGGGGTTGTGTTGTAGTTACTCCATGGTCATTGAGAACGGGGTTGTGTTGTAGTTACTCCATGGTCATTGAGGACGGGGTTGTGTTGTAGCTACTCCAAGGTAATTGAGAACGGGGTTGTGTTGTAGTTACTCCATGGTCATTGAGAACGGGGTTGTGTTGTAGTTACTCCATGGTCATTGAGGATGGGGTTGTGTTGTAGCTACTCCATGGTCATTGAGGACGGGGTTGTGTTGTAGCTACTCCATGGTCATTGAGAACGGGGTTGTGTTGTAGTTACTCCATGGTCAATGAGAACGGGGTTGTGTTGTAGCTACTCCATGGTCATTGAGAACGGGGTTATGTTGTAGCTACTCCATGGTCATTGAGAACGGGGTTGTGTTGTAGTTACTCCATGGTCATTGAGGACGGGGTTGTGTTGTAGCTACTCCAAGGTCATTGAGAACGGGGTTGTGTTGTAGTTACTCCATGGTCATTGAGGACGGGGTTGTGTTGTAGCTACTCCATGGTCATTGAGAACGGGGTTGTGTTGTAGCTACTCCATAGTCATTGAGATCGGGGTTGTGTTGTAGTTACTCCATGGTCATTGAGGATGGGGTTGTGTTGTAGTTACTCCATGGTCATTGAGAACGGGGTTGTGTTATAGCTACTCCATGGTCATTGAGAACGGGGTTGTGTTGTAGCTACTCCATGGTCATTGAGAACGGGGTTGTGTTGTAGCTACTCCATGGTCATTGAGGACGGGGTTGTGTTGTAGCTACTCCATGGTCATTAGAACGGGGTTGTGTTGTAGTTACTCCATGGTCATTGAGGAGGGGGTTGTGCTGTAGTTACTCCATGGTCATTGAGAACGGGGTTGTGTTGTAGTTACTCCATGGTCATTGAGAACGGGGTTGTGTTGTAGTTACTCCATGGTCATTGAGGACGGGGTTGTGTTGTAGCTACTCCATGGTCATTGAGAACGGGGTTGTGTTGTAGCTACTCCATGGTTATTGAGGACGGGGTTGTGTTGTAGCTACTCCATGGTCATTGAGAACGGGGTTGTGTTGTAGCTACTCCATGGTCATTGAGAACGGGGTTGTGTTGTATTTACTCCATGGTCATTGAGAACGGGGTTGTGTTGTAGCTACTCCATGGTCATTGAGGACGGGGTTGTGTTGTAGCTACTCCATGGTCATTGAGAACGGGGTTGTGTTGTAGTTACTCCATGGTCATTGAGGAGGGGGTTGTGTTGTAGTTACTCCATGGTCATTGAGAACGGGGTTGTGTTGTAGTTACTCCATGGTCATTGAGGAGGGGGTTGTGTTGTAGTTACTCCATGGTCATTGAGAACGGGGTTGTGTTGTAGTTACTCCATGGTCATTGAGAACGGGGTTGTGTTGTAGCTACTCCATGGTCATTGAGAACGGGGTTGTGTTGTAGCTACTCCATGGTCATTGAGGAGGGGGTTGTGTTGTAGCTACTCCATGGTCATTGAGGAGGGGGTTGTGTTGTAGTTACTCCATGGTCATTGAGAATGGGGTTGTGTTGTAGCTACTCCATGGTCATTGAGGACGGGGTTGTGTTGTAGTTACTCCATGGTCATTGAGGAGGGGGTTGTGTTGTAGTTACTCCATGGTCATTGAGAACGGGGTTGTGTTGTAGCTACTCCATGGTCATTGAGGACGGGGTTGTGTTGTAGCTACTCCATGGTCATTGAGGACGGGGTTGTGTTGTAGTTACTCCATGGTCATTGAGGACGGGGTTGTGTTATAGCTACTCCATGGTCATTGAGAACGGGGTTGTGTTGTAGTTACTCCATGGTCATTGAGAACGGGGTTGTGTTGTAGTTACTCCATGGTCATTGAGAACGGGGTTGTGTTGTAGTTACTCCATGGTCATTGAGGACGGGGTTGTGTTGTAGTTACTCCATGGTCATTGAGAACGGGGTTGTGTTGTAGTTACTCCATGGTCATTGAGAACGGGGTTGTGTTGTAGTTACTCCATGGTCATTGAGAACGGGGTTGTGTTGTAGTTACTCCATGGTCATTGAGAACGGGGTTGTGTTGTAGTTACTCCATGGTCATTGAGGACGGGGTTGTGTTGTAGTTACTCCATGGTCATTGAGAACGGGGTTGTGTTGTAGTTACTCCATGGTCATTGAGGACGGGGTTGTGTTGTAGTTACTCCTTGGTCATTGAGAATGGGGTTGTGTTGTAGTTACTCCATGGTCATTGAGGACGGGGTTGTGTTGTAGTTACTCCATGGTCATTGAGGACGGGGTTGTGTTGTAGTTACTCCATGGTCATTGAGGACGGGGTTGTGACACAGCTGAATGTCGAGCCAGACGGGAAGGGCCTCAGCTGCAGCTTAGCACCAGACATTCTCAAGAGTCTGTGAGACAGTCACACTCTCATGTATCAATGATGGTTCCAAATTGACATGTTTTGAGATCTCATGTGCTACCAGGAAAGCTTACATTTATATAGTGTGATATTTATTTGTAATATTCTGCTCAAAATGTGATATGTAAGAAAACAGGATGCTCCCGTCACACTGTGTGCCATATTGTTCATTTTGTAAGTGACAGTGTTTGTAAATACAGAGCTGAAACAACCCAGTCTTGTCTCCATAAATGCAACATTCTATAGTAGTCTGTAATCCATTGTAGCCTGTGGTGACATGTGTCAGGCTGCGGCATCCCCATAAGCCAGGGGTGGTAGTTGACTACCCCTGGCAGACATCCCTACAAGTCAAGGGTTGCCTAGTTGTTTCCAGCACTCGGCAACGTTCTATTAACTGAATAGTCTGTATATATTGTGGTTACAATGTTATGATCGTATGAGGTCTCATTCAACTAGCCAGCCTTTTTAGAACATTATCGCCAAGCCGACCTTCCTATGCTGGCACTGACGGTGGTCACTGCCAGGGTGCTTGTCGCCCTCAGTGGTTCTTTTACATCTCACATTGAGACGGGTCCGACATTAATGTAATCTCCGAGTCACGAGGGTGGTAGTTGACTACCCCTGGCAGACATCCCCACAGGTCAGGGGTGGTACTTGACTACACTACCCCTGGCAGACATCCTCACAAGTCAGGGGTGGTAGTTGACTACACTACCCCTGGCAGACCTCACCACAAGCATACACAATTTGTGGAAGTTAGCTGAATCAGTTGTACTTCCTCCTACACAATGCGTGAAAGTTAACTGAATCAGTTGTACTTCCTCCTACACAATGCGTGGAAGTTAGCTGAATCAGTTGTGCTTCCTCCTACAGAATGCGTGCAAGTTAACTGAATCAGTTGTACTTCCTCCTACACAATGCGTAAAAGTTAGCTGAATCAGTTGTACTTCCTCCTACAGAATGCGTAGAAGTTAGCTGAATCAGTTGTACTTCCTCCTACACAATGCGTGGAAGTTAGCTGAATCAGTTGTACTTCCTCCTACACAATGCGTGGAAGTTAACTGAATCAGTTGTACTTCCTCCTACACAATGCGTGGAAGTTAGCTGAATCAGTTGTACTTCCTCCTACACAATGCGTGGAAGTTAGCTGAATCAATTGTACTTCCTCCTACACAATGCGTGGAAGTTAGCTGAATCAATTGTACTTCCTCCTACACAATGCGTGGAAGTTAACTGAATCAGTTGAACTTCATCCTACACAATGCGTGGTAGTTAGCTAAATCAGTTATACTTCCTCCTACACAATGCATGAAAGTTAGCTGAATCAGTTGTACTTCCTCCTACAGAATGCGTGGAAGTTAACTGAATCAGTTGTACTTCCTCCTATACAATGCGTGGAAGTTAACTGAATCAGTTGTACTTCCTCCTACACAATGCGTGGAAGTTAGCTGAATCAGTTGTACTTCCTCCTACACAATGCGTGGAAGTTAACTGAATCAGTTGAACTTCATCCTACACAATGCGTAGAAGTTAGCTGAATCAGTTGTATACTTCCTCCTACACAATGCATAGAAGTTAGCTGAATCAGTTGTATATTTCCTCCTACACAATGCATAGAAGTTAGCTGAATCAGTTGTATACTTCCTCCTACTCAATGCGTAGAAGTTAGCTGAATCAGTTGTACTTCCTCCTACTCAATGCGTAGAAGTTAACTGAATCAGTTGTATACTTCCTCCTACACAATGCGTAGAAGTTAGCTGAATCAATTGTACTTCCTCCTACACAATGCGTGGAAGTTAGCTGAATCAGTTGTATACTTCCTCCTACACAATGCGTAGAAGTTAGCTGAATCAGTTGTATACTTCCTCCTACACAATTCATAGAAGTTAGCTGAATCGGTTGTATACTTCCTCCTACACAATGCGTAGAAGTTAGCTGAATCAGTTGTATACTTCCTCCTACACAATGCGTAGAAGTTAGCTGAATCAGTTGTATACTTCCTCCTACACAATGCGTAGAAGTTAGTTGAATCAGTTGTATACTTCCTCCTACACAATTCATAGAAGTTAGCTAAATCGGTTGTATACTTCCTCCTACACAATGCGTGGAAGTTAGCTGAATCAGTTGTATACTTCCTCCTACACAATGCGTAGAAGTTAACTGAATCAGTTGAACTTCATCCTACACAATGCGTGGTAGTTAGCTAAATCAGTTATACTTCCTCCTACACAATGCATGAAAGTTAGCTGAATCAGTTGTACTTCCTCCTACAGAATGCGTGGAAGTTAACTGAATCAGTTGTACTTCCTCCTATACAATGCGTGGAAGTTAACTGAATCAGTTGTACTTCCTCCTACACAATGCGTGGAAGTTAGCTGAATCAGTTGTACTTCCTCCTACACAATGCGTGGAAGTTAACTGAATCAGTTGAACTTCATCCTACACAATGCGTAGAAGTTAGCTGAATCAGTTGTATACTTCCTCCTACACAATTCATAGAAGTTAGCTGAATCAGTTGTATATTTCCTCCTACACAATGCATAGAAGTTAGCTGAATCAGTTGTATACTTCCTCCTACTCAATGCGTAGAAGTTAGCTGAATCAGTTGTACTTCCTCCTACACAATGCGTGGAAGTTAGCTGAATCAGTTGTATACTTCCTCCTACACAATGCGTAGAAGTTAACTGAATCAGTTGTACTTCCTCCTACACAATGCGTGGAAGTTAACTGAATCAGTTGAACTTCATCCTACACAATGCGTGGTAGTTAGCTAAATCAGTTATACTTCCTCCTACACAATGCATGAAAGTTAGCTGAATCAGTTGTACTTCCTCCTACAGAATGCGTGGAAGTTAACTGAATCAGTTGTACTTCCTCCTATACAATGCGTGGAAGTTAACTGAATCAGTTGTACTTCCTCCTACACAATGCGTGGAAGTTAGCTGAATCAGTTGTACTTCCTCCTACACAATGCGTGGAAGTTAACTGAATCAGTTGAACTTCATCCTACACAATGCGTAGAAGTTAGCTGAATCAGTTGTATACTTCCTCCTACACAATTCATAGAAGTTAGCTGAATCAGTTGTATATTTCCTCCTACACAATGCATAGAAGTTAGCTGAATCAGTTGTATACTTCCTCCTACTCAATGCGTAGAAGTTAGCTGAATCAGTTGTACTTCCTCCTACTCAATGCGTAGAAGTTAACTGAATCAGTTGTATACTTCCTCCTACACAATGCGTAGAAGTTAGCTGAATCAATTGTACTTCCTCCTACACAATGCGTGGAAGTTAGCTGAATCAGTTGTATACTTCCTCCTACACAATGCGTAGAAGTTAGCTGAATCAGTTGTATACTTCCTCCTACACAATGCGTAGAAGTTAGCTGAATCAGTTGTATACTTCCTCCTACACAATTCATAGAAGTTAGCTGAATCGGTTGTATACTTCCTCCTACACAATGCGTGGAAGTTAGCTGAATCAGTTGTATACTTCCTCCTACACAATGCGTAGAAGTTAACTGAATCAGTTGTACTTCCTCCTACACAATGCGTGGAAGTTAGCTGAATCAGTTGTACTTCCTCCTACACAATGCGTGGAAGTTAACTGAATCAGTTGTACTTCCTCCTACACAATGCGTGGAAGTTAGCTGAATCAGTTGTACTTCCTCCTACGCAATGCGTGGAAGTTAGCTGAATCAATTGTACTTCCTCCTACACAATGCGTGGAAGTTAACTGAATCAGTTGAACTTCATCCTACACAATGCGTGGTAGTTAGCTAAATCAGTTATACTTCCTCCTACACAATGCATGAAAGTTAGCTGAATCAGTTGTACTTCCTCCTACAGAATGCGTGGAAGTTAACTGAATCAGTTGTACTTCCTCCTATACAATGCGTGGAAGTTAACTGAATCAGTTGTACTTCCTCCTACACAATGCGTGGAAGTTAGCTGAATCAGTTGTACTTCCTCCTACACAATGCGTGGAAGTTAACTGAATCAGTTGAACTTCATCCTACACAATGCGTAGAAGTTAGCTGAATCAGTTGTATACTTCCTCCTACACAATGCATAGAAGTTAGCTGAATCAGTTGTATATTTCCTCCTACACAATGCATAAAAGTTAGCTGAATCAGTTGTATACTTCCTCCTACTCAATGCCTAGAAGTTAGCTGAATCAGTTGTACTTCCTCCTACTCAATGCGTAGAAGTTAACTGAATCAGTTGTATACTTCCTCCTACACAATGCGTAGAAGTTAGCTGAATCAATTGTACTTCCTCCTACACAATGCGTGGAAGTTAACTGAATCAGTTGAACTTCATCCTACACAATGCGTGGTAGTTAGCTAAATCAGTTATACTTCCTCCTACACAATGCATGAAAGTTAGCTGAATCAGTTGTACTTCCTCCTACAGAATGCGTGGAAGTTAACTGAATCAGTTGTACTTCCTCCTATACAATGCGTGGAAGTTAACTGAATCAGTTGTACTTCCTCCTACACAATGCGTGGAAGTTAGCTGAATCAGTTGTACTTCCTCCTACACAATGCGTGGAAGTTAGCTGAATCAGTTGTACTTCCTCCTACACAATGCGTGGAAGTTAACTGAATCAGTTGTACTTCCTCCTACACAATGCGTGGAAGTTAGCTGAATCAGTTGTACTTCCTCCTACACAATGCGTGGAAGTTAGCTGAATCAATTGTACTTCCTCCTACACAATGCGTGGAAGTTAACTGAATCAGTTGAACTTCATCCTACACAATGCGTGGTAGTTAGCTAAATCAGTTATACTTCCTCCTACACAATGCATGAAAGTTAGCTGAATCAGTTGTACTTCCTCCTACAGAATGCGTGGAAGTTAACTGAATCAGTTGTACTTCCTCCTATACAATGCGTGGAAGTTAACTGAATCAGTTGTACTTCCTCCTACACAATGCGTGGAAGTTAGCTGAATCAGTTGTACTTCCTCCTACACAATGCGTGGAAGTTAACTGAATCAGTTGAACTTCATCCTACACAATGCGTAGAAGTTAGCTGAATCAGTTGTATACTTCCTCCTACACAATGCATAGAAGTTAGCTGAATCAGTTGTATATTTCCTCCTACACAATGCATAGAAGTTAGCTGAATCAGTTGTATACTTCCTCCTACTCAATGCGTAGAAGTTAGCTGAATCAGTTGTACTTCCTCCTACTCAATGCGTAGAAGTTAACTGAATCAGTTGTATACTTCCTCCTACACAATGCGTAGAAGTTAGCTGAATCAATTGTACTTCCTCCTACACAATGCGTGGAAGTTAACTGAATCAGTTGAACTTCATCCTACACAATGCGTGGTAGTTAGCTAAATCAGTTATACTTCCTCCTACACAATGCATGAAAGTTAGCTGAATCAGTTGTACTTCCTCCTACAGAATGCGTGGAAGTTAACTGAATCAGTTGTACTTCCTCCTATACAATGCGTGGAAGTTAACTGAATCAGTTGTACTTCCTCCTACACAATGCGTGGAAGTTAGCTGAATCAGTTGTACTTCCTCCTACACAATGCGTGGAAGTTAACTGAATCAGTTGAACTTCATCCTACACAATGCGTAGAAGTTAGCTGAATCAGTTGTATACTTCCTCCTACACAATGCATAGAAGTTAGCTGAATCAGTTGTATATTTCCTCCTACACAATGCATAGAAGTTAGCTGAATCAGTTGTATACTTCCTCCTACTCAATGCGTAGAAGTTAGCTGAATCAGTTGTACTTCCTCCTACTCAATGCGTAGAAGTTAACTGAATCAGTTGTATACTTCCTCCTACACAATGCGTAGAAGTTAGCTGAATCAATTGTACTTCCTCCTACACAATGCGTGGAAGTTAGCTGAATCAGTTGTATACTTCCTCCTACACAATGCGTAGAAGTTAGCTGAATCAGTTGTATACTTCCTCCTACACAATGCGTAGAAGTTAGCTGAATCAGTTGTATACTTCCTCCTACACAATTCATAGAAGTTAGCTGAATCGGTTGTATACTTCCTCCTACACAATGCGTGGAAGTTAGCTGAATCAGTTGTATACTTCCTCCTACACAATGCGTAGAAGTTAACTGAATCAGTTGTACTTCCTCCTACACAATGCGTGGAAGTTAGCTGAATCAGTTGTACTTCCTCCTACACAATGCGTGGAAGTTAACTGAATCAGTTGTACTTCCTCCTACACAATGCGTGGAAGTTAGCTGAATCAGTTGTACTTCCTCCTACACAATGCGTGGAAGTTAGCTGAATCAATTGTACTTCCTCCTACACAATGCGTGGAAGTTAACTGAATCAGTTGAACTTCATCCTACACAATGCGTGGTAGTTAGCTAAATCAGTTATACTTCCTCCTACACAATGCATGAAAGTTAGCTGAATCAGTTGTACTTCCTCCTACAGAATGCGTGGAAGTTAACTGAATCAGTTGTACTTCCTCCTATACAATGCGTGGAAGTTAACTGAATCAGTTGTACTTCCTCCTACACAATGCGTGGAAGTTAGCTGAATCAGTTGTATACTTCCTCCTACACAATGCATAGAAGTTAGCTGAATCAGTTGTATATTTCCTCCTACACAATGCATAGAAGTTAGCTGAATCAGTTGTATACTTCCTCCTACTCAATGCGTAGAAGTTAGCTGAATCAGTTGTACTTCCTCCTACTCAATGCGTAGAAGTTAACTGAATCAGTTGTATACTTCCTCCTACACAATGCGTAGAAGTTAGCTGAATCAATTGTACTTCCTCCTACACAATGCGTGGAAGTTAGCTGAAACAGTTGTATACTTCCTCCTACACAATGCGTAGAAGTTAGCTGAATCAGTTGTATACTTCCTCCTACACAATGCGTAGAAGTTAGCTGAATCAGTTGTATACTTCCTCCTACACAATTCATAGAAGTTAGCTGAATCGGTTGTATACTTCCTCCTACACAATGCGTGGAAGTTAGCTGAATCAGTTGTATACTTCCTCCTACACAATGCGTAGAAGTTAACTGAATCAGTTGTATACTTCCTCCTACACAATTCATAGAAGTTAGCGGAATCGGTTGTATACTTCCTCCTACACAATGCGTGGAAGTTAGCTGAATCGGTTGTATACTTCCTCCTACACAATGCGTAGAAGTTAACTGAATCAGTTGTATACTTCCTCCTACACAATTCATAGAAGTTAGCGGAATCGGTTGTATACTTCCTCCTACACAATGCGTAGAAGTTAACTGAATCAGTTGTATACTTCCTCCTACACAATTCATAGAAGTTAGCTGAATCGGTTGTATACTTCCTCCTACACAATGTGTAGAAGTTAGCTGAATCAGTTGTATATTTCCTCCTACTCAATGCGTAGAAGTTAGCTGAATCAGTTGTATACTTCCTCCTACTCAATGTGTAGAAGTTAGCTGAATCAGTTGTATATTTCCTCCTACTCAATGCGTAGAAGTTAGCTGAATCAGTTGTACTTCCTCCTACTCAATGTGTAGAAGTTAGCTGAATCAGTTGTATATTTCCTCCTACTCAATGCGTAGAAGTTAGCTGAATCAGTTGTACTTCCTCCTAGTCAATGCGTAGAAGTTAAGTGAATCAGTTGTATACTTCCTCCTACACAATGCGTAGAAGTTAGCTGAATCAGTTGTATACTTCCTCCTACACAATGTAGGAGGCAGTACAATGTGACTATACTATATGCATACCAGTCTTCACTGGCATGCATACAGTCTAGAGAGCTACTACCGGGTAAGCATGTCAGCACTTTACTTCCATCATAACCCTTAATGATCTGTAACTATTATTCACCAAAAAACAATTAATATTTACAATATAGTCCAAAGGACTTCAGGGCCTCTTGGCCAATTTTTTATATCATGCAAATGCGAGTTTTTTTTATTATACAAATGCATGCATTTATATTGTTTAAATACAAGTTTTTATGTTATTCAAATGCAAGTTTGAAATTACACCATTGCAAGTGTTCTGACAATATGCAAATGCTTGAAACGATTCCAATGCAAATGCTCCCTTACATAATTGCATGCAAATGCATTTATAGTTTTCATTCATTTTTTTGTAAGTGAAACGGGTAACAAAATACAAGTCGGTTTACATCAACCACAGTGAGCCAACTACTACTACATTGTGGGACTGCGGCAGTGCGGCACTGCGGCACTGCGGCACTGCTCATCACACGATGTGTCCATTGCACTTGGTATACATCAAGACCTCAAAGTGTACATCGGTCATCCTGGCACGGTCAGGTCGAAACAGTTTGTACTTTGCCTTGAAACTCCCACATATATCACTTAGCACATCGTAATGATCCAAAACACTAGGACGCTTGGATGCTGGCATCTTGAATAAATCAGTGAGTGAGTGACTTGTGGTAGTTAGCTCAGCTTATATGGTTATAGTCAACAGCAACGATTCGCACATGTGATCCACTGAACTGCTCCAATGGACAACTCTGTTATAAAAGTATTGTTAATGGCATAGCATTGGATGATCAAACAATTCACTTATGGCTTCCAGCCTTCCAATCATGCACTGCTTAAAGGAGTCTGTCCAGAGAGTCAATACCAAGCATGGATTAACCCAGTGGGCACAAACTGCTTGGTGTAGGACTGGAATCACACGTTACACAATAGTAATTAAGAGTTGCTCCAAAATGAGGTGGAGTCAAACTGAAAGACAGTACTGAAAAATCAATTTGCAGGTTCAACAGTGGGTTTATACTTTGTACAGACATCATATTTTGATGCTAATATTAATTAATTAAATGCAAATGTCATCAGTATAAATGTTGTTTTGACAAAACCGTTCAAGTTGGCACATGTGTAGCGTATGCGTGTGACTCGTTTTGTGCTTTTATGTGTCCTTCAACAAGACATGATAGGCCTACAGTAAAAAATGGAAATCGTTAAAATGTCATATTATTCTTACATTCACTAGCCAATATTAATGTCAGTTTTATACAGTTAATTTCCTGTGTTACTGTTTATAACATTTGTGTAAGTATTTCATAAAATCTACTGTAAATATGAGTCTTTATTCTCAACATTTATTCTCCATAAGGTAAGTTCTTATATAGCGCAATATCCAGTCCTTAGGACTGCTCAAAGCATTTTACATTTTACTCCCTGGCAGACCTGTTCAGTTGAACACCATCTCGACTTCTCTGGGAAGCATTCAGCCACGCTGCAATTAATGCACTATTCGTACACAAATATCAACCACTGTCTATAGCCAGGTACTCATTCATACAGCTGAGTGAACTGAATTATTTTGTATAATCTTTTAATACTTATTTATTAACTTTATTTAACTTATTCCATATTTTATTTTGTTATCTATTTATGTGTCTAACTTATATACTTTTAAAAAGCTATGTATTTTTTATTTATATGTACCAATTGCATATGCTTTTTTGCCTGAAATAAATGTATTAAAAAAGTAACAACCTGAGCAGGGGCTAAATAATTAAACACTAGACCTGGACAAACAAAGGGGCTTATTCAATTGGGCCAGGCTTCCTTTCCTCTCTGTCACAGAAGAGAGGAGCCCTTAATTGCAATCTCTGTAAATATATACTCAACTGCTAAAGACAATGAGATAAGGTCTGCCTGGTCGACTTTGTCTGTACTCGCTGTTAGCAGAAAGTTAGTGGAACTTGCTATTAATAATAGAGTATCAAAATTAGCATAATTATTCATCAATAAAATAAATAAAAATACTTGTAAAAGTGCACCCAATCAATTAAAATTGCCCTCGAGCACTTTACATACATGCACAAGTATATAAGTGTTTTACATAAAAAGAAATTCTAACTAAGAAATAAATATGTAAAAATGGGCCAAGTGGCCCTGAAGTCCTTTGGACTAATACATAATATATGTGACCCCGGCTGACCAAATGAGTGATAAGTTGGAAAAATTGTAACATTGTTTTCTTACATCCTTATAAAGGTTTGGTAGGGTGCTTTTACACGGTTTCAAAAAAAAAATATGACTGGTACAAAAATTGGCAGTTATGGAGCATTGAACATGGTAGGGATCAAAAAGTGAAAATTAAGAAAACGACTGTTGAAGTTTTACATTATATATGCAAATGGATTGCATGGAAATATTACATGCACAACATTCAAATGTGGCACACAGTATATAATATGTATGTTATGTTGCAATGATACACTGGAAGTACAAATGTGCTGCTACAAAGACTTATCAAGTTATGCCAGATTATGTCTTCATGTGTAAAACTAAGAGGACAGATTATTTGAGAGCAAAAGGTAAAATCACTGTTTGACACAGTTTAAAACCTACAGGCAACTGTCCGGTTTAACAGGGGTCTAGTGGCTTAATACTGTCTGGTGACACAAGCTACTGCCAGTGACCAATTACACATTAGTCACAGTTTCATTCAAACAATAGCAGGCAGAGAATCTTAGCTCCACAGCTGGGTATAATACACAACCAGGGGGCCCTGAACAAAATTATAAAACTAGTGGCTTAATGCTGTCTGTTGACACAAGCTACTGCTGTTGACCAATTATAGATTAGTCACAGTTTTCATCAAACAATAGCAGGCAGAGAATCTTAGCTCCACAGCTGGGTGTAATACACAACCAAAGCCACCACTGATTCATGGTCAAGTAGATTAGCTCAATGCACCAACTAAGACAATACACAACACTGTGAGTGAGTGTCCAGAGTGAGGCCTAAGCAGTGTCCTCATTGCTGAATAGATCAATTAAACCTGCCAAGTGGGTGACATTCTGCACAAGTGTTCATTAATTCTTAGTGATTGTTCAGAACACAAGACTGACCACATACCTAAACAAAGCGAATGTAATAGGTGAAGAACAGGCAGTGTTCAGATAGGGGTATTGGTTGAATTGTATTTGTCTCGACGCAAAAGGCTTTATTGTGCCTTCATCAATTCTAAGAAAGCATTTGATTTAGTAGACCGGTCCTCCCTGTGGTCTAAGATAATTTCATGCGGTATTAATGGTATTGTGTTGAAAGTTGTATACAACATATACAAAAATGCTAAATCATATATAAATCAGGGCCAGGCTGTGTCAGCCTTCTTCTCATGTGATGAATAGGTATGGCAAGGAGAAAACTTGTGTCCTTTGTTATTTGCTATTTACCTGAATCATTTTGAATACTGTTAGTCACAATTATAACGGACCTGACATGGCAGCTGGTGAAATTTACAACAACCTTAAGGATGATGATGTAGAAAATGTATGTTCTACTATATGCTGATGACACTAGAATGATTCAATCAAATACAGATTTCTTGCTTGTGTATAGCGGAACTATGTCAACTCTTCTAATGGTTGACATTTGGTTGTTTCAGGTGTCAACTATATTGTGAATCTGTAATTGTTAGTCTAAATTTATACAATTGATTTACACAGTACCTGTCTACACAAGGCATGGCAAGCGTAAACAGAACAGTAGAATGCATTTGATATAAATAAAATGTAGGATATTTCACTCTATAGTTGCCCAGAATATTAATTTTCTATGTTTGTCACCTACAGGTGACAGAATATTAATTTTCTATGTTTGTCACCTACATGTTTCTACAGACAATACATCTTTAACCAATAGACACCACAGTCACACCATTTTATAATAATTAAATGAACATCAAAATAAACACAACTTGCAATTATAGAAAATCAAGTTTTGAAGATAAAAAGTGTTAGGCAACTGTTCAGTCTAACAGGGGTCAAGTGTGTCTACTCTGCCTGGGCACCGTGACCAATTAAAGATTAGTCAAGGTCTCAATGGAACAGTAGCACTAGACTGCAGAGATTAGTCTTGGTGTTGACTTTGTGGCACAATAAACAAAATCTACTGTTGGGGGGTGGTCTCAAGGGCCCTTCTCAAAACTACATGACTAGATGATGTAAAACTTTTTGTACTTTGGGGGCTCCTTAGAATGATTCAATCAAATACAGATTTTTTGTATATAGTGGCAGCACCCTAAGATACATCTATGCAAAATTAGAAAAAAAGTTGCTGAACAGTTTTTGAAAAAATAGGCCAAATGTTACATTTTTACAAGTTTTGGGGTCCTTGGAGGCCCTAGGGAGCCCTTAAAATGATTCAATCAAATACAGATTTCTTGTGCATAGTGGCAGTGCCCTAAGATATGTCTATGCAAAATTAGAGAAAAAGTTGCTGAACGGTTTCTGAGATACGGCAGCTAACGGCGGACGCAGAGTGATGGCAATAGTCCCTTGGACCTTCGGCCAAAGGACTAAAATATATAACCTTATCTTAAGTTTAGTTTAAAAAAAGGAGATCAATAAAAAAACGTTTAAATAAATTAAGACATTCTTAAAAACTACTATAAATACATTCATTTATACAAGAATAACCATAAATATGTTAAAAACTAATAAAACAAAAATATACTTATCAATAGAAAGCACATAAAATGTCCTCGTCAGTGAATTATAAAAAACACTTGTTTAAAAAGGTGAGTCTTCAAAAGTATTTTAAACACTTGTAATGATGTTGCTGTCCTGAGCGTAGGAGGCGAATTGTTCCATAGAACCGCTGAACAAACTGCGAAACGGGATTCACCATGAGTAACAGTTTGTGAGGCCAGTACGAACAAAAGGCGAGGCTGCGAGGTAGATGGTCGAGTTCTGTTGATGGTACGGTAGCCAATTAACTCACTTATGTAGTCCGGCGCTTGACCATTCAAGGCACAATACGTAAACACCAGCACTTTGTAGGTCGGTCTCAAATGAACGGGTAGCCAGTGTAAACGCTGCAACACAGGCGTGATGTGTTCGTATTTCCTCGTGCGAGTAATTAGGCGAGCGGCACAGTTCTGCACCCTTTGTAGACGTTGCATCACTGTGTGTGGGAGACCATAAAGAAGTGCATTCCCATAATCTAATCGGGATGTCATTAGTGCGTGAACAAGTGTCTTGCATGATTCTTCCGTCAGATGTGGCCGAATTCGCCCAATGTTTCTAATATGATAGAAGCAGCTTTTCAGTGTTGGCAATCTGCTGTTCCATTTTCAGGTTGCTATCAAATAGCACACCCAAACTGCGCACGCGCGATGATGGTTGAATTTGATGGCCGGCTACTGTGATGTATACATTAGTAGGCAGACTGCCGCGTTTCTTCGCAGGAGAAAAAACGATAGCCTCGGATTTCTCTATGTTCAGTTTTAACTGGTTTCTAGTCAACCATGCAGCAACTTCCGCAACACACAATTCCACCTTAGCCAGTGCCGCCACAATTGATTCATCTCGTTCAACCTTGAGGTAGATTTGAATGTCATCAGCATAACAGTGATGCTCCATGCCGTGTTTAGCAACAATATCTCCGATAGGTTTGGCGTACATGCAATACAAAGTAGGGCCCAACACCGACCCTTAGGGGACGCCACATGCCAAGATTGACTCAACCGACTCGGCACTTCCCACTGCCACGTTCTGATACCGTTCGCTAATGTATGATTTCAGCCACGCAAGTGCCTTATCGGTGATACCGAATGAGTGTTTAAGTCGAGTCATCAACAACTCATGATCGACTGTATCAAACGCGGACGACAAATCAAATATCACGAGAATTGTTGTACATTTCATATCCAGTGTTAAGCCCACTCCACCACCGCGCTTCTGGGCAGGTTTTGACGCGGCATCGAACTTGTAGCGAGAGGTATGTTGAAATGTGTAGCCAGATGGCACAAGTTCTTTTATTATCTGATTGTCAGTGTCTGTTCCAAGCCAGGTTTCTGTCAACGCCAATACGTCGATGTCCCTGGAAATTACCAGGTCTGCCAGCGACAAAGCTTTAGTTCGAACTAACCGAGCATTGAGACAACACATCGTCAGTGGAACGTCACATGCATGATGTTTAATGCAGTGTAAATTTACCAGATGGGCTGCATTATTTGCTCTGGCAACATTTGCAGCTCGTGTAGCATACTCCAAATGGTCAGTAATCCGCGTTGGGATCGCGTGTTGTTTGCGCGTGCCCCCTCGTTTGCCACGCAAAGTTGGACATGTCGCAGACAGTCCTAAACGTCTTATTAAGGAATACGTCACATCCGGCAATCGGGGAGTGACACCCCTGGAGCCAGGCCAAAGAGCCCGAATGAAGCACATCGTCGCACAATTACAGCCTGCCAAGTTATGTAACTCACGGGCGTTGTCAGGGGCCGGTTTCATGAAGCGGCTAAGAACGTTCTTAACGCTAAGATGATTGTCTTAGTAAATTACGTGATTTTTTAAATATAAGCGGACAGGAGTTTATGCGAACACGTGACGCTAAGTAGTTGCGTAACTTTAAGTACGCTTCATGAAACCGGCCCGGTCTGCAGGAACCTGAAGTCGACTACAACTTCGTCAACGTCACGGATGGCTGACGGCATTCATTTATAACATTTAAAAATCATAGATAACGTACACCGTCTTGGCGTATAAAAAGTGTACCATGAGAATCACTGTAGTTTCACGAACAAACAATGGTATTTGTGATCCTCAGTGCAGCGTAAATCCATTGAAAAACACGATAATTTCCAGAGAACAATTTGGCCTGCTGCCTGTTAGGCGCTACCATCAACATCAGATACAGATCTATAAGGCTCTAAGAACTTCACTGATTGCATTTCATGGATACAATTATCAAGGTGAATTACATTTCTCATTTGCCAGCACATCAAAGTCAAGGTCCAGGTTTTTAAATCTGTCAACCGATACTTTAACCTAATACACCCATTCTCCAAAATTGCTGCAAAGTTATACATTTGTGTCTGACTCTGTATAAAAGAATGAGCTGCTAGACAGACAACTATAGACACCAGACAGACGAATCCCCAGGTAAAGATCCGGACAATTCCACTTTTTAATCAAATGCCAATGTTTTTTATTCAAATGCCAATGTTTTTTATTCAAATGCAAATGTTTTTTATCCTGAAACTCTAATGTAAGTGCAAATGCGACATATTAAAATGCATTTGAACCAAAGCCTGAACTCTGGATGTAGATTTCGGTACTATGGCAGTAGACCATGAGATTATCCCAAGAAATTAGAAAAACATGAGGTTTACCATCAAAGGGACACACACAAACATATATATATTATAGGGATGAAGCCTTTTAATTGAAACATCAAAGACCATCTCGGTGTCACAGCTGTCATCTTTATTACACTCCTGTTATTGTATTTATATACACACGTGTCAATTCTGTAAGATCGGGAATGCACAAACTAAATGCCACTGCTGGCTCCCCCTACTCATATAACCTTGCGACAGGTCACCCGCAGCAACGGGCTGGAATTCCGGCCGAGCTGCAAATATTATGTCCAGTGTACAATGTACAGGATTTAACCATTTTGTACATGATGTTGGCTATTTATAGATTTCCAAAACGACTACTTATAAATGTCCAACAGCTTGCAAGAAGTGATCTGCTCCTCCTTAGGGAAGGTCACATAAGTTCACAAAGTGCCAAAATACATTAACTATTGTGTAAAGGACGGTAGTTGGGTTGGTCTTATTTTCATCACATATTGCAGAGAAAATAAATGGCTACAGTGGTGCCGCCTAGTGTGTGAAACATGTTAATGCAAATTGATGCCAAAGCCATTTTAGATTGCAAAAATCACAAGTCCCTCCCTACGTATCGACGGGTTTGATTGAATCAATGCTAAATGCACAACATTCTGACTGTGAACTTAGGAGGCGATCCCTTGATTGCCCAAATATGGTCAGTTTTATGTAGGAACATAACACAACAGAACTGTGGAAAAATATTCTAAAGGGTAAATTTTTTTTGTATTTTACCACAAACTGAAATAGGAGATCTACATTATGTAAAACATAATTACATGCTGAGTTTATTCAAGTTAATGCAACAATTCATGAGTAACAAATGTGTACATTCAAGTTAATGGCTCCCACTGGTGGTAATATCTTCTGTATAGACACCACATTATCACTGCTAAATTAAATCATAGCATGTTACAAAAATCAACTGCTTACTATAATTAAAATGATATAATTTGTTTCCCGCCACGATGTAGAATATTATGTACATACTGTGTGAATCAGCAAGATTGATCATGTAGTGCATGGCATCTTTGTGCTGAACATTAATAATGTTAACAACAATATTTTCACAAAGAAACGAACATAGAAAACAACATGTCAGAGTTGTCCTATTAAAGCTTCAATAATGCTATTTAATGCGAGAATAAAGAGGGTTGTTCATCATTTGCTGGGTGTCCTTGCACAGCAATGGGATGTGTGAATAATAATTTAAACTTGATTTTCTACCCAGAAGTCAGTGGGGTGCAGCGGTCTAGACGATAGAGTATTGGACTATTGATCAAGGGGCTGAGGTTTGAGCACGTCTGCCGTTGGAAACTTGGGTTTTCATTCATCCCATATTGTCTGTTGGAAGAGACTATGAGCCGTTGATTCCTTCTCCCTTGTGTCTGCCACGTGGAGTGTAGCATCACACCCAGGGGCAAATGTGTAACCTGCAGTCGACTCACAGAGGTGGGATCTCAATCTCTAAACTCCAACTGGCAGCAATATTCTGACATAAGGACTCTGCTAATTATTGAAGTAGAAATATTGGGACCTACCACTATGGTGTTTTGTCATGGTATAAACTACCAGAAATATCTATAAAAAAAACGCTCCTTAAAATGGTATCACTGAGACTGACAATCCGAGAATGAAATTACCAAGGCATAATATGACAATCAGACTAATGTTAGTTAACAAAATAAGCATGCAAACACATTAAATGCCATCATCATGTGCGTCTCTGCAGTCGTTACTACACGTGGTGACACCTGGTGGCAGTAGGCAGCAGTGGCCGACCCGCGTCAAGTAATTCTGCCTTGCTCCATCGTCGCGTCCAATTTCTTACATCCATCACATAATTTATATTCACCGTTCTCACAAATACAATAGACTATTTACAAGCGTCCTTCGAGGCTGACTGTACAGATGGCGGTGGGAGGCGAGTGTTGTCAGATGGGCTTATACAGCAGCGTCGTTACGTACTTCTTCCTGTACCTCACCGTCGCACTGAGCACCATCACTCCGTCCTGGAAACAGACACAACATTAAGCTTCATTTATTTATATTTTCATCTAGCTAAATCAATTTTTATGTTATGTAAGTTGACAACATACATCAAATGAAACACTGCAAATCATCTGTCCCTTGAATCGACTGAAAGTGTTGTAGGGGGAACAAGTAGAGGACAGTGGGCGATTGTTTGTGCTAGTTCACCGGCTGTCGAAGATGTTCATAAAGAGGGGTGAATGAACCATTCATATTAATTTCATGTCTCATGATTTTAGCAAATTTATGAATTCTTAACTACAGATCTGTGTTGGAGCATAATTAAATGTGTGTGTGTGTGTGTGTGTGTGTGTGTGTGTGTGTGTGTGTGTGTGTGTGTGTGTGTGTGTGTGTGTGTGTGTGTGTGCGTGTGTGTGCGTGTGTGTGCGTGCATATAATACAAACTGAGAAACAACATGTCAAATACAAACATGCCATTCCTGAAAGATCACGAGTAATGAGGTGTTGGTGGACATTTTATTCTTCATAAATAAATATGCTGAAGAGAAGTTTATAACTTCTAAAATTATAAACATTGAACTTGATGAATTTAATATAAAAATGTGCAGTTGTTTGTGACCCGGTATCTTGGAGGGTGGGTTTCTGCCACACTTAATTCCTTTAAAAGAAAGCCTACTAAAATGTTGTCAGCTAGTGGTAATACATAAAACCATATCGTATAGAGTTAACCCGATTGCCATCCATAGGTAAATCACCAGACAGCAAATGAACAAGGACCTGTTCTATTTATAGGATACCCACTCATCCAACATAATTATTTAGATGAGCATCCTATTGAAACTATTGCCAATTGGGATGTGAGTTGAGCAAATTGAATGAAAACCTACCTTTATAGAGAGAGCATACAGATGATTCAACATGACGTGGTTGGGTTCTGGCAACAACGTTGGCTCACACTGCAATGTCAGAGAACTTACAGTAATACAACAAGATCAATCAAACACAACGCAACAAACACTCAAAAGATCAGGGTCTGTTTCACTAACATTCTTATCAACTCAAAAGATCACGGCCCGTTTCTCTAACATTCTTATCAACTCAAAAGATCAGGGTCTGTTTCACTAACATTCTTATCAACTCAAAAGATCACGGCCCGTTTCTCTAACATTCTTATCAACTCAAAAGATCAGGATCTGTTTCACTAACATTCTTATCAACTCAAAAGATCACGGCCCGTTTCTCTAACATTCTTATCAACTCAAAAGATCAGGGTCTGTTTCACTAACATTCTTATCAACTCAAAAGATCACGGCCCGTTTCTCTAACATTCTTATCAACTCAAAAGATCAGGATCTGTTTCTCTAACATTCTTATCAACTCAAAAGATCAGGATCTGTTTCTCTAACATATCAACTCAAAAGATCACGGTCCATTTCTCTAACATTCTTATCAACTAAAAAGATCAGGATCTGTTTCTCTAACATTCTTATCAACTCAAAAGATCAGGATATGTTTCTCTAACATTCTTATCAACTCAAAAGATCACGGTCCGTTTCTCTAACATTCTTATCAACTCAAAAGATCAGGATCTGTTTCTCTAACATTCTTATCAACTCAAAAGATCAGGATCTGTTTCTCTAACATTCTTATCAACTCAAAAGATCAGATTTAACAAGATTGCCATCCAGAGAATTAACTCTAGATGGCAGGTGGACAAGGAAGCCATTTGGCTTATCGTGAGTCCGACCCTTTTATCTACATATATCCAGCCCTTCTGAGGTGTGTCGATTTTATTTTTAAACATATTCACACTACCAACACCCACGCAATCATCAGATAATCTGTTCCATTCATTCACAGTCCTTTGTGAAAATGAGAACTTTCTTACGTCTAATCTACACTGCTCTTTTACTAATGTAACTTCATGTCCTCTAGTCTTTCAATCTTTCTTAACTAAAAAAAATATTTCTATCAATATTTTCATAACAATTCAATATTTTAAACACTTCTATCTGATCTCCTCTCAATCTCCTGGTCTCTAGTGTTGTTAAACCACTTTTTTTTGCGTTTTTCATAACTAAATCCCACAGTTTTGGTATCATTTTAGTCGCTCTCCTCTGTACTCTTTCTAGCAGGATCTGTTTCTCTAGCATTCTTATCAACTCAAAGGCCTTATGTTGCTCTTTAATATTCTCTTAACAGTGATCCTGTATACAATGAAAACATCACCGGGATACTTTTGTGTCTGTGTCACATAAATAGTATTCTCTGTGATAATCCGTTTTCCAAGTGTACACAAAGTTTAACATTGTATGGAACATTCAAAAACATTAAAAAAATACAGAAAAATACATTTGTAGCATAAATTCGATTTTAAACCAGTCTGTGTAGCGATTCCCATGGAAAATAAAAATTTAATGAGCTAGGCGATCACGTGGTATCTTAACGTCACTTATGACTCGCACTCGCAGCAGGCCGACCCTTTCTATGCATTCAGAGCATGTTTACATGGATAGTTTTGGGGTCGAAACGAGCGTCAGAATGAGTTACTGTGCAATATTCCGATGTAATACAAACATTAGTCATCATAGAAGAACAAGCAGTTATCTTCAGTTCCACATGAATTCATTTATATTACCTGGTGAAAACATAAACAAAAAAGGGTTAAAAAATCAATGGTTTGGTGTCGGGATTGAACCGGCGTTGCCCGATTACAAAATAAATGCCAAGGAACCAACACGCCTTTACCAACTAAGCTAGCAGGACTGATTTAAGTTGTTATGATAAATTGTACAATTCCTCCTTCATACATCGATATTCTAGTGATATTATAAGATTATACACTTATACATGTTTCTTTCTGTAGCTGGAAAAAATATATGTTTGTTATGTATGTTTATTGGTGTAGATTATCTCCCGTTGATTGCATCCGATATAATTATTCTAAAAACGAGCCCAAGCTCAGCGAAACCTAGTCGACTTGTAGGCCCATTCGCATTCATTGTTTTGAATGAAATTGGATTCATATGGAACCGTAAGATAACTGCTTGTTCCTCTATGATGACTAGTGTTTGTATTACATCGGAATATCGCACAATAACTCATTTTGACATTCGTTTCGATCCGAAAGCTATCCTTGTAAACATGCTCTGAATGCATGGAAAGGGTCGGCCTGATGTGACTATGGGTCATATGTGACGTCACATCTCGGCATCCCGAAAAGCGCGCCAAAATATGCATATTCGAAAATGTCCGGATGCACAGCATAAAATGTGGAATTTCTAATTAATTGAATTTTTTTATTTTTTGGCTTGGTGGACATAGGAAATAGATAGCAGGATGTAATATAATATGAATTCAAGCCATAGATGTTTTTATTCCCTTTAACTTTAACAACAGATCCTGTTTAACGATGGATTATCCTGAATGGTTCATTATCTTAATGAAATGATCCCCAGACTCTGGTGACTCGAATATGTTAATAGCAACGATTAAACTTACTTTGGAGCTACGGTTGAAATATGCGACGTTTTGAGCTGTCTACAGTCGCATGTTTCAGTTATAGCTCCAATGTTAGTTTAATTCTTGCTATTACAATTTAATCTCGGAGCCACGAACAATATCTTCCATATGTGACACACAGAGAGGAAGATATCGTGATCAAGAGAGCTTGGAAGCTGCAAATAAGCAATCAAAAATGTACACAGAGCACATGAAGCATTCTGGGTATTGTGTTGAGTGTTTTGCTGAAATTCTGGCTCCAAATGTTTGTCTTTGTGAAAAAATATAGGGCAATTGTTCAAGTGAGACAGATTGTAACCTTGTAGGTGTAATGCCAGCCTCGCAGGTGTAATGCCAGCCTCGCAGGTGTAATGCCAGCCTCGTAGGTGTAATGCCAGCCTCGCAGGTGTAATGCCAGCCTCGTAGGTGTAATGCACAAATGTAGACATTTTTGTTTGGCACATCTTGACAGAGATCACACACGTAATACTGAGTGGGACGTAGGCAAATGTTGACATACTGGATACATCAGTTGTGTAGGATTGAGGTGTACTGAAGCCCGACTTACATGTAGAGGCACCTCCTTGTTGAGGATCACTTGCAGGAGATGGGGCGGCAGAATGGGCGGCCCACTGTGGTGGAAGCCCATGCCAGCGTTACGAGGGGGAACAATCTGAGAATACTCCCCGGGGGGCGACGTACCTGCAACAACAACCACGATGAGTGGAGAGTCACTCATGATGTCATCATGATTCACTTACACAGAATTACCCACTATGTACATATACATGAACATTTCAAGTTACACTGAACAACAGGATCAAATCACCAGATTATGACTGTATCATAACGGCATAGGGCGAAGGTCACCATTTTACGTAGCTGCAATGCTAACACCGACTTATTTAAAACATACTTTCTAAGCATTATTTACAACATGGACAATATTGACTGACAACTTCATTACATTACATAGTGTTCATTTAAACCAGTAAGAAAACATTGAAACAAAATAAATTTTAACATTACCGAGAAAACACTGAATTCCATCATCACTACAAGACTTCCACCACCAACATTATCTGTCCGGCCGACCAGAATCACATTTGTGTTTCCTCTTATGTGCGTTAGCAGGGTGGACAGATTTTTCTTCTCTTAATTTGCAAAAATGCCGTCCATAATATATTCAAACCAATACCCAAAAAAACATAGTTCTGGTATTTTTATTGATAAACATTGTTTTCTGGTTGGAATAATTGTTGTTTTTTCTGGTGCAGTGTTGCTAATAAACAATGCATTTTTCTTGTCATGCTGTAACAACTTCTGGGGTCAGCTACATTTAACATGGTCGACGGAAACAAACACAAATGTTATTCCGAAAGGCCTATTATAAAATCGCCTCTGTGAATGCGGTTGCACAGAGGCGAGTTGAGGGGCGAATGATTCCGCACATCTACACAATGTGAACCACGGCTCTACAACAGCAGAACCAAACATAAAGTTCCAGGTACAGACACAAAATGAGTGCAACCAAAAATCTCTGAGGTCTGTCAAGCAAGTAAGCTCACTACAACGCGGGGGTCTGTGGAGTTTGGTATATTTTACTTTAGAATAATATTACAAACGACATGGACACTCAATAATTTTTCTTACTGGACAAATGGAAGATAAATTAGGTTTATATAAGCAAAATGCCACAGTTTTGTTTATCCCTGCACTTTATGAGGAGCATCATTTGTGAATATGTCAGAGATTTATCATTGCACTCCATGATAAGCGCAGTGGTGCCACAGAGCTCTCGTACTGTACTAACAGCTTACATACAAACTTGTAAATCATTATAGGCCTATGACTTCTTGATACTTTGCAACTTTCCGTAACATTCACCGATTTGTCTACGATTACTCCGAATGCTTCGTGAAACACAGCTATACGACTGATGTGAGTTGTATTGTGCGGTACGAATGCTCTGTAACTCTGGACGCTACATTGCCAAGACCACTGCAAACAGCTTGCAACAAAGTGCCACTACACTGACCTCCCGTCCAACATGTCACAACCATCAATCTACCAGTCACAGCAGAACCTTCTTGTGTCTGGCGAACTCAAACCATACATGGTCTTGTGTATGTATTATAACAATTATAACAAATTCCATTACACACTGACAATTTATCATACGTTTAATTTAGCATCCAAATGAGTTGTAATCAAACAAATGGGTCTGTGAAAAAGAATTGAATACTTCAAAGTTAAACAGATAGTGGATACTTGAGGTAAACACACATGGTGGATACTTGAGGTAAACACAGATAGTGGATACTTGAGGTAAACACAGATGGAATTTGACAGGGACAAATCGTGTGTTTTGATACATTTTACATGAGTTGACAGAAGAGAGTTCTGCTGCTTGTGTCTTGTCTATGTTCTAGTGCCCTGACCCTCCCAACAACCAACACATACACAACAACTGGAGGGGCCTCGGTGGAAACAGGCCGGGCCGGAGGGGCAGTCACACTCGCACTACCCTCAAACAACAAGCCTCACACAACAACCATCGAACAACGACCCTTAATTAATTGAGGGGTTCAGTGTCACAGGGGTTTATTGTGCCAGGGTGTTGGGGTTAATGTCTGGCATTCTCTGTCTGGGGTAACTTGCCCAGATACCAAGAAAACAACACAACTGAAAGCAGAAGAAAGTGACAATAACCAAGGAGGGGTGGATGTAACAGCAAGGTCTTGTGGATGTAACAACAAGGTCTTGTGGATGTAACAGCAAGGTCTTGTGGTTGTAACAACAAGGTCTTGTGGATGTAACAAGGTCTTGTGGATGTAACAACAAGGTCTTGTGGATGTAACAGCAAGGTCTTGTGGATGTAACAACAAGGTCTTGTCTTCTCGTCTCCTGCTAAGGTATAACATCTTGCTGTTCACAAACAAATTGTTCATGTACGTAAGATGAGGTTCCTGATCTTGGTGGTAAACAATCATCTTAGGGAACCACCCTATTTTATAGCTGGCAAAACCAATAAGATGTTGACCTCTGCTGTGTTAAAAGTTCACCACAAGATTAGGTTTGAAGTAATGCGAAAAAGGATCAAAATTCAGAAAATTCCCCCAAACCACCTATGGGAAACAGAATAGTGAGAATGAAAATTATATCAGAAAAAGGAAGAATTTTCTTGCCAGAGAATCTAAACGGATCAACTCAGAGGACCTGAGAAGGCAGAGTTACATGCAATCGTGTCAGAGAGGTGGTGTTAGCTAGAGCCACTCGAGAATGCCACATCTATGAGAACGAGATTCGCCGAGGCCACCTCATCTTACCCAGACTTCCTTCGTCATTGCAAAGGTTCAGGTTGTCCGTGTCGAGAGCTTCAAACACCTCAAAATCGGACGGTTTCACAGTCACCGTGTTGTTTTTTGTGCCATACGTATTGCCTATGTTTGTCTGAAAAGTACAGTGGAAGAAATGTGGCATCGTCAGCTGAAATGTACAAGTACAGCGGGGAGGGCCACTATACATTACAGGGAGCATGCAGTAACTGGTCAATTTCTGCCGCTGAAAGGAAACCCAGGGTTAAATGACAGCAGTGCTCAAGAAGATGGCTGCTTTGAGGTGAGATTGTGCAGTAAAAATGCAGAATATTTTGTTAAACTGATGCATTTGTTCTATAAAATGTATTTTAGTTTGTTATTACAAACTGTGTAGTACTGTAGTACATCTAACACTAACGGTGCTCCTGTTTTACGCACACCCAATCGAAGCAGCCATCTGGTCAGAGCTTGCCTAACTACAAGTCACATGACCGCGCCTACCAGCAGTACCAAGAAAATCTTTAAAAAGTCAAATTCGAATATAAATCATAATAACATAATTTCGTTTACGGACCGAATCGCAATTTCGAACTTGGTACCACGTTGTAGGGGCAGGTGATGCAGTCGCATGACGCGGACAGAACTTTTGTGCCGTTCTCGTAGTAGAGAGCTTACCAGGTTTCGAGCCAGTCGAGCCAATACTATCCATGGCTAAGGCTTCAAACACCTCAAAATCAGAGCTCTTCACTGTCACACAGTTATTCTCCGTTCCGAGATCATTGTTGATTTTTGTCTAGAGAGAAAGCAAATGGCAGTTTATAACTTCTAAACCAGCACAATTGTTTATATAGATCATCTTACTTTCTCACAAACTGTCCTCATTCTCGATAATCAGCATTTAATCACAGCTCAAGACATAAGTTATTTCCATGATAAACGGGCAAAATAAGCCAGGCTCAAACGAGACAGTTTCTGATGCGGCTAAACCCTGTGTTAGTTAGACTTGTCATGCCGTATCAATTACGCAAGTGCACCAGTGGCTAGTTTCAATGAAATGTTCCACCAAAACAAAGATGACCAACCTCATGCACCAGTACATCACAGAAAGCATCAATATATGGACACAGGTGAATTATAGGACATTAGACCGATTCTAAATTACATTGCAAATGTAAATAAAACACACTGTATTACTTCCAAATATTATAACTAACATAACGTACCAATATTATGTAGGTTCGTTTAGGTTAGACCACACAGCCATGCTTTGATTAAAGCACTGCCCGAGTTATAATTCAATCTAATAATTAAAAAAACTTGATATAACCCTTGTTGCAACTGAATAAATTATTTTTATTTAGAGGACAAATTAAAAGAACTTAGTGACAGAACTTGGTGAGAGAACAGAAAACTATGCATTCTGTTGTGATTACTTCATATTTCTACAGCATAAATTATATACCAAACAAAACAATTTAAACCCATGGTTAAGGGTGAGATTGTGTTTAGGGTGCAAAGTTAGAAATGCTTAGGGACCAGGGTTATAGCACATTACACATTTTAGTAATAATAACAGGGGTAGGGTGAAGTAAAGTAGTGAAGTATAATATATGACAGAGGAGGTAGGTTGGTGCACAGCATCTAGGCTAGATCATGGTTAGTACCCATGGTTAGGAACTAGATCAAGCACAGGATATTGGGTTAAATCAGATTCCAGGGGACTAGGCCATGGATTAGATTGTGTTCTGTGTCTAAGAATAGAAACAACATGAAGCACAGTTACTGATAAGATCAGTGAATAGGTGAGGGTCTGGACCTGGGTTTACATTCTTGAACACATTAAAATGGGTAATTTGCTAACTATCTTATATGGGGGGGGGGTAAACTAGATTCTTTCAAGGATTCAATAGTGACACAATAATGACTGAACTATTCAACCACAGTGTTCAACATGATCAGGCATCAACCTAATTTGACGCAAGAAAATAAAACTGCTTTCTGTAGTCATAATGAATCTTCCTCAGTGCCCAAAACATTTTGGAGGCACAAATAGGTAGATTTTTTTTCAATATTTTCAAACAGAAAGTTCAAGAAATGTTGGCAATTTATAATGTAATAGACTAGAGTTAAATATTAGTTTGAAAAATTTTGTAATTTTGAAGAAAAAACATCAGTTGAGAAAACTTGTGGTATTTTTAAGAAAACTCCTGTCATCAAGCAGCATTATCCTGATAGCACGAAATAATCTAGCTTTAGATTTATTTTGTATTGCATCATTTAAAGTTCTGTGTTTACTGAGAATACATACCCAGGCCTATAAAAGCACCAGGGGCCGGTTTCAAGAAGCGCACTTAAAGTTAACCAATTACTTAGCGTCACATGTTCGGCTATAATAAAAAATCACGTCATTTTCTAAGACAATAATCTTAGCGTTACGAACATTCTTAGCGGCTTCATGAAACCGGCCCACATGTGATAGCAGGGGGAGGAGTGGGGTGGGGGGGCAGGGAGGACTCCAGCCTCTCTTATGCAATGTGCTGCCCCCAATGTATGGGTATAAACAACATGAAGTATTTGAGATATCAGACATCTTCTGAAAAAGAAATAGTGCATATGCACATGTTTACCAATCATCATTAAAAACAATTCTTGTTTGTTTTTATAGTTTTATTAACTTCTTGTTAATTTTTTTTCAAATCATTAATAAAAATGTAATATTACAACTGTCAGTAATGTGCCATTTCTTGTAACTGTCACCGGAAGTGTACTAATTTCTTTAATTAACATGTTTTCTGTAATTAGGACCACCTCACACCGTTTGTACAGAACGAATGTACGGAGTCGCTAACTAACAAAGAGAATAGAAACAAAATTATAACACATACATTGAGATCATCAGCCGGGCACAAAACTGAGTCCACTTTCATCTACGAAAGCAAACAAAACGATTAGAATTTTTGAAGGGGACATCTTACATAACAGTAATGAGATACACATGCATGTCAAACTAGGCTAGAGAACTTATCGAGAGTAAAAGTAAAGTAAGCATTCATGTGTAACATTAATAAAAACAAAAGCAAAGTTGCAAACTTGAACAAACATTAAAATGATTATGTAGCTTCATTTAATATTCATAGAAATGTTGTGGGCAACTACCAGCTTTCTACATACGTTCAACATGATGGTAACCAAATTAGCAAATATTTATAATTAAAACTAATGGGAATGACATCAAAATCAATGGTGATTACTGTTATGTGAAATTTCATGTTCCAAACTTGCACAAAATATCTGTATTTTCACTGTTTTTCATGTTGAATCTAAAGCTGTATTTCATCCACACAAGTGACGTAAATAATTGATATTAGTATTAAACTTAAGTTGGGTTGAGTGTGCATTACTAACTGATGACAGAGATACAGCAGAATGTGGTTGTCAAACTCTGGTGGTAGAAGAGTCTAAATTTGACTCAGCTGAAACTGTATCCTATATATTAAGTCCAGGAAACAAGGTATAAAGTGTCTGCACAGAACAGTCATGGCAAAACATAGTCAGAGATTTTTCAGTGGAATTTTTAAAAAGCAAATATTTCTTAGACAATTTATACTGAATACATTGTATTATATACATATTGAGTGATGTTATCAATGCAAGTTAAGACTGGCTAATAATGTCTGGTGAAAAGCAGATTTTAAGATGTAAAAATACATCTTTTTCCAAAGTGTTTTATTAGTAAAGATAGACCAGCAGATATGTTTACTGCACTGATGTTTCAGGGCTTTATCGCTTGATATGTTAGTCACAACTTCGAATATCGATCGACATCAACTACTGGTTTTACTAGTTTCACTCTCTTTGGGATATCTGAATTGATACAACAAAGTTTCACTGTAGTTCCAACAAAAACAACAGCGCCAAGTTTGACTTAGCAAAATTTAATTAATCATTAGAATAGTCGTGGCCAGCAACAGCCAGATGCATTCTGTCTGATGCAGTTTGATCAGAATTATATAACATCGACCAACCAACATGGCCACTGCCTGCAGGTGGTGGAAGCTCTGGTCGCCATGGCAACATTCAGTAAACTGGTATTGATAATAACAAAACTGTTTGTCCGTGTTGTCATAGTAAATATATATTTTTTTTCATGATACATATTTATCATTCTATTTGTGCTAGTAAAATGAAAATATGCTTATAAATTATATTTTGCTGGAGTATAAGTTACGAGGAATGAGCGCCACTGAGTGCTGCCCCCATATTGTGAAATCACCCAATTCTTCTTAGATTAGCTGGATGGATGTATGTATGCATGACAGATTTAGGATAAACCAATCCAGTAGTCTTAGACCATGGTGAGTTGGTATGTTGAACTTGGCCCAGGTAAACTTAGACTACAAGTCAACAGTAACAGGAGGAAGCACCAGGCATGGTGTCTGTGTAGTAGTTCTACAAGTCAACAGTAACAGCAGGAAGCACCAGGCATTGTATATGTGTAGTAGTTCTCTTGTTGTCCCGGTCAAGATGGTGTGGTTCAAAACAGATTATCAAACTGACTTTCTTAATTTTTGTTGTTCCCTTCTTGTTTCCAAAATGTGACATTTCATAGCTCATGAAAAGTCAGTTGGTGAAACTTAGAATATCCCCAAATAAAATATATGATTAATTAAATAACATCCTATGTTTTGCAAGGCAATTCACATAATGACATTAAAAATAGGCAATTTAATGTTTTGTGGAGTTTTGTTGTAGTTGGGTGGGAGGTCAAACACAACAGAAACTTTGATGTGTATTTTATCATGGATGCATATCGCTTGACAGTCACATGACTAAAATTCTTTTCTTGGAATGGTACGAGATGTTTGTTAGCTCTAGGGACCATAGCAAGTGAGGCATGCTTGAAATAAGTTCACTAAAATTAGCAAAATTCTTACTAAATGATGCATCTACATTTGCACCCCTGAACAAAAGGGTTTGTTGAACACCACACAAACTTCTTGGATCTCAATATACACAAGATCATTCAGTCGAGTGTCAATCTCCAAATGTAGGCACTTGGTGCAATGTACACCATGTGATGACATCACCTGACTCACACAGACCAATCAGATCAAGTGACAGGTGGCGCCGCCATGTACTTTCAGTGATTTACTCTACTGATGAAAAAGAAAACTGTCACATCTTTTCATTGGCCTACTTCAAATAAAACCTATAAACTGCCAGTGTTAACTGCCTCTTTTGACAGATACGTTTTTGACAGATACCTTTCACGTCAAAGAAACACTGCTGCAATTAACTGCATGCCTTAGATTCAGTGTTGTCAGTAAATGCCTGCCCTAGACTCCTGAGGTGTAATTAACTGCATGCCTTAGATTCAGTGTTGTCAGTAAATGCCTGCCCTAGACTCCTGAGGTGTAATTAACTGCCTGCCCTAGATTGTGTTTACCTTCAGCAGTAGAAGTGGAAAATGAACAGTGATATAATTATTATGAAGACCTTTCTGTGAACAGGGACATGGCTGATGGACAAAAGTGGAGAGAATTGGACTAATGTTGGACTGACGTTGTTTGTTTTTCTCCTACATCCACATGTGGGTGATTATTGTGCTTCCAAAGAAAGCAGTGAAAAACTGTATCAAATACTTATGTAAATGAACTATATATATTTATATATGAAGTATTTAATACAATGTTATTCTTAACTACTTCTTAACTACTTGTCATCTATTAATTAATAACCATTATAGCAAATACTCATTTCTTACAGTTAAATGTTCCAAGAACTGTACATTCTTAGTAACATAAAGGAAGTGTTAATTTTGTTCACACATACAACAATTGCACACACATTATACAACTGTATTTGGTAAATATCAACAGTTGGTCTAAACTAACATTGCTTACAAAATGTATTCTTAATTCACATGATCCTTTGGCCTGAATGCCATGTTAGCTACACAAAGACTATCAGTTGGAGCCAACGATCCTTAGACTACAAACATATCTCTGCCCACAGTCAATTGGCATTGGTAGTAATATAAGTTTGATGGAACATACTTAATATCTAAGTGAAGCAAATGTTTAAACCTGTGTTTATGAGTTTGTTTGGTAGCGTGGTTGTGAGTGTGTTTGTAAGCACTTTTGTGAGTTTGTTTGTATGTGTGCTGTAAATGTGTTTGTGAGTGTGTCTTTAAGTGAGTTTGTGAGGGTGTTTGTAAGTGTATTTGTGTGTTTGTGAGTTTTGCATGTGTTTGTGAGTGTGTATATGAGCGTGTTTGACAGCATGTTTTTGTGTTTGTGCGTGTGTTTGTGGGCGTTTGTGTGTTTGTAGGTGTGTAGTTGTGTACTTACTGTGTTGTCATCACACACCCACTGTCCATCGACGTAGAACTTGTACTGGTGGGTGCCTTCAGGCAGGTCTATGATTGTGTAGAAGTCTCCATGGCTGCAACAGCACAGGCACGGTCACTTCAATAACTGACCCACTGGTAACTGATCACTGCGGACAAATAGATGTCCATTACCAACTGACCCCCTACTCGAACATTGACTAATCCATAAAATTTCACTAGTTGGTCACACATTTACTGGCAGAAAAACTGCTTCTCACAACATATATTTTGCCTTACATTTCTGCATTATTTTATTGAAACCCACAACTAGTTTCATAATTTTGGAAGGCGCTAGCATTGAATTAAGTCAGTCACAGATTTCACCTGTGTGCACATTTATTAAACATTTTAAATATGATGAGTTTACTGCATTTCCACCTGTCTATGTAATATGGCCAATCAAACCAAATGTGATCCTGCATAAAGGTCTGGTTTCCCTCTTCCTACAATTCTTCCCTACCTTTTCACCATGGGGATCTTATCTTTCCAGTTGTCATAGCTGCCCGCGATGTAGACGGCCTTCCCTCCCCCGTCCCATTTGAACACTGTTGGCAGCTTCTTAGACGAGATGTCCTCGCCTGACGTCAACGTGCTCGCTCGTAGCCGTGTCATCGGCTCTACGTCATCTCGACTGAGACTCTGCAAGCAGAAAGAAGAAAACATGACGGTAAAATAACTATTATTTATGTCACATCCGTGGAAGAAATATAGCTTATATTTGAACAATGTCAGTTTTTTTAGATCTTGTTTTTTGCTTCCAAACAATATTTCAAGCAGAGAAATGGGCATATGAGAGGTGGAAGTTATGCTGGTGATAATGTTAAATATTTGGAGGCTGTCAGTGACGGATATAATAATAATGCTCTTTTTGCAACATGTGACAGGAAACAATTTTGGAATTAACAAAAACGTTTCAGCAGGTAAGTGAAAAGACACGGGACTATGTGTACCATTGTGGCTGACTCCAAATCATTACCTTGTATAAAGCACTAGAAAATGTTAAAATACCGATCTGTCACCAGCATGGACGGTCATCTTGACATGATATTCTCAGTGGTACAAGACAGTCTCTTTACTACAGCAACGCTCTGAAGTGGTGTATTAGAGGACATGCTGACATGAAGATATTGATCTCCTGCCATAGGATGGCTATTAACAATGTCTCTATTCAACTTCAAATAAACCACTCGAGCTCACCCGAGATTAGCACAATAGGTGATTGTCTGCTGAAATAAAAACTTACTCTGAGCCAGATGCATTACGATAATTAAACAAAACTACAAGGCGCAGAGGAAATAACCTGAGGCAACTTAAGATTACAGTAAGTAACTGTCTGCCCAGGTCAAAAATAACTATGGTAATTAAGTAAACAACAAGCATGTCATAGGAATACACCTTTCAAGATATCAATATAGTATGTCCTGTTGGCATCAGCAGTTGACGAAGCAGATACGTGTCTCAATTGTCGGCGTTGATCAGGTTGGACTGTTCCCAAAGCTTCCACAGGTGGAAACAGGTGTCTATGAACTAAACCTCGAGCACAAGGTCACATGTATAGCTGTGTTATCCCCCGCCAATGTTTCGTGACTGCAGGAATAACTTTACAATTATTGCTACTGCTAACATAGTTTATTCATGATAAACCTTATAAAATATTCACATAATCCTCCTAAGGGTCACACATTTACTAAGTACACAGTAGCATGAACTAGAAGACTCGGTGTAGACATTTTAACAATAACATATATAACAATGTGTTGTATGAGACTGTGAGGCTACATAAAACACAAATAACAACCTTTAGAACATAATTAGACCTGATTTAAAACTAATTACTGGTAGATAACATAATAGCATTGAACCACAGGAAGAAACAGTTGTCATATTTCCGAGACACATGTTAAGTGTCTGACAAAATACATGTGTATAGTGACTGTGAGGACGTTGAGGGTTTATAGGTGATGTCTTGGGAGGGAGGAAGTGAACACATCTTGAGGCCCCTGGTCCAGTCATTCAACCAGAGACAACATGCAAGATGTCAGGCGTGTGTGTGCCAAGTACAGTCCATGACATAAACTAGCTGGTTGACTGCACTCTAGTGAATGGGGACCTGCGACACATGTTTTCATGAGTATTGTGTTGGACTTAAAATGCCAAGAGTTTGACTTAATATTTTATACATACATAGCTTTTGACAGAAAGTATTTGACTACTATCAATAGTACTAAAGTATTTGTGCTTTTATTACTACAAGTTTGCCAGTTTATTTTTGTGTGATGAACAGTTGCTCAAGAATCTAAGTACATACATTATCACAATGTTTCTATTTAAGATAAACCTGCATAGAATAAGGCAGTCTGCACACCGGGTATCTTTTCCCCTTGTGTTTTATATACTGTAAACATATGGCAGTCGGAATGCTGTAATTTAATATAACAGCAATCAAGAGTTTTTTGGTAAATGACTAGCAACATTGAAGAATTATTATTATGATTATTATATATGTATAAAAAATTGTCATACATAACACACATGGTCCATCAATCTGTAATCTGGACGTACCTGGCTGTGCACAACATGTGACTATTGTATATACTATATGTGCACAGTGGCAGTCCCTGTGTTAATAATTGGATTGCCCATTACCAACCTACCCAATAGTTGGAGTAAATTCAAACAGAGAAAGGGCTGCATGAACATATTCATAACACAGATACACCGGGAATGGGGGGGGGGTACCGAGTGGAGTAGTACAAGAAATAATGAGGGCAGCATGCAGCTTTGCGAGATGTAAACAACCTTAACCCTTTCACTCCAATCTACACAACACAAAGTGAACTTTGAAACATGCTGTATTCAAGTCTTTCTGTTGACTAGTCAATGATGACCAGTGACAACACTGACCACTCTCTATTGACTACTGTCTATTCAGTCTTGATGGACAGTTTGTAAACAAGTGGCAAAGGTGCACTCAGACAGAAGGCATTGGTTCACTACACAGCCCCTCTTGTTTACTGCCCCAGTGGTATCCACTTACTGACAGCTCTCAAGTCAAATAACCCTCTTCAAAACAAGTGCAGAACCCATTGGCACTGACTACAGTATGTTGGTATCAGCCTTGATCCTCTTAGACTCAGTCAGTCTAGAATATAGATACATGTTTATATAGGCTGACCATGCCTCTGACTGTATATGTTGAGTATGTACAATAAAACTCACAACAATTCAGTTTAATAAGCAGGCCTGTGCAGGGTGGACACCGATTGAACCAGTGGGGGATAAACAGAATGCTATGACTCATTCTGCCCCTATCAGGTTGTCCAATGTTTTCCCTTAGCTGGGTGTCACCTTCCAAAGGGTAGGCAGGCAAGTAAATGGGACCTGCATGGCTTAGTGCATAAGTCAAAAGCAGAAATTTTCTATTTGCTGTCCAAACACCAGGTACCTTGCCAGACATAGATTACAACCTACACCAGGTACCTTGCCAGACATAGATTACAACCTACACCAGGTACCTTGCCAGACATAGATTACAACCTACACCAGGTACCTTGCCAGACATAGATTACAACCTACACCAGGTACCTTGCCAGACATAGATTACAACCTACACCAGGTACCTTGCCAGACGTAGATTACAACCTACACCAGGTACCTTGCCAGACATAGATTACAACCTACACCAGGTACCTTGCCAGACGTAGATTACAACCTACACCAGGTACCTTGCCAGACATAGATTACAACCTACACCAGGTACCTTGCCAGACATAGATTACAACCTACACCAGGTACCTTGCCAGACATAGATTACAATCTACACCAGGTACCTTGCCAGACATAGATTACAACCTACACCAGGCTCCTAGACAAGGCACTATAGAGTCAAATACCATGTAGTCAATGTGCCTGGCATTCTGACTTATAGCAGGGAATCAAATAGGGATACAGTCTGTCCTTAGTGTCTTAAGACCACGAGGCAAACTCTATTGTACCACCGAGTCCATGCGTCAGTCTGTCCTATTTACTGACTGGGGAAGGTTTGATGTAGCCTTCAGACTGTATAATTAACAATGTAATAGAAATACATGTTTCCAAAATATATACAATTGTATATCAATTTCAATTACCAAGACTCAGAGAAGCATTGCATGAATGATTGTACCACATGTGATGCCTCCCAGGGTTTGTAGTAATGTAGATCTAACGGGCTGGCCATATAACCAGCACATACCAACTCTATACACCAGCCTGATCTTTACACTGACTACAGGATATCAACCGTGCATACTAACCAGGTCCCAGTCGAAATTCTCAAACACGTCGTCAGTAATGATTCCCGCCGAGCCTTGAGAACAATAGCCACTGGAGTCAACACTTCCAGTTGACAAAGACATCTTCGCCTCGACCCGACCAGCCACGCGATTCAAACAACCTCAACACGTTGGACCTACAGCTACAACTATAGAACTATATTGTGTGTTGTTGTTTAGACCGGCTGTATCCGGCAAAACAAAGCACCACCACCCCTGTCCCTGTACCACTGTGTCACAACCAGTTGACACTTGACAGAAATGCTGATTTATAGCTGAGCAGTGTTGGCCAGCCCCCTGGGCCAGGTACTCAGACTGAGTGGCAGGCAGCCTGCTGGCTCTGGTTACAGAGGACAAAAAGTGGTATGAGTAAACAGCTTTGGAGGGGAGATATCTAGGTCAGAGAAAGCAGCCATCTGTTGTTGGTGTCACCAGCATTAGTGAGGCAAGTGGAGCTCCCTGAGGGGGGGGGGTGGACTCATGCAGCACTCCAGCACAGCTCTGGTCACAGATCTGTCTGGACATGGCGAACAAAAATAATGTCACAGGAAAGTCACAATTTTGGCTCAGGAAAAGTAACAGGAAATAAAGTCAAACTTAAAAAAATAGTCCTACACAAGTCATTATCACTGATAATAGAGCATGAACGTTGATTATTGTCATTATCACTGATAATAGAGCATGAAAGTTGATGATTGCCATTATCACTGATAATAGAGCATGGAAGTTGATCATTGTCATTATAACTGATAATAGAGCATGAAATGTTGATGATTGTCATTATCACTGATAATAGAGCATGAAATGTTGATGATTGTCATTATCACTGATAATAGAGTATGAAATGTTGATGATTGTCATTACCACTGAATAGAGAGCATGGAATGTTGATGATTGTCATTATCACTGATAATAGAGCATGAAAGTTGATGATTGTTATTATCACTGATAATAGAGCATGAAAGTTGATGATTAAGATGATTATTCTGAAGAAACTTCGCTAATCTTATACATCTTTGTATTGAAAACTGAGAACAAGTTAAATTTAATAAAGTGACTTAATTGAATCAAAAGTTATACACTGAATGTTTTTGTGTTGTCCTTGAAGTTTATGTGATTAAGATAATTTTTCCCGATAGAATGTATTTTATATTGACTGTTTTCCTGTGACCTTGTCTTCAACTCACCAATCTATAAGTACAACTTCAACTCACCAATCTATAAGTACAACTTCAACTCACCAATCTATAAGGACAACTTTGACTCACCAATATATAAGGACAACTTTGACTCACCAATCTATAAGGACAACATCGACTCACCAATCTATAAGGACAACTTTGACTCACCAATCTATAAGGACAACTTGAACGCATCAATCTATAAGGACAACTTCTACTCACCAATCTATAAGGACAACTTCAATGCGTCAATCTATATAAGGACAACATCAACTCACCAATCTATCAGGAAACTTCAACTCACCAATCTATAAGGACAACTTCAACTCACTAATCTATAAGGACAACTTCAACACGTCAATCTATATAAGGACAACTTCAACTCACCAATCTATCAAGAAACTTCAACTCACCAATCTATCAAGAAACTTCAACTCACCAATCTATAAGGACAACGTCTACTCACCAATATATAAGGACAACTTCAACGCGTCAATCTTTATAAGGACAACATCAACTCACCAATCTATCAGGAAACTTCAACTCACCAATCTATAAGGACAACTTAAACTCACCAATCTATAAGGACAACTTCAGGTCACCTTCCAACAAGGACTACTGGGACAATACCTCACGGTCTAAGTTTGCCACCACCAGCGAGTCCAGCCCCAACCCTAACTTACCCATTTACAAGCGAGATGTGGGGACTGAGGAGTCTCAACATCATAAAACACCTCATCCTCCCCGTCTGAGTCTGACGCCATAATAGACACAAATGACAACTTGAGAGACAGACACAAGTAACAACTTGAAACAGTGAAGAGACACTATAACAACCTGACTGTCACGCCACCTGGCTGTGACACCAACAACGTCATCACACCTCGTTCACACGCCTTCGCGACCACACACCTTCACGACGAGACATGCAACTTAAGTAGTCGGATGATACCTTGATTACCTTTGTCCACAGATAATGTCTCTGACAGAAACATGATGTATAGCTTTATGAACTTGATCCAGAGGTATTAAATGACTGAATGTTTGAATAAAAATAACAATTGTTACTCACTGTATTACATAATAAAATACAAATAATAATTTGTGACATCGCCATGACTTCCATAGCCATTCTTCCTCCCATTGTTCAATTGTGGGGGGTCCACATCGCTTGATAGCTTTTCTGCTTTGCTTTTTACTACTTTCCTTCTCTCGCAGTCTTCTGTAATGGTCGTCCATTCATCAGTCTGTATTTGCCCTTTTAGGATCTCATTTTGCACGGTCTTTCCATCTCAGTTTTGGTCTTCCTTTTGGCCACCGAGAAAGTTATATATATTTTATAAAATTTGGTGCTACTACATTTTACTATATATAAATGGAAAACTAGGGTAACTAATCTTGGTTCCAGTTTGCAAGATGTCCTGTAGATGCCACTGGACATAAACATCATCTTTAAACTGTTTTTAGTTTTTATTCTTAAAATTCAACACCTTCCAATAATATAAATATTGATGGTTAAAGCTAATTACAGTAGAATCGAATATTGTTTGATGCTGAGAGAGAAAAAAACACCATCTGCCCCGCTTATATTCAATATTAACAAATCTACCTGGTAGGTAAGATTTAGTTGAGTAGTAATTGCAATAAGCAACACACACCCCAAATATGACACCTTTCAGCTGTGAAAGAGTCTACATAATATCTTCTAGCACCTTTTAATAAACACAATATTAAATTAACTGGGTTAAAAAGTTACGCTGGCAGCCGTATGCAAGGATCTGATAGTCACAATGCAACACTATTTGCGGGAATGAAAATAATAACATTTATATAAGAAATAAATCGCCATCCAAAGGTGAAACAAGTGCATCTGTCAGTAGCGCCATCCTAAGCCATTGTTCACCTGGTCTCTCTCTACAGACGAATCGACTCAGTAGTCAGAGCTGATGCACAGTTTTTCTACCTACATCCGCTGGCACAATCACGCTCTGTGCAATTGTTAGATAAATGAGTGTGTGAATCCATGAATCGGTTGTTTATCCATGCTCTACCTCTTCCGTTGAATGAGGATGTGTTAGAATGAGTGTACACATGCATAACGTTAAATCTGTCACGCTGCGTTGACTTCACTTGTTTGCCTCATGCATTGGGAAAACAACACATTGCAATGCTTCCATCACGTGAGTTTTTCAAAAATTCTGACAACCTAACTGTGTGATTTGTTAGCATTTTTCACCAAAAGTCGTTAAAAACATGCATTTGTGAAATTACTGACAATTTCAGTCTTATAAAACTAATTATGTGCTTAATAATTTAAGTGACAACAACAACTGACATGATACCATCAGAAGTGCGACTTTGCAAGACATATTATTAATACTCATCTCCAACACCTGTGTGTAGTTGGACAAAGTGTACATTTGGCCAATCCCTTTGTGTCACAAATAAACACTGACATGAGTTCTGCGTCAATGTGTCAAGATGACACGCTTCAGTATTGGGAAGGTAAACAGGGCAGTGTCAATGAGCACTTGATCGACGTTTGGGTGACAAAATAATAACTACAGCCAGAGCTACACACTGTGGGGTCATACATTATAGTACCCACATTAGGGACAAATCATGGACAAACAATACCACATCCTCTGAAAACAAGGGTAGATAATGATTTATGCGGTATTGTGTCTTCTGTCATGTTCTTCTTTTTCTTCTTCCAATAATGATCAAGCAGTTGACCATTATTGTCATGTGGGATAGAGAAATGAGACCACTGCTAAGTCCACAACAGGTTTTTCCTTTCCCTGCGTGGGATCTTTTACTTTCCCTGGCATAGAAACCAGATAGAAGGGACCAACGGCTTACAGTGTCTCTTCCGAAAGACACAGGCAATGTAGAGTGAATGAAACTGTCCAAGTTTCGATATGACAGCCGAACCAATACCGAACCACCGCCCGACGGCACCAGGGTTTGAAATCCTGTTCCTCCGTACGACAGTCCAGCATTCTAACTTTTGAAGAACTGATTCACAGATGGCGTCACTTCACCTAGTGGTGGGGACTTGAAATATTCTACATGCTCCGTAGATCTGTTTCTTAGCCTTGTCTCTCAATGCTTCTATTGTTTTTACTAAATTCTATTCAGGAAGATGGCTAACATGCTGTGACCCAACGCAACACAACATTTATGTTGCTCTTTGTTGTTGTTGCAAAATTAAATTTGATTAAATTTGACTAAATGAAAACAATCCAATAAATAAGAGATCCCTGACAGAGAACATGTAATATCCTGAAATGCTGTGAACTCAGTCCAAAGTGCGCACGGCTAACCAGACCAGTCACCTCTTCATTTAGCAAATACTCATTTCTCCTAAGGTGAACACAGCTTCAGCTGACAGCTCTGTGTCAACTCTCATCCAAGCAATCAGCTCTGTGTCAACTCTCATCCAAGCAATCAGCTCTGTGTCAACTCTCATCCAAGCAATCAGCTCTGTGTCAACTCTCATCCAAGCAATCAGCTCTGTGTCAACTCTCATCCAAGCAATCAGCTCTGTGTCAACTCTCATCCAAGCAATCAGCTCTGTGTCAACTCTCATCCAAGCAATCAGCTCTGTGTCAACTCTCATCCAAGCAATCAGCTCTGTGTCAACTCTCATCCAAGCAATCAGCTCTGTGTCAACTCTCATCCAAGCAATCAGCTCTGTGTCAACTCTCATCCAAGCAATCAGCTCTGTGTCAACTCTAAGTTAGGACTGGCAACAATAAATTATGATCATGTAAATTATATCTACTGATTTCACTAACTTGTATTCTGTTGCCTGAATTTTATTTCTGTGCATAAAAGCATATTAATATAATTCCAAGCTGGAGTACCCCATGAGACACAACTTGTGGAGACTGCCCATGACTGGACTTCCACCATAAACAAACAAATAGTTCTGGTTCTACTTGACTTCTTAAACAAAATAAGTTACTATGTATTTCCTCCCTAATTGAATTCACCATACAATAAATGTTTCTAATTTGACTTTCTCGGGTCAGATGATATCTCGGGGGTTGATCAGAAAGAAGTAATTAGGCACAGTCTCTCAAGAATAGTTATTGTGTTCCACAAAACATTATTTTCAGAACAAAATAAAAACAACCACGTACAACTGTACAGGAGCGTAATATGTTGTTAGTCTGATGGCCAAATTACACCTGTCTCCATCTGCAGGATTCTGAACTAAATGATCAGCCTATTTACATTCACAATGTATGTAAATTATGAATTTTAACAAGACAGACCTTTAAGCCAATATGTCAGATCATTGTACACAGAACCATCATTCATTGACTGATTGTGAACAAGTTGTGTACAATATGTCAGATCATTATACACAGAACCACCATTTATTGACTGATTGTGAACAAGTTGTGTACAATCTGTCAGATCATTATACACAGAACTACTATTCATTGACTGATTGTGTACAAGTTGTGTACAATTAAGTTGAGATTTAGAAAAAACAATTAAAAATTACAAAATCATCCACCTGTACTCATAATGAAAGTAGGCCAAATGTCAGACAATGCCGTGTACATTTATGATTTGTGTAGTCGATAAGATGACAAATCATATAAAGATACATGCTCAGTTGCCGTGGTGCAGTGCAGTAAGACTGCACACAAACATCTGCGTGTTATTGTTTAAACAGACGCGCCAGCTTAGAGGAGATCTGGTCTCATGCATGTCTCTCGCATGTAAAATGTTGTTATGATAACAAAAAAATGGGCCAAGAGGCCCTGAAGTCCTTTGGAGTTTGGGGGGCCCTGGGGGGTTACAATGATTCAATAAAATACAGATTTCTTGTGTATAGTGGCACTACCACATGAAATGCCTATGCAAAATCAGAGAAAAAGTTACTGAAATATTCGCACTATAACCAAAGTTACAAGAATTTAAACAGGGCACCCGTCTTGAATTAGAGAAAAAGTTGCTGAAAAACTACAGTTCAGTAGGCTTAAATTCCCAAATAACCCATGAATCAATGGTCTACAGGTCATGGCGACATGCTGCCTGTGCTAAGACGCTGTTGTTTTACGCTGGCGCTGGCCATAACACTGCGCTCCGGTCAAGTCGAAAAAATGAAGTGTAAATCATGCTTCTTCACAAACCTCGTGCCGCGTCAATTTTAGTTATATTTTGTCAGAATAAAGTTTATATTGATGAGGAATGGTAGTTCGACAGTGATAAGCTCTAGTCCAAATGAAGAAAAATGTACCAGCCTATGCGTAGCTGTCATCTTTTGCTAATAACTTTGGTGTGAGGGGTGTGCGATACCCATCGTTAAGTGACATTTTACTAAACATTCTTTGTGCTATTTTCGCTGTTTGTTATCCCACTTTACATGATCGAATATGTTTTAAGTATACTGTAACATGTACGTGTTATGTTGAAAACGATTAGGGAATAATGAAATATAGTAAATAACAGGAATGTTGGCAAACGGTGCTGTTACGCCCAGGTCCAACCGACGAGAATATGTTGGCGTGTTGTTGCTATTTAGGCTGACTGTCAACTTGGATTTCGATCTACAGATATGCAGGGGAAATAATTTATTATATAATATCTAAAGTATTAACTCTACTGTGGAAATAATGTACATATATAAATTATATGCTAAATAAAAAAGCAAAGATAATATCATATAAAGTAGTGTCGATGGTGGAATGCATGGTGGGCCGAGATCAATGACAATAACTTTGATAAGTTGGTTGTTTCTTTTGCTATGTAACCAAATAATTTTGAAAGGTATACTAATATACTTTAAAATGAATATCCAAATTTACAAAATTACAAAGAAACAGTGTTTGTGTTAAATATGTGATTACAGATAGATGAAATTTATTATTTTATAAATAAAACAGTTATACTTATACAAAGTAAGCTATATTTCTTACAGAACTTAACTCTCTAACAAAAGTACATTAGAAATATCCCATTATTTCTTCATGTAATTACTTTATTATGTTGTAATGGTTGTTCTGGTTTCAGGTCCAGAACAGTTAGTTTTCACAATTTTCCTTGACTCAAGGTGACCAGGGAAAGGAAACCCATTCACAAAGTCAGATAAAACATGACATAACTCAATGAAACTTGTTTTAATGTCCACATATCAAATTTATCTTTGAGGTGTTCATATTTTATTTGCCAGAGTTATATTTTTCAAATTTGTGTTTGTCTCCTGCCACTGTGTTGTTGTCCTTGGACAGGTGTAATATTATGAGATTAAAGATATTAATTTAAAAAATTAAAAAGTTGTAATAAGTCAAAAATGGCATTTTTATAACAAAATGCTTGCCTGATCCTGTACAATAGACAACACTTAGTCTTGAGTTCTGCAGCTCAACATAACCACAACATTGGGCAGTCTCTTAATCAGTTTGCTGTTTCAACTGTCAACAGTCAGATTAACCCACGGAGGGAGGATAAGCAAGGATGAAATGACAGGTCTTCAGGTGACGCTGAAATATAAAAAAAATTCCCACACTTCTTCTGTTTACCAATGATAAGGATCTGTGTTTGACAAACGTATACATCCCACAGAGAATAGCATGGAGAAAATCCTTGAGGTGGCTTACGGAGAGAATAGTATCCTAGTGACCAAACATATGTAGATCTGTGTATCATCTGAATAAAGATGGTCATCCAATGTGTGCCTGTGAATAACTGCACAGACTGAGAGAGAGAAAGTTGTGTAGAGAACAAAGAGGAAAATCCTCTGGAAACAGAATCGAGGCGAATACCACATGAAATGGGAAGGGCAGTTGAAAGGTGGTCCACTATCTTTGGTGTCTATCAGTATTGATCAGCTAGATCTATGATGAACATCAGTGATGATTTCATAAGAATGGTGTGATCAATAGTGTCAAAGGTGGCAGACGGCTCAAGCAGGGTGTTGATACTTCACATTTATCCATATCTATAGGCTACTTCATCATTATAAGCACTTCATGCTTGAGCTCAGCTAAGAACTGATGATAACGTTATATATAGGATTAAACAACCAATAGATCCATATTCATTTTCATAGTGTGGTTAGTTATTACTAACTACACTATAATATACATTTGATTGCAAACATTTACATAGTTTAATTATTAAAATACAAAACTACTCATACATAATTACACAACTACTTCAACCAATCATACCAGACATTACAAATAGCAATAGAAAGACTCAGCCAATCACATAAGTCAACACAAAAAAAGGATACAGTGAACTGACAAACCTACATTACACTGCATCAAAACTAGCTGAGATAAGAGATAAATGAGGAGAAGACAAGCATAGAGAACTAGTGGAGGAGACACTACCTTCTGTCCATCCCTCTCCCACGCCCTGTGGGAGGCCAGGGGAAGCTCCAACAACTGTACTTCCCCCATGACAACCTCTGGGAACACATCCTCCTCTTCCCCTCCCTCCTCACCAAACACATTGTCCTCGGAAGGAATCGGAGTGAGGTCAAATTTTCTTTTCATGTCTTCCACCCCGACCACTTTCACGTGATTGTCAACGAGATATTCTTGGGCATTTCATAAGCGTGCGTACGAGGGAACGGTTCCCAACTGAAGCAAGCAGCATGAGGTGGTTGACAACAGTGAAGAAAGCTCCCTTACAAAGCTATGCCTAGTCTTGTATCTCAGTCATGGCTGCGGGGATTTACTACTGCAGCGGGACATTCCCAGGGTACCACAGTCTGTTTACTAGTAGTGACCTTTCACAACTTGACCAGTCCACTATCTCTGTGGAGGGGTGGCAGGTTGTACAGCCTGCTTCAGGGGCTGTTTCCTCCCACGCAGGATACTAAATAGAACAAACCAAAGTCAAACCTACATCGACAGGCCTCCAATGATTGACGATCCGGAGTCCTGAAATGAGTTTAATTACGAGTGCTTCCTCATTATACAATGAAAATTACATTTCCCCGGCCACTGTTACTTGCGCCTGTATGTTATGGCTTTTATTGTATCAACTTCAAAACAGGAGGCTTGCTAGATTTATGCAGGTAAAAGATTTATAAATGATATGCTTGATGTGTGCTGTGGGTCGTGTGCACGTGTACATGTGCATGCAAACATGAACGCTTCTAATTCAAATACAGTCACTGTACACTGTTAATACAGTGGAACCTGATTATTGCACAATCACTTATTGGTGACCTCCTGTGGCTGACATCAAGTATAGTTAATATTTATATTAACAATTAATAATGTTTATACAGCCGAACATTTATAAAGGTTCAATTAACTATATTAACATTATTTTCATAGAAAAATGTGTTACTTTAGATTTGTTAGTTTATTTTTTGACAAAATGAGTTATTTCTTACAGACAGCAAAACCTTTTACTTTTATCATTAAGGGTACTTTTGTGCCTCTCTACCAACTCACACCTGACTGGACTGTACAAGTATGGATTACACCAGATGGCAGTATAGATTACACCAGATGGCAGTGTAATGGTAAATATTGGTGTAAATGTCCTCTGCACAAAAGCAAGTTTATGATGGTACAATTTCCGGAAACTTCCAGAAATACAAGACCTCATAACTATTGATAAGTTCCTGGCTCTTATCTGGTATAGAACAACATATTACTGGCTGGAACAGATGCAAACACACATGATTTACAGTGAAAATGGGTCAAGAAATATATAATTTAAAACAAATTGACGTAACTGAAATGCTTACACATTCGTATAGAGGATCCATCTTGTCATTCTAATGTGTCTGTCCAGATGTAATATAAACCCTTTCTATGAAAAAAGATAGTTTTAATGATGAATCACGTTTGAGTCAGCATATGTGCAAAATACTACTATCTAATTTCTATTATGTGGCAAAGGCTTGAAATCTGTCATAATAAGAGCATATCATTGGAACATGGTACAGATGGCTAAAGGGATTGTTTTATTTGATGAAAGTTATCCAATAATGAGCAGTAAAACCAGAACAAAATGTAGAAAACTGCCAGCAGCTTTGTGCAGGGTAATGTATACGACTAATACTAGATACAATACCAATGTTCAATTACATGAGAAGAGTCGTCAAACTGGATGGCTTAAATCTTTACTTTTTTTACATCTTTCTGATTCGAGGGAGAAAGGTAAACTAACTGTGAAATATGTGTAAAAGGAACAACAGTTTTCAATTAATCTGATCAACCAATTTAAGAAATTCCAGGGTGTAAAAACAAAATAACAATTCAAGATGAAACTTTAGCTTTCTAATTTAAGTTTAAAATATCTTATCCAAATATCCCTTAAATGGAATTGATCGACATTTGACAGCTTGCACTGTCGTTGGTACCTGGACAACACAAATATGCACTCACAAATGGTTACCATTCATTGTAATCATTGTAACTGTAACCATGATTACTTTGGCAAAGTAATTAGTCAGGATCATGATTACCCTGCTTCTTTGGGCAACGTACTCAAGAACTGTCAATGATTATACATGATTACGATTATTCATTTATCGACTACTCTTTCTGTGCTGTTTATGACCGATACGTGGGTAATCACTCAATGTTTACTGTTTGAAGACAGAGAAGGATGCTTAATGCACAAACACCAACACAGAATGTAACATTTCAAATGCATGCTAACATCTCCAGAACCTTATTATTTATTACAATTCATGAGTTATTCTACATCACCATTCGATATATATATATTGGATATATATATATATTCATTGTCAAGAAGTAACATGCAGTCACCTATATGCAGTAAGTATTGCATTAGGAAATTTTGGAAAAACGGCTTAGAAAAAAATAGTACCACTAAAGGACCCAATATCATTGAAAGAGCCGATAAACATGTAATCTACTAATAGCATGAATATATAACATGACTTAATTAACACAGGGGAGAGGTCACTACAATACATTTCTATCTAGTGACAGAGTTAATGTTTCTCAATGCAATGAAAAGAAATTATATCATGACTTTATTGAAACTGTGATACATGCACATTTAATCTCTTGTTGTTGGAAACGATTACTAAATGTTGCCATTTTCACATCAAGATCACATATTCATGCACTTCGCAGGACTACCACTAATGACACAGGCTTGTCATCCATACAAAATTCTAACCTGTTTATAGAATAAGTGTTTTTTTATGTGTTGGGTGCGTATATCGATATATCACCAAAATATAAAAAAGTCATGTTCCCTTCACTTTGGGTGAACAAACAAAATTCATTATGTACAACATGTGGTTATTTTTAATTTTATGATAACAATTGTTACCGGTACATGATACAATGGTACATTCATTTATTATTTCCTTTATATTCAAAGAAACAGTTGACTCTTCAAAAAGCATAACATTTTGTAGCTAGTTTAAAACAAAATACAACACATACATACAGAGGTACTTCAACCAGGGGAACGAGTGTAACAACCAACAACAACATGGGAACAAGTGTGACAGCCAACAACAACATGGTAACAAGTGTAACAGCCAACAACAACATGGTAACAAGTGTAACAGCCAACAACAACAGAGGAACAAGTGTAACAGCCAACAACAACAGGGGAACAAGTGTAACAGCCAACAACAACATGGGAACAAGTGTGACAGCCAACAACAACATGGAAACAAGTGTGACAGCCAACAACAACATGGTAACAAGTGTAACAGCCAACAACAACAAAGGAACAAGTGTAACAGCCAACAACAACAGGGGAACAAGTGTAACAGCCAACAACAACATGGGAACGAGTGTAACAACCAACAACAACATGGAAACAAGTGTGAGAGCCAACAACAACATGGGAACGAGTGTAACAACCAACAACAACATGGGAACAAGTGTAACAACCAACAACAACATGGGAACAAGTGTGACAGCCAACAACAACATGGGAACAAGTGTGACAGCCAACAACAACAGGGAAACAAGTGTAACAGCCAATAACAACAGGGGAACAAGTGTAACAGCCAATAACAACAGGGGAACAAGTGTAACAGCCAACAACAACATTGGAACAAGTGTGACAGCCAACAACAACTGGGGAACAAGTGTAACAACCAACAACAACAGGGGAACAAGTGTAACAGCCAACAACAACTGGGGAACAAGTGTAACAGCCAACAACAACTGGGGAACAAGTATAACAGCCAACAACAACAAGGGAACAAGTGTAACAGCCGTAACAGCCAACAACAAATGGGGAACAAGTGTAACAGCCAACAACAACAGGGGAACAAGTGTAACAGCCAACAACAACAGGGGAACAAGTGTAACAGCCAACAACAACCAACAGCAATATTTAATTCAGCAAGTGTCGTGACAGATACTGCATGATACATACACTGTATTGTATCGTTATAACCCTAAATAAGTTATATCCCAATTTATAATAGAGGTGCAGGTGCAAATATGCTACCGCCCAAATATCATTGGCATATTCCTTGATCGACCAAGACATGTGCTGCCACCTATACATCGCGTAGCCACCTATGCCCCTGCTGTAGGGGATAACTCAATATACGCACTACGTTACCATGTCTACATATTAAATGTCCAACCCAATCACTGAGAGTTCTGTCTGTGACATTTCTAATAAACAACTATTTCAGAATTGCCTTTCATTAATTACCGACACAGAGATTAATGTCACTGAATGGCTTGGTTAGTAACACTGTCTGTTGCTGAACATAACAAAACAAAGCAGGTGTTGTGAGCAGGCAAATATATATTAACGATACATATATATATCATGATCTTCTAGATGCGGACTTGCTCAATGTTTGTGTATTTATAGTATGTGTATATGCATGTGTTACTTGCACAACAACTAGTAACTGCAGTCGCTGCCAATCCAATAGCTATTCTTCAAGATCAAGGGTACAAAGTTTGATAATTGTTATATTATAATATATATCCATTTTAACGCCTATATACAGCTGTATGTTGTAATTAGCCACAATAAAAATTGCCATTTTTACACTTCTGCAAATTGGTGTTGACAATTTTGAATACTTCTGGACAACGTTGATTAGAGTCAAAGCATATAAATAGATTATGTTCCCTCTGCACACATATATTTTATTAAATGTAAAATTTATATTAAAGACTGTCTAGGTGGTTGCAAACACACCAGCCACATCAGCTGTTCTGTTATCTGAGTGTTATCATTATGTACAGTTCCTTCAGTTCAGTTCCCTAAAACCACCAGTAATTTGGTAGGACCATGAGATTTCCAGAAGAACGGAGCTGGTGGGTCACTGCCCACATCAATTAATTTCTAGTACAACAAAGCAAACAACTTGAACTTTCTACTTCTAGTTTTCTAACATGTTGCTTGTCTTTATTCACGATGTGTATAGAGGTATTGTCTAGATGTTTAACTGGAAATATCACATCTGGCAAGAAAGAAATAAAAAAATTTAGTCTATTAATCCATTTTTTCCGCGAAAGCACATTAATAATACCAACAGCTACACGCCTACAACAACAGCAATAAAACAACAGCACACATCCTACAACCTCTTGATAAAATGTTGATGTCGGAACTACCAACACAAATGTTTAGAATTGTACAGTACATTGAAACAGTAAATGGTGATATCAAATGTGTACTCACAGAAGATCCCTGCATGTATTCCTCTGATTCATCGAGTGATCCTGACATGAAGTCACGCACGGCCATAGTTGGTCCGCTATCTTCCCCTGAGGAGTGACGCCCCTTATCCCGTGCCGATGCATTGCCCATTGTTCAAAACTGCAATTTACAAAAGAAAAATATGTATATTATTAAATATATCCAGTCATTACCAAAGATTACAGCAGCTGGTGAAATGGCTGTAGAAGATTTTGATTTTTCAAAATAATACGGTTAAGTGTTCAGGATTTGTGAATTGAAGAAAAGCCAAAGAAGATAATGTAAAATTATTATGCCACAATGTTTAGATTACCTGTCTATTTTGGACACTGAGCAGGCCTCGACATTAACACTGGCCCACTGTCCCGGCGCCTTTTTGAGGCTGTCGGGCTAGTTCAGGCCACCAGTTTTCATATTTTACTGGCCTGACGGGCCACTGATTTCAATCCGATTGACCACCATCGTGTTTCCGGTAACCCAACCCTACCTAGAAAAATAGGACAACTCTAAAGCCTAATCTTTTTGTTTGATATTTAAATCAATGTTTGCTTTGTTACATTTTTGTTATAACTAATTAAATAACGGCAACTAAAACTCAGCCATGCATATACAATGACATGTGTGCACTACTAAATTCATTTGTATCCGCCCACATGATTGGCGAATGGCAGGGGTCATTAATTATTCACCCAATAAGTGGTCTTGTTACACATTGGCTATGGATGACAGGCAATCTCAACTGTCTGCATGATAAAACATGTGACAGTATTGCTAAAGACCATGGCTGCAGAGGTGGATCTTGTAATACAGCTGTGCCTTGGGTGGAAAGAGAGGAAGGACTCTGGACAGCGTTCACATTGTCACACACTGATGCGTTGTTTACATCGGCCTTGGTCATCGCCAGTCATAATGATAACGTGATACTCATGGTATCGGCATTCTATGCACATTTATTATGGTATAATGTGCCTGATCCTGGCAATACCGGCCTTAGAATTGAATCTCAGGCACAGCCAAAACCAAGAAATGCTTTTGATGTGCTGAGGACAGCCAGCTAAAGTATCAAGCACCGGGCTGAAAACAGGTTGGTGACGTCTCAGATTGTCCATTAATAGCAGACTGCAGAGTGACACCACGATTAAAAATATTAATTTAACTTTGCGTTATCACTTCTTATAGTCGCTATCTTAATTTTGTAAACTATGTGCACAAATATGAACTTCGGAAAAGTGAACATGATGTCGCTCCAAGCGAACGTTTGACTTTGTAGACTTCTTATGAAGCGACCGACAGGCACCTCAGTATCAACATATTTCTGTTTACAAAATCTGGGCCAGTAACTTTTCTGGGTGGGCCAGACTTTTCAAATCTACTGGCCCCCTTAATGTCAAGGCCTGCTGATTGACAACCGATTCATATATATAATGCATTCTGCCAGGGTATTATGAAGGCCTTTAATTATGAATATTTATGTTAAACAGTTGTGAACTACTTCAGCAGTATACTGCAAACATTTAACAAGTTCTAGTTTTATTTCTTTTATTCTGTATCATGGGAAAGAGAAGCACCACTGCTGCTAATGAAACTAGAAACAACAAATGTTTATATGAGAGTCTGAATTGAAAATGATCTGATTGATCACATACCGATCCAGGGTTGGTCCTGTGATCAGAATCATCCTACAATGCACCTAGGCTATGGCTACGGAAAGTTAATAACGGTATGCACTGCTTATCAGTAAATGTTTATTGTTGTTCACTAATATACATTATAAATTTGTTTTAAATACAAAACAGAATTGGGATTTAGCTTGACCTTGCCCTTCTTCAACAAAGATGTATTTTCACTTCAGTAGTGGCTTGTGCCCTGGGAGATCAGGTGTATCACGTTTTATTTTATGTTGATAATCAACATATGGTATGGAACATGCTTATTCCAAATAACTAGAAACCCATCAAACTATATTTGAGAAAACGCATGTTTCCTCAGTCGTACAGCCATAAAAAGGATGTCTGATGTAATCGATATCCTGACCATGAATCCATGCAGGACTAGATCCGAGGATGAACATGAAATTATGACATTTGGTAAATTATTGTTAGTTTTTTGTCACTATGAAGAGTTGTGATTTGTGCATTTGTACGCAGTTTTCAGTTCACTATTGGTTCATGATATGCCTAGCACAATTACCACACAAAGGCCAACAAGGACACATAAAATGCAAACTATGAAGCAACACTGCAGCACTCACTTCTCGTAAACAACTATGGCCGATTTCTTCGTCGAAGCGCATGCGTCGTAGGGAAGGTCAAGGTAACATATGTCAAAACCATTTTAATTGCTTGTTGCTTTTTTAGTTTCCTATGTTTTTAAAATAATTATTTGGTAGGCTTTTTAATACGCATCCACATAGATATGTAATCGAGAGATGTGGAATTTGACCCTCGACAAACGGGCCACACTAAAAGGCGGACGGCGAACGGGCGGACCGGGCGGACTACATTCACAAGGATGCTCGCGATCTCTACGTTCCATGTTTACGTGCGTTGTTCCGTCGGGTGCGCTCTTGTGCGTTCGTTTATAAACATTGATATGTGTTTCATTAATACTATGCGTGGAAATATGAGAAGACATTAATGATTTTACAAAATGAACACAACAGTATAATTAACAATATACAAATTATTGGATTTGTTGTTTGTTGTTTGTTTGTATTCATTTTCTCGATTGCTGTGATGATATGTACAATTAACTACAAACCATATGTCAAATAATATATTAAACAGGTGGTATGAATTTATGTATGAATCAATGACAACTATTCTGATGACACGCCAAGAAAGTTAAATACATAAGTGAACAGTCTTTTCTTAATATTACTGTAATACCGAACACAAATTTAAAAAAATCAATAAAATCAAAATCACTAACATCTGCTGCCATTGACACAACAACATGAACACAAAATATATATATATACAGTGCTCGAAAGGCCTGTGCATGTACACAGCTACAAGTTACAATTGTTACAAATACAGCATCCATTTTTTCACTTTTGTCGAGGACATGCAAATAAAATACTGGGACAATTTTTTAAAATTCAACACACCAATCAGTTTAAGTGATCAATATAAAGACACAAGACATAATAATGCATGCAGTATGGACTATTTCATAAGACAAAGTCATGCATAGATATTTATGTGACAATTAAATGTGACAATTTTACACAGGTGTGAAATGAGAAAGTACTAAGATAATAACTGATAATAATATGCATGGCTTTCTTAGTGAAACTTTGAAGGTGCTTTTCTTTGTCTTTTACTTCGACACAAGCAACAAAACCATGGAGCATTTACATTATAGGGAAATTTAGAACATCTTTGATGGTACCACTTGCTACATCTGTCGCACGCCACCATGTCACCAAACACTTCTGGAAGGCCACAAGGGCATAGAAGCTCTATTGGAAATATGTCCATATCAATTTTTATTTCGTGGGGTAGAGATATTTTTGGAAAAGGGATACACTTTTTTGATTTGAGACACGCCATTAAATGTTTACCATGTCAAAGTTCCATGATCGTGATTGATTTTCTAGTTCTTTATAACCACTTGTACAAAATTCAACAATATTGGCTATGACAAATATGCCACAATCTAATGTTTCCGGATCTTATTGTTGAACGAATGGCACAAAAACTTGAAGTTCCTTTATGCCACACCCATGATATATACAAGCTAACTGTATTTGCAGCGAGGGAGAAAGTTGACTTGTATAAAAACTTTCCAAAATATAGATTCAACCACCCTTATCTTTTAAAGAAACTACCCAGTGGCTTTGACCATTGTGATGTATTTGTGCTGTGGGGGCAGCACGAGTTTCAAATTTCATTGTGTATTGCCAACATTTGTTCTTGTCATCAAATATTGGTGCCAACAATGTAGATTGAAAACCATTGGTATGTTGGAAATCTAGAATTAAGATTGTATATATCAAGTCAAATATGTCTGAGGTAATTTATTTATTTCCTAAGATTTCTGTTTCCAATGTTTTCTCTCTCATAGGTTTTGATTTAACCAATTTAAATGATCATCTAACTGTAGCTTTACCAGTGTGATGTTGATCTGTTGGTTTTAGCATTGTACGTTGTTCTGTAGTTTCTTGCACAATAAGGTTGTGACTGGAGGTAGGGCTGAGATCATGTTTAGAAACATGAACTGCCTACCTGCCTGCCTGCCTGCCTGCCTGCCTGCCTGACTGCCTAATTTTTCATTTGACTTTTTTTACTTATTATAGGTAGAGTTGTCCTAGTTGCATCAATAAATTTAATAATATCTAAATATTACATTACAACAACAGTTAAAAGAAATGCGGTATGCCAATGGACCTACTGTATATGAACTAACTAACTCTGAAATAAATTCAAATAATTGTTTCATGTCAGTCTCAACTGTTACAAACAGTATGTACAGATATTCATACATAAAGTATCAAGATACACGGCCTGGTAAGTTATTTTTTTCATGCCAGCTATAGTATGACGAATTTAGCAGTGTTGTGTCGTATAATGTTAAATTGTGTTTACAGACGACTTACATATCTAGCAACCATTTTAACTAATTACTGTGATGTATAGGTGTGTCGTGTGCACGTGTTTTATGTTAGATAATGTGATAGTTACTATATAAAATAAGTACTTATCTAAAACAAGTTTCACCGACTCGTTGTCTTTATAAGTTCAGACAAGCATCCATAGGATTATTTATTATTACATGCGGTTTAACACGTATACTATTAGAACAGCCGACGTAACTTAGTAATGTAGCGTTGGTTGCTTGACTACAGTATTGTGATGTTGCAGTCGCAACTAGCACGCTGTCGCTATGTATCCCTGCCACTATCACTCTCTATACAAATTTTGTCCGTTTTTCTCCCCTCTCCCCTTCACCAACTATTGGTCTGCAGAACTTAATGTAATCTATATACAGAAATTAAGAAGTAGTGCACATGCTGGGCACGTTTTCTGAAGTGTAAACGGGATATTCGTTCAATGTTCCAATCCAACAATCTCGGCACTATCATAGATGCAACGTTCACATTTGGTGAAAATACAGCGATAATTAACAGAAAGTGCCAGCAAAAGCTGTATTTCTTACGCAAGCTCAGGTCACTCAGTGTCAGCACACATGTTCTACAAACCTTCTACAGATGCTACATAGAAAGCTCTATTACATTTGGGTTTCTTGTGTGGTACGGCGGCCTGAGTATCGTGCATCGCAACACTCTGGCACGAACAGTCAGGGTTAGTGGCAAGGTGGTGGGAAAAAAGCAGACCAGTCTAGAGGATTTATACAGGCAACGGGCAGAGAGAAAGGGAAGGAATGTCTCCTCAGACCCCGAACATCCCCTGTTTCCATGCTATAAACTACTTCCTTCTGGCCGTCGCTTTCAACTCCCTCACTGCAAACTGAACCGCACTCGAAACTCTTTTGTCCCCTCGTCAATAAGACTAATGAATGAGTAACTGACCTTCGTTCCCCTCCATCTCTGCCAGTCTGACACTGAGTGAGCCTGAGATGATTTGTGAGATGATTTAACTTTAACTTAACTTTTTAAAAACTGTTGTAACTTATTTAACTTATTTAACATATTTAATTAATTAATTTATTTATTTAACCGATATAACTGTTATTACTTTTAGTCTTTTTATTTTTACATTGTGTATATTGCATGTACATTTGTTTTATATGTCTTAATATGCTGCTACACTCCACATGAATTTCCCTCACAAGGGACAATAAAGTATTGTGATTGTGATTGTGATTGATTGTTATAACCTGTGGTGTGTGGGCCTATCTATTTCACATTTGCAGTTTTAAAACGAAATCAAATCAGATTTATATACACACCACAACATAGACTGGTTTATCTCTAAAATTAGAATCAGGACTATACAGTAATCACTGGCGAGTATTGGCGAGATGAAGGCCACAGCAGTGGCACTGATAAAGTGGTTCCGTCATTCGTCTAGCCAAGGGCATCGTTTTAACACTGACCAGCCACATACCAATCGTATACACAGAAACCCTTAATATATACTAAGTAACATAAACAAAACTATATTATCCAGTGTAGATGTCCCCCAAAGGGGTAAATTTACCTGTTACAAACCCCTGTTTACAACAAAGGGACAACACAAGTTTCCATCTGGTCAGTTAATCACCTTAGTTGAACTCCAAGTCCCAAACATGGGCTACTTCGCTAAAGTGTCTCCAAGGTGCCTCCTTAGTGGGTCTGTGGGACAGCAGTGGTGTTATGGCTACACTGACAGTGCTGCAGCTGTTAGTTTCACGGTCGTCTACACTCACCCCTTTAAAGTTGTCCCGTGCCATTCTCTTGTCCCCATTACACTAATGATAATGTCTACTACAGGATTGACATTATGACTTTGTGACAGCAGGACTTAATTAGAATAAAGACATAACTCCATAGATTCTTGTCTATGTTGAATAGGATAAACTAGTTAATACTCACTAACTAATGAGTAGGTAGGTCCCATTAACGCATCTGTAATTGTAAATGCAATGACAAATGAAAAATAATTGTAATTAATTTTACGTAATTGGACCCATACCTGCGGACAGAACTAGATAAGTAAGTAGGTAAGTAAAGTAAGTAAGTAAGTAAGTAAGTAAGTAAATTTATTTCCTCATCCAGATAATATACAACACAATTCAAGAGCAATGTAACACAGATGAGGTGGCTACCAGAGAAGTATAACTTATCGAGCTGGTAGCCAATTAAATCAAACTCATATAGGTTACTCCCACATATATAATATTACGTATATAAATGTTGCATTCAATTACAATAGCTTCAGGTTTACGACTTTTGTAAATTAAAGCTAGAGATGTAGTGATGAACACAGCCAGCCAAATGTGTCCTTTGCATTACAAATTTTAGTGTGGGGACCAGTTTTTAAAGCGTTACCAGATAAAATAAAATAACATTCAAAGTGTGTGGGGTGAAGGTATCAGTACTTTTTATGGGTGGGGGTAAATATGAGGCATCGGTATTTGAAAAGTTGAAAAGTAATTAAAATGCAGGAAGGGACCATTTTTTCAAGGTACATGTATGTACGTGGTAGAAATTATATTGAGATGTGTGGGTAGGGGGTGTTTAAGTAGTTCAATATGTGTGGGTACTGGGGCCAAAACGAGTTCATGACTACTCCCTCAACTGTTTAAATGGCAAGGCCCTTAGTGAATCAAATATACTGCTACATGTATGTTTAAAGATAAATGTAAAAAAGTGTGTATTTTGGCAAAAATCAACAAAACGCCAGTTGTATCAATACAAAGTTCTGACATGCAATATATCAGTGGATATACATTTTCAATCTCAAGGTGTTCATATCAAGTTGTTTTGAAACATGACTTTAATTGTTGCTCTTGATTTATCCTAAGGTTCTCTACTTGAGCTCCTTGGGTGGAGTGAATATTGGCGACTGTCTTCGTCGCATGCTGCGGAAAGTGGCAACGCATACTATTTTTGGACAATACAGCTTCAAGGGGACAAAACTGAAGCGAAAGTTCGTGGAGTTGTCCATCTGCCAAGTTGTGATCAGTATGTTTCTCTTTTCTTTATTTTTATATCACCTGGTCACGGATGAATACAGTTACCACCTCATAGCAATTGATCAAACTCAAAACTATGGACGTGATCCATTATTCCGCCACTGGTATTGTACTGTGCCATTGGCAAGATGCCGGTTTCCTTGATATCTTGATATATTTTATTAGACTCTTCCATTTTGAGACCGCATTTCAAGTTAACCACTGATGTGAAGATGTTGATTGTAGTTGCAAATGGCTAGCTTGTATTAACTTTTTAGGTGCATAACCACAAAACTTGCCTTTTGTTTCCCTTCAAGGTATTTCAGTCTGAAATGTGTTACCTCATTTCGTTTTTCTCATTGATTTCAGAAGCGTGTACACGCATTCGGGAAGTTTCAAAAGTTAATGAAATTGAAGAAGTGAGCGCAGAAACGTTGAAGTTTGTACCTCACAGAGGAAGGAGAAAAGCCAACAAAGTATTTGACCATGGCTCACTCTTAATAATTTCTTTCCTAAATGAAATGCCCCCTGGCCTTGATGGCATAAGATACAGTCTCTACTGAATTTGCCATCCTGTGGTAAGCCATAGATATAAATTTGTGGATTCCCATGAAATCAATATGACTCTCTCCTAGTGGTTATAATTAATACACGATTAATGTTACTGGAGAAAGCCATATTAATACACTATGTTCTTTTTCTTATGTAAAATAGCACCAGTATCTGATGCAAAAAGATTCAAGTTATTGCAACAAATACATACAAATAAATTATTGCAACTAATACATACATATACATTGTGCTTTCTTGTGCCAAAAAATCTATGTTGTAAAACAGTATAATTCTCTGTGTCTGTCTGTCCGCCTGTCAGTCTGCTCGCCCGCCCGCCCGCCCGCCCGCCCGCCCGCCCGCCCGTCCGTCTGTCTGTGACATATGTCTGTCTGTCTGTCTGTCTGTTTGTCTGTGACATATGTCTGTCTGTCTGTGATATATGTCTGTTTGTCTGTCTGTGACATATGTCTGTCTGTAGACCGTTATTACCGTTTGCATGTATGGGGCTGAAACATTGTGTGTGATGTTGCAGAACCATTGGGGTGGTTTGTAGATTTAGATTTAAAAAAAATTGTTTCGGGGTCATTGATGAGGGTCACAATATTTGTCTAGGAGCGGTGGGGTCTCGGGGAGTCACAATTTCAAGAGTTTCAGTGCAAGCAACAGCATTTTTCCCCAGGCAACGTCGGTTAGTCAGCTAGTTGTACAACAATACGTCATCAAACATTGTTTACTAAAGGCCTTTACATTCCGCAAAATAAACAGTGTTTGATTCATATTGATATTTAGAATACATTTTTATATTCAACAGATGCCGACAGTCACCCAGGTCCACCAGGTTGAAGATGATAACGAGGAAGATTGAGTTTTGTAACTACCATGTAAATGCCATGTGTAAATAAATGTCATGATAATCCATATAATATTATTATTTGATCGTTCTGTTAACATTAGGCAAACACGTTCTGCTAACATTAGGCAATGACGTTATTTATAACGTTCTCGGAACGTTAAGAACACTTTCACAAAAACATAGCTTAATTGCAATAGTAACAATGGACTCTATTGACCTTTGGGCAGTGACAGATGGTAACCCACCGTCTGAGAAACCAGTAGTAATGAACACAGCCAGCCAAATGTGTCCTTTGCATTACAAATTTTAGTGTGGGGACCAGATTTTTTTAATGCGTTACCAGGTAAAATAAAATAACTTTCACATTGTGTGGGGTGAAGGTATCAATACATTTTTTGTGGGTAGGGGTAAATATGAGGCATCGGTATTTGAAAATTTGGAATATAATTAAAATGCAGGAGGGATTTCTTCCAAAATGAAATATCCCCTGGTCTTGATGGCATCAGATACACTTTCTATTGAATTTACCACCTGTGGCAAACCATAGATATAAATTCATTCTTATGTAAAATAACACATGTATCTGATGCAAAATAATAACTACATTCAAGTTATTGCAAAAAATACATACAAATAAACTATTGCAACAAATACATCCATATACATTGTGCTTTCTTGTGCCAAAAAATCTATATAATAAAACAATATTGTTCTCTGTGTCTGTCTGTCCGCCTGTCCGTCTGCCCGCCCGCCCTCCCGCCCGCCCTCCCGCCCGCCCTCCCGCCCACCCGCCCGTCCGCGCGTCCGACCGTCCGCGCGCCTGCCCGTCCGCGTGACCGCCCGTCCGTCCGTCCTTCTAATAATAATAAGAATAATAAAGGTTCTTTTACCGCGCGATCTCTAACGAATAGTTAATTAATGCGCTCACAATATAGAAACATTATAAAAACAATTAAAATAATAGATCAACTAGTTATCAATTAATTAATAAAAAAAATCATTAAAAAAATTACAAAAATCTGTCCATATGTCTGTCTGTGACATGTCTGTCTGTAGACCGTTATTACCGTTTGCATGTATGGGGCTGAAATATTGTGTGTGATCTAGCAGACCCATTGGGGTGGTTTGTAGATTTAGATTTTTTTGAAATTTGTTAGGGGGGTCGGGATGTTGGGGGTCACAATATTAAAATGGCACTTTTGTCCATCCGTTTTGCATGTATGTGGCTGACATTTTGTGCAATCTAATGGGGCCCATTTTGGTGATTTATAGATTTAAATTTAAAACAACAATTCTTCTGGGTGGTGGGGATCTTGGGAGATCGCTACTTTTAAATGGCAATTATCTCCATGAGTTTTGCATGTGTGGGACTGAAATGTGTTGTGCGATCTATATAGAGGGTCCACTGGGTTGGTTAGATCGTACATTTAGATTAAAAAAAATTCATCTAGGAGTTTTGTAACTACCATGTAAATGCCATGTGTAAATAAATGTCATGATGATCCATATAATATTATTATTTGATCGTTCTGTTAACATTAGGCAAAAACGTTCTGCTAACATTAGGCAAACACGTTCTGCTAACATTAGGCAATGACGTTATTTATAACGTTCTCGGAACGTTAAGAACACTTTCACAAAAACATATCTTAATTGCAATAGTAGCAATGGACTCTATTGACCTTTGGACAGTGACAGATGGTAATCCACCGTCTGAGAAACCAGTAGTAATGAACACAGCCAGCCAAATGTGTCCTTTGCATTACAAATTTTAGTGTGGGGACCAGATTTTTTTAATGCGTTACCAGGTAAAATAAAATAACATTCAAATTGTGTGGGGTGAAGGTATCAATACATTTTTTTGAGGGTAGGGGTAAATATGAGGCATCGGTATTTGAAAATTTGGAATATAATTAAAAAGCAGGAGGGAGCATTTTTTTGAGGTATGCATGTGGCAGGCATGTTAAGTACCCCTGGTACATGGGTGACAACTGAACTCAATAAGCTGGAACTGTCTGTCAACTGTTATACTGCATTATCATAATAAAAGTTATCCAATAAAAAACAACAGAATAAGAAACACTCCTTTCCATCAATGAGACAGCTTCCGCAAACTGTACCAATGGCAAATTTCACACCGGTATGTATACAGTAACATAAATTGAGTAACACACCAGCTTGCTAAGCATAAATAAAACACTTGTAAATGCAAATGCCCTTCCCCCAAGCATAGCTCGTAAAAACTGGTTATTAAACGGCATATTGATAGTGTGTACCAGCCGATGTTAATTGCTTAAAACAACCGTAATATGGAAATCTCAGGAAAAAGTTCTAGTTCAGGATGGACGTTATGTCATAATGTGGCAATATCGCGCACTGTGTGTTACTATAAAAAGTATGGGGACCAATATATTAGGAGGTGCTTTCAATCCAAGTGCACTTCACCCGTATCAACCTACTTTTTGGCAGTGAATTATACAAGAAAAAGATATTTCAAAATGCATACATATTAAGTTTGTAGATTATCAATGAAGGGAATTATTAAAGACTACATTGAATTGTAAAAAGTGATGTCTTTCTGGAGAATATGTTAACATGGTTGTTCAAATATTTCTAGGAATTATTTTTTAAAGTCTTAACTAATGTGGCTGGTATATCATATATTCACCATTAAGATGTTCTGAATCTGACAGAAAATGACGTCTTATAGAGACGGTCTGGTGAGAAAAGGAATCAGAATGTTCTAACTTAAGATTGGGAATTTTCAAATTAGTAAGAAATAACATCAGTGAAATTAGAAAAAATCCAAAGACATGCCATCGACTGCTAGAAGGGATTTAATTTAACATTTCTCTTTATATAGCCTCAACTTTTATGACATCTTTTATTAGCGAAACATACACTAAAGCACACTGGACTCAACCTAACAAAATCATGTACAGAACAGAATCAGCCCTTAAGTTGAATCAAACATGTTGAATGGTACGGAATCATTCCCTTTTCTAGAGCATTAAAATGTCTAGCTTAACCGAACCCACTGCTTATTACAATCAAATTGTTCTAAATTGAAATAATTTTATTATGTCCATTGTAATAATAAACACCATGCCTATAACGCGTACTGAAGGCCACACATTATGAACATGTTAACTGCGTTACTGCAATGAATCCCACATAAAAATGACACCGGAAGAGAGCATAGTAAATGAGAATTGAAGAAAACTACAAAACAAGTGAAATAATAACCAATAACCAATACTGAACATCACACGTCAACTTGCTTCTCATGAAATAAAACATGACAATTATACAGGGTCTCGACAATTTGTAAACAAGAATAGAGGGAAACTGCAAAACAAGTTAAAAAAACAAAACATTATGAACTTGTTCCTGTACATATAATAACTACATAAAATGATACCGGAGAAGTATAAACTAGAATCAAATAGAGAAAACTACAAAACAAGTCAAATAATTACAAACAACAAACGCAGACAGCAATCCGTTAAGCATCTACCACGGTAGTGCGTGACTTGCCTGAATAGAAGTACGGATGTATGTATATGTGGAAGTATATGGGATACATGGATGGATGTATGGATGGATGGATGTATGTATGTATGTATCTGTGTATGTATATATGTATTTATATATGTACGGATGGATGGATGGATGGATGTATGAATGCATGGATGTATGATGCATAGATGCATGGATGGAAGGACGGATGTATGGATGAATTGATGTATGTAGGGATGCATGTATATATGGATGTAGGTATATATGGATGTAGGTATATATGGATGGATGTATTGGTGGATGGAAGAAGGGATGGAGGGATGGATAGACGGAAGATGTTTGGATGGATGGATGTATGGATGGATGGATGGATGGATGGGTGGATGTATGGATGGATGGAAGTATGGATGTATGGATATCTGGATGTGTGTATGTATGTATGGATGAATGTACGGATGGATGGATGGATAGACGTATGTATATATGTATGTATGGATGGATGGATGATTGTATGTTGTATGAATGTACGGTTGTATGGATGTATGAATGTTAGGATGTATGTAAGTATGTATGGATGTATGGATTGATGTATGTATGGATTGATGTATGTATGTATGGATGTTTGGAAGTATGGGTGGATATTTATATGGATGTAAGAAATTTGGAAGGATGTATGGATGAACGGAGGTATGGATGGAGGGATGGATGGACGGATGAATGTATGTATGTATGTATGTATTTATATATGTACGGATGGATGTGTGAATGCATGGATGTATGGATGCATGGATGCATGGATGGAAGGACGGACGTATGGATGAATGGATGTTCTGATGGATGGATGGATGGATGGATGGATGGATGGATGGATGTATGTAGGGATGTATGTATATATGGATGTAGGTATATATGGATGGATGTATTGGTTGAAGGAAGAAGGGATGGAGGGATGGATAGACGGAAGATGTTTGGATGGATGGATGTATGGATATCTGGATGTATGTATGTATGTATGGATGGATGGATGTATGGATGTATGGAAGTATGGATGTATGTATCTATGGATGTAAGGATGGATGGTTGTATGGACGGAGGGATGGATTGTCGGATGGATGTATGTATATATATGTATGTTTATATGTATGGATGGATGGATGGAAGGATGGTTGGACGTTTGTATGGTTGTATGGGTGTATGAATGTATGGATGGATTGATATATGCATGGATGTACGGATGGATAGATGGATGTACCGATAGATGGGTGGGTGGATGGATGTAAGGATGCAAGGGTTTATGGATGTATGGATGTATGGAAGGAAGGAAGGAAGGACGGATGTATGGATAGGGGGATGGAGGTATGTATGGGTGGATGGATGATGGATGAATGTATGTATGTATGTATGTTGCATGGGTGTATGTGCGTATGTATGTATATATTTGGTTCTTCCAACCATCCATCCATGTATGTATGTATGGATGGATGGATGAATGGATGGTTGTATGGCTGTATGAGTGCATGGATGGTTGAATGTATCAATGGATGGATGGTTGTATGGTTGTATGAATATATGGACGGTTGAAAGTATGGATGTATGGATGTATGGATGGATGGATGTATGGATGTATGGATGTATGGATGTATCGATGGATGGATGGATGTTTGGATGGATGTATATATGCATGGATATATGGATGTATGGATGGAAGATCGGATGGATGAATGTATGGAAGGATGTATGGATGAATGGATGGATGGATGGTTGGATGGATGTATGAATGTATGTATGTATGTATGTATGTATGTATGGATGGATGGATGTATGGATGTACAGATTGGTGTGTGTATGTATGGATGTATGTATATATGGAAGTATATGGGATATATGGATGGATGTATGTGTGTATATATATATGTATGTATGTATGTATTTATGTGTGTACGGATGGATGTACGGATATATGGGTGGATGGATGTAAGGATGCATGGATGTATGGGTGCATGAATGCATGGATGGAAGGATGGAAGTATCGATGAATGGATGTTCGGATGGATGTATGTAGGGATGTATGTATATATGGATGTAGGTATATATGGATGGATGTATTGATGGATGGAAGAAGGGATGAATAGACGGAAGATGTATGGATGGATGGATTTATGTATGGATGGTTGGATGTATGGATGTATGGATATCTTGATGTATGTATGTATGTATGGATGAATGTGTGGATGAATGGAAGTATGGATGTATGTATTTATGGATGTATGGATGGATATGGTTGCATGGATGGAAGAATGGATTGTCGGATGGATGTATATATATATATATATATATATGTATGTTTTGTATGTACGGATGGATGGATGGATGGAAGGATGGATGGACGTATGGATGGATGGATGGATGGATTGATGTGTGTGTGTATATACGGATGGATGGTTGTACGTATGGGTGGTAGGATCGAAGTGTGGATGTATGAATGTATGGATGGTTGAAAGTATGGATGGATCAATGTATGGATGGATCGACAGATGGATGTATGGATGGATGGATGTATGGATGAATGGATGTACAGACGGATGGATGTATGTATGTATGGATGTGTGTATGCATGGTTGTAGGGATATATGGATGGATGTATATGTATGAATGTATGGATGTATGGATTGATGTATGTATGTATGTATGGATGGATGGAAGTATGGATGTATGTATATATGGATGTAGGGATATATGTATAGATGTATGGATGGATGTGCGGATGTATAGAAGTACGGATGGATGCATGGATGTATGGATGTATGTATGTATGAATGGATGGATGTATGGATGTATGAATGTATGGATGTGTGGATGTATGTATGTATGGATGGATGGTTTGATGTATGTATGAATGTATGTAAGTATGGATGTATTGTTTGACATATGTATGTATGTATGAAAATACAGAAGTATGGATGGATGGATGTATGAATGCATGGATGGTTGAATGTATGGATGAATGTATGGATATATGGATGTATCAATGGAGAGATGTATGTATGGATGGATGGATGGATGTATGTGCGGATGTATGGTTGGATGGATGTGTGTGTGTATGGATGGATGTATAGATGTATGTATGGATGGATGTAAGTATGGATGGATGGATGTATGTATGGACGGATGTATGAATAGATGCATGGATGTACGGATGTATGTATGGATGTACGGATGTATGTATGTATGCATGTATTGATGTATGTTTGAATGGATGGATGTATGGGTGTATGGATGTATGGATGTGTGTATGTATGGTGGATGAATTGATGTACGTTTGTATGGATGTGTAGAAGTATGGATGTTTGGATGGAAGGATGGATGTATGGATGAATGGATGTACGGATGGATCGATGTATGGATGGATGGATATACGGATGTGTGTGGGGGATGGAGTGATTTATGGGTGGATGGATGAATGGATTATGTCTATATATATGTCTGTGTCTATATCTATGACTATGCTCGCCAACTGGTTGGCCCCCCACTGGTGGGTTATGTCTATATGTGTATGTATATGGTCCCCCTCTTGTTGGTCCCCCACTGGTGGGCTATGTCTATATCTATCTCCATGGTCCCCCAGTGGTTGTTCCCCCACTGGTTGGTTATGTCTATGTCTATATCTATGGTCCCCACTGGTGGGTTATATTTTTGTCTATGTGTATATATATATGTCTATGGTCCCCCACTGGTTGGCCCCTTTCTGTTGGATTATGTCTATGTATATGTCTATATCTCAATGTATATGTTACCCCACTGGTGGGTTATGTCTATGTCAATGTATATGTCTATATATGCATGCCTACGTCTATGGTCCCTCACTGGTTGGCCCCCAACTGGTGGGTTATATCTATGTTCATGGTCCCCCACTGGTGGGTTATGTCTGTGTATGGTCCCCCTCTGGTGGGTTATGTGTATGTCTATGTCTGTGGTCCCCCACTGGTTAGTCCCCAATTTCTGGGTGATGTCTATGTATCTGTCTATGTCAATTATGTTGTTGTGTCAATGGCAGCATATGTTATTGTTGTGGTAATATAATAAACAGCTGCTATGAATTAATGTATGAATCAATGACAACTATTCTGATGACACGCCAAGAAAGTTAAAAAGTGAACAGTCTTTTCTTAATATTACTGTAATACCGAACAAAAACTTAAAAAATCAATACATGTATCTATAGCACTATAATAGGCTGACCACAGCAATAACATTTGCTGCCATTCACAGAACAACATAATACATGTAATATATATATTACATTTATTAGAAAATAAATCGCTGGAGGGTTAGTTTTCGTGACCATGTGCATGGCGAAAGCGTCTCCAATAAGTAATTTTAAACGAGGCTGCCATGAATGGGGTAAGCGCATAAACAGTGGCGCCACTTCGCGGTTCCTATGTAATCGAGCCACATCTAAATTGGTGCTGACCTCTGTTGTACAATACATCGCAGTTTTACGACTGCTCATTAAGTGACCTTATGATGTTGTTAGTTTCAGACGGGTCACATCAGTCATAACACCTCTTTTATAGGCTAATCTATTTTGTACATGTTGGTGAAACTTTTAGGCTAATCTATATTTTTACATTTTATTGACACTTTTGGGTGTTTCTCAAAATTAGAACTCGTACAAAATAAAGTAAGAGAGAATTATACTAATATGGACTATAGCTCGGTTGACTGTTACAGTCATCTATACACCCTGTACATCTAAGAACAAATCCTGTGTCTTCACCTAATTACCTCGAAACAAAAGACACCATATATTTCATCAATTTCTTTTATTTATTATAAAATATGGATGTATGATATTCTACATATAAAGCTTATCTAACTAAACAGAAATGCAGATTGTTGGCAGTATAGAAAGAAACTACATTGATACCACACACACATGAACACCACATTAATTAATTAATACTGACAATAACACTGTTAATTAACAATGGAAATAACACTAACATCAAAAGCAGCAAATATACCTTCACACAATATAAGCTGTTAAATACCAACAAATATTAAAGACACTAAAACAATATTAGTTTAACTGTACGAGATGACACAATGAAGGCACGTTTCTTGACTTCTTAAAATTGGCTCTAAATGATGAAGAAAAAAAATTCTTCAATGTAGTAAACCGCTGGACCACCATGTAGAGTGAATGTTACAAACACTGGATGGCACATTTTGCAGAAAAATCAAGGCACTGCAAATAACAAAACTTACTGTATCCTTTACGATGTATGTGAACCAGTTATTGCCGATCTTTATGGCTACAGTGGGCACATTTATAAAACACTTGGTGGAAGCACCAAAAGGAAGAAAGGCAAAACCCAAGTGACATTGAACAACCGATTGTGCAAAGATACACAATACGGCATGGTGCTACAACAGGCGCCTCAATTAGTCACTCGTTATGTGTCTAATAAAGACATTTATGTGACATCAAAATAATTAGCAGTCATGACCACATTTGATAGTGATGAGACAGTCAGCTGCTTGTAAATAACATGTTTCATAAGGCACTGTGTACGAGCTAGTGGAAGAGCTTTCACATCCTTGCAGAAGGCACCGTGTACGAGCCAGTGGAAGAGCTTGCACATCCTTGCAGAAGGCACTGTGTATGAGCTAGTGAAAACCTTCCATATGTCACACACACACACACACACACTTTCATTTAAACTGCTTGATATAAGCAATGACAACACCATTTAGAAGTTTCTCAAGTAATTTTTCAGAACTTCTTCTAGTGACTTATTCCCTTCCATTATACGGACCTGTAAACATTGGAAAATGCACAGTAATTGTATTTTGCAGCAATCCGTTATAGAGGTCACCAGCAAACCACTGATTACATTTCACGAAACACACCAGCACCGGAATCCTATATGGACAAACTCGACTAGAAATCTTTGTAATAGATTTGGTGAATTGTAAATAGAAGTCACACGCTATCTAGGAGTCGCATGGTAACAACAGTCACGTGATAACAGGGGTCACATGATACATGCTTCAAACCATAAACAGCGGTCACATGACTCTAAACGAAATCACCAAGCAACAGATTTCTGAAATATATTACCGGGGATACACATATGTATATTTACACGCACACACAAGACATATATACAATTTGAACACAGCAATGTTTCTGTAACTTGAGTGGCCATCACAAGCTATACAGCAGCATCCTTATCTCCACTGTACAAAATGGATCAGCAGTGTTCCACCGAATTGAAGAGCGACACAAGATCGATATTTAAGACAATCAACCACCATAAACTACACAAACTACCCATAGATGATCATGCACAAAATGTGAATACGCTGACCAGACCGCCCCAGATATATATGGCCAATTGGCCACCCATGCTAAGGGATAATCTTGTAAGTTCTTGAAGTCCAAAAATATGCATAGTGTTTGGTATTGGTTCAAATGGGTTGCGTGACCTGTAATAATGTACATGTAAATATATTTATATATATATTGTAAATAACATGATCATCATTTGTTCCGATATACACACAATACTGTCAATGGGCACTGATACCAGTTTTACCCATTAGGTGGCACCACTTGAGTGATTTGTTTACGAAATGTAGTGAAGACCAAACAAACACCTTAAGATACATAATACTATACATATTTTTGTACTTTGTGAACTTATGGGATGACCCCTGACCCTAAGAAGTCTGTCATGCCAGGCAGCAGCTCCCTACTTAGTTTAATACTGTCAGACGTAAATAGGCATCTTTGTTAACCCGCCACACTTTGCCGGGGCCACATTCTGCTTGAGCCAGCTGATCGAGCTGTTGAGATTACGCAGATGAGAGGCCCAGGTAGCATGTTTGGCACTGAGCACTACACTTGGCCCTGGCAGGTACAATTACTGCACAAGAGCACTAGCGGTGGTCACAGCGACACCACCAAACACACCACGGTTATTTCCTCCACTGCGACGAATGTCGAACCTCTTCCTGTTAACTGTCCAGTCGACAGTCGTTGCTCTTGTGAAACCGAATGTAGCAAGGCAATTAACAGGTCCCCCTTTCAATGTGTATGTATTCTGTATAAATAACAAAGGCAAACAATGTCTTAGGCATGTCACGTGAATATTACCACAGAAATGTCCACCGTGAAACTAAAAGTAACAATGTATCAACCACAATGCATTGTGGCATGGCGTGTATCGATGACAACATACAGTTCAGTCTCGGCAGTCACTCTTGAAACAGAGGAACGAAATGAGCATTGCAACACTTGGCAAAGCAACTAGTCTGCGTACACAAGGTATAGATGTCGTGCTTTGTACAGGAAGTGTTGATACATGGAGGAATGCCATCTAATGAACCAGGTGGCAACACCAGTCCCTGCATTCCACGCGGCTGATCGAAACCACCACAACCTTGTGTGGCTGTAAATGTTTAGGGCATCCCTTCAAGAAACCAATCATACTCTGGACAGCCGGCCATCCTCAGGGTGCCTGCCATCCTCAGGGAGCCTGCCATCCTCAGGGTGCCTGCCATCCTCAGGGTGCCTGCCTACACGTGGAACATTTGTTGCAGTAGTCAGCTGCAACAGAAGAATTCAATGTTTAAACAATAAGAGTTATGTGAATTTCAAATATGGTAATGTAAAAAGAAACAGAACTTGGAAAAATGTCTTTAGAAAGTATTGGTGAAAATGTTCATCAAGATGAGAGAATTAATTTAGATTTGAATTTCTTCTTAAAACAGCAAAGTTTACACAAATATCAATGTTTTGGAACCAACATTCGGCACCTTCTTGAAGCACTGAATTGTGGAACTTGGTTGTTCTTCACTTTGTCAGATGGTATAGCGAACAGATGTTCCAGCCATTGCTATGGGTGGACAGCCTGCTCAACATACCGTCTTTGGGAACAAAAGAAGGACAGAGTCCCACAATTCACTTCAGGAGGCAGCCTGCTTTTAAACTTTGAGAACTGAGTGCGCGTAGCTGCGTTAAGAAGAAACTTACTTGTGTTCACAAGCACAAGTTATGGCTAGTAACAATTAAACGACTTTCTGGATCAGTGGCCAGCAGAGCAATGAGGATCAGTGAGCGGTGGGCACAACATTTACCGAGACACTACCCTCTCACCTACCTGTAGACTCGGGTTACTACGCCACAGGCTTCGACGCGGCTGCTTCTATGGGCGATGACACATTCCCATTCTCACTGTCGGCCTCGGTTCCATTTACAGGTGCCTGCTTCTGCTGCTGCTTCAGTAGGGCAGCTTTGTCAAGTTCTTCAACAGCGGGCGACGACTTCTCTTCAGGTACCACGGAGGCTGCAGCATCGTCTTTTTCTACTACATTGTTCTGTACATCCGACCCAGCAGCTGCCGCAGCAGACTCTGGGGCTGCCTCGACAGGCTTAGCTTCCTCAGGGGCTGCCTCAACAGGCTTAGCTTCCTCAGGGGCTGCCTCAACAGGCTTCACTTCCTCAGGGGCTGCCTCGACAGGCTTAGCTTCTTCAGGGACTGCCTCGACAGGCTTAGCTTCCTCAGGGGCTGTTTCTGCTGGCTTAGCTTCCTCGGGGGCTGCTTCGACAGGCTTAACTTCCTCGGCGGCTGCCTCGACAGGCTCAGCTTCCTCAAGAGCTGCCTCAACAGGATTAGCTTCCTCAGACGTAGCCTCGACAGGCTTTTCTTCTTCAGGGGCAGCCTCGACAGACTTAGCTTCCTCAGGGGCAGCCTCGACAGGCTTAATTTCCTCAGGGGCTGCATCGACAGGCTTAGCTTTCTCAGGGGCAGCCTCAACAGACTTAGCTTCCTCAGGGGCAGACTCGACAGGCTTAGCTTCCTCAGGGGCAGCTTCAACAGGCTTAGCTTCCTCAACAACAACCTCTGCAGGCTTAGCGTCCTCAGGGGCTGCCTCAACAGACTTAGCTTCCTCAGGGGCAGCCTCGACAGGCTTAGCTTCCTCAGGGGCAGCTTCGACAGGCTTAGCTTCCTCAACAACAACCTCTGCAGGCTTAGCTTCCTCAGGGGCAGCATCAACAGGCTTTGATTCCTCGACAACAACCTCTGCAGGCTTAGCTTCCTCAGGGGCTGCCTCAACAGGCTTAGCTTCCTCAGGGGCAGCCTCGACAGGCTTATCTTCCTCAGGGGCAGCCTCGACAGGCTTATCTTCCTCAGGTGTTGCTTCGACAGGCTTAGCTTCCTCAGGTGTTTCCTCGACAGGCTTAGCTTCCTCAGGTGTTTCCTCGACAGTCTTAGCTTCCTCAGGTGCTGCCTCGACAGGCTTAGCTTCCTCAGGTACTGCCTCGACAGGTTTAGCTTCCTCAGGTGCTGCCTCAACAGGTTTAGCTTCCTCAGGGGCTATCTCGGCAGCCTTAGCTTCTTCAGGGGCTGCCTCGACAGATTTAGCTTCCTCAGGGATAACCTCGACAGACTTAGCTTCCTCAGGGGCTACCTCGGCAGGCTTAGCTTCCTCTGGGGCTGCTTCGACAAGCTTAGCTTCTTCGGGGGCAGCTTCGACAGGCTTTGCTTCTTCTGGGGCTACCTCAACAGGCTTAGCTTCCTCAGGAACTGCCTCAACAGGCTCTGATTCCTCGACAACAACCTCTGCAGGCTTAGATTCCTCAGGTGCTGCCTCGACAGACTTAGTTTCCTCAGGGGCTGCCTCGACAGGCTTAGCTTCTTCAGCAACAACCTCTGCTGGCTTAGATTCCTCTGGTGCTGCCTCGACAGGCTTAGCTTCTTCAGCAACAACCTCTGCTGGCTTAGATTCCTCTGGTGCTGCCTCGACAGGCTTAGCTTCTTCAGCAACAACCTCTGCTGGTTTAGATTCCTCTGGTGCTGCCTCGACAGGCTTAGTTTCTTCAGCAACAACCTCTGCTGGCTTAGATTCCTCTGGTGTTGTCTCGACAAGCTTAGCTTCTTCAGCAACAACCTCTGCTGGCTTAGATTCCTCAGAGGCTGCTTCAACTGGTTTCACCTCCTGTGGAACAACTTCTGCAGGCTTAGATTCCTCAGGGGTTGCCTCAACAGCAACAACCTCTGCTGGCTTAGATTCCTCAGGGGCTGCTTCAACTGGTTTCACCTCCTCTGGAACCACCTCAGCAGGATTAGGGGCTGCATCAACGACAACGGCTGCCTCAGGCTTGACCTCCTCAACGGCTCCTTCCTCGGCTGCCTTGTCTGCTGCTGGCTGCTCTACGGCAGGCTGCACTTCTGTGTCGGCCATCTTCTTTGGTTTGTCTGAACTCTGCAAGCAGAAAGACTCAACTGTCAATCTACCGTTAACACCATGGTGGTGGTGTGTGTGTGTGTTTGTGTGCGAGAGTGGGTGTGCGAGAGAGTGTGTGTGTGCGTGCATTTGAGAGAGAGACAGAGAGAGAAAGAGAGAGAGAAAGTGTGTGTGTGAGAGAGAGAAAGTGTGTGTGTGTGTGTGTGTGTGTGTGTGTGTGTGTGTGTGTGTGTGTGTGTGTGTGTGTGTGTGTGTGTGTGTGTGTGTGTGTGAGAGAAAGTGCATAGCTGTGTGTGTGAAAGTGTGTGTGTGTGTGTGTGTGTGTGTGTGTGTGTGTGTGTGTGTGTGTGTGTGTGTGTGTGTGTGTGTGTGTGTGTGTGTGTGTGTGTGTGTGTGTGTGTGTGTGTGAAAGTGTGTGTGTGTGTGAGAGAGAAAGTGTATGTGTGTGTATGTGCATGTGCACGCATCTGTGAGTGCACGCGTTTGCAAGTATGGGTTGGCAGCTGTACGACTGCCCAGCCCCAGCAGTTGTGCAGGTTTGTGAATAAACTATTAGTGCAGTGATTCTACCTATGCCTTGACTATGGTCATCATTACTGTCAGCAGATTCACGTTTGCCTAAATGCATGCATGTGGCAGGCATGGTAAGTACCCCTGGTACACGGGTGACAACTGAACTCAATAAGCAGGAACTGTCTGTCAACTGTTATACTGCATTATCATAATAAAAGTTATCCAATAAAAAACAACAGAATAAGAAACACCTTCCATCAATGAGACAGCTTCCGCAAACTGTACCAATGGCAAATTTCACACCGGTATGTATACAGTAACATAAATTGAGTAACACACCAGCTTGTTAAGCATAAATAAAACATTTGTAAATGCAAATGCCCTTCCCCCAAGCATAGCTCGTAAAAACTGGTTATTAAACGGCATATTGATAGTGTGTACCAGCCGATGTTAATTGCTTAAAACAACCGCTGCTGGACAACCAGACTGGGCCAGGCAGACATGACACCTACACTCTGCCGGCTGTCTCATGTACACTTGACAACCAGACTGGGCCAGGCAGACATGACACCTACACTCTGCCGGCTGTCTCATGTACACTTGACAACCATCAACTGTTGACTGACAAACTGCAGATGTGTAATATGGAAATCTCAGGAAAAAGTTCTAGTTCAGGATGGACGTTGTCATAATGTGGCAATATCGCGCACTGTGTGTTACTATAAAAAGTATGGGGACCAATATATTAGGAGGTACTTTCAATCCAAGTGCACTTCACCCGTATCAACCTACTTTTTGGCAGTGTATTATACAAGAAAAAGATATTTCAAAATGCATACATATTAAGTTTGTAGATCATCAATGAAGGGAATTATTAAAGACTACATTGAATTGTAAAAAGTGATGTCTTTCTGGAGAATATGTTAACATGGTTATTCAAATATTTCTAGGAATTATTTTTTAAAGTCTTAACTAATGTGGCTGGTATATCATATATTCACCATGAAGATGTTCTGAATCTGACAGAAAATGACATCTTGTAGAGACGGGCTAGTGAGAAAAGGAATCAGAATGTTCTAACTTAAGATTGGGAATTTTCAAATTAGCAAGAAATAACATCAGTGAAATTAGAAAAAATCCAAAGACATGCCATCGACTGCTAGAAGGGATTTAATTTAACATTTCTCTTTATATAGTCTCAATAACTTTTATTACATCTTTTATTAGCGAAACATACACTAAAGCACACTGGACTCAACCTAACAAAATCATGTACAGAACAGAATCAGCCCTTAAGTTGAATCAAACATGTTGAAAGGTACGGAATCATTCCCTTTTCTAGAGCGTTAAAATGTCTAGCTTAACCGAACCCACTGCTTATTACAATCAAATTGTTCTAAATCAAAATAATTTTATTATGTCCATTGTAATAATAAACACCATGCCTATAACGCGTACTGAAGGCCACACATTATGAACATGTTAACTGCGTTACTGCAATGAATCCCACATAAAAATGACACCGGAAGAGAGCATAGTAAACAAGAATTGAAGAAAACTACAAAACAAGTGAAATAATAACCAATAACCAATACTGAACATCACACGTCAACTTGCTTCTCATGAAATAAAACATAACAATTATACAGGGTCTCAACAATTTGTAAACAAGAATAGAGGGAAACTGCAAAACAAGTTAAAAAAACAAAAACATTATGAACTTGTTCCTGTACATATAATAACTACCACATAAAATAATACCGGAGAAGTATAAACTAGAATCAAATAGAGAAAACTACAAAACAAGTCAAATAATTACAAACAACAAACGCAGACAATCCGTTAAGTATCTACCACAGTAGTGAGTGACTTGCCTGATTAGAACTAGTCCGAGTGAGAGAGAGCCGCGGCAACTAGAGGAGGAGAGAGATCCAAACTGTGTGGTGAGGTGCACACACTAAACTGAGGTTGGTAGACCTGCACCTGTATATATAGGCCCAGTGACTGCATCAAAGCTAGTGCCACCACCACTGCACCCCCTGGCCCACCACTCCTGCTGGCTCTGGTTGCCCTGGGCACTCCACACTGGTCATTGGTCCCCATAGATCTCACTGGTCACTCAAGGTACTAACTACTCAGAACACTGCTTTGGTCCGACAACCCTCTCAGTGACCAGGTAGTTATGCATAGAACTGCTGGAATCTGAGCAGGTTAGGGGGTGTGGGGGGTCTCACTGATTATATACCCACAGGGTGGCTATACACATCAATATCTACATCTATACAACAGTTATCAAACCAAAGACATCAAATACACAGTCTTCTATCAAGCTGAAACTATACGTTGACATATATCAGCAACAAAACCAAACATCTTAACACTATTAATGAATGACAAGTCAGAGTGAAACAATGAAATGAATTCTGCGTCTTCTGCGCAGTGCCCAGTGGCTATATTAAATCCATCCCCTCATACGACATGTGGGGATTTTCGCTGGGAGAACTATCCGAATAGCCTGCCAACACTGCTTGTCTTGTGAATTCCACACGCAAACAAACAATTCCCCAAAGAGTATGCAGGAAGCTGAATCAAGCCGTTAGTTCATTTGTCTGCAAACTATTTCAAACAGCTCCGCCTCTGTTAGTGGAAATAGGATTTTTTTAGTATCTGAGACAATTGATAGTGTCGACTACACTAAATGTTAAGAATAACAAATGCTCTTTTCAAAGGGCATGTTATAATTGAAACAGCCATTCAAAGTGATTTATACATAAGTTCTTTTGTGAGGTGCATAAAGCACGGTGCTTGTGAGACCAACTGGTATCATCCAGTACTGTGGCCGACTTGACAGGAATATATTACTCACTCATTCAATACACTACTGCACATATTCTGTTGGCAAGCGGCCATCTTTCTCACTGTTGTGGTTGACACTCCATATATATCACGAGGAAGGCTAAGTTTACATCACGTTTTTTACTGTTTTCAAGCAGCACAAGGACCAATTATTTCTGTTGCATAATTCAACAATAAATAAATCAGAAAACAACATACAATCTTGTAATGTAAGTTCAACATTATATTCTGTGGAATTATTTTACTGAACAAATTTAACTACTAATTGTATTGGTTGGTTATGGGTTCAAAATTAATTTAAATTATAATATATATATAAAATTAACCAGTCAGATAACCAGTAAATACTAAAATGTCGCATATTAAGACACAAGTATCAAAGTCCTACGACTGTTGTCAAGAACCGTACACAACAAAACAGAGACAAAAACTCATAAGAATGTAAACAGTGTTGAATATCTGGTCATTGTCATCTAAGTTGTAATATTAAAATGATAATTTATTAAATCATCTTTGTAGGTGTATCTTATATGTGTTTCTACAGTCATAAAACATTCAGATTCCAGGTGATCATCTGATAAGACATGATAGTATGTCAACAAGTGCATTTGATATCAAAATATTTGGCCAAGTGCAGTTCAATTGGGCGGCTATCATTTACTAATGGTCTTTGTGTTTCAACTGTTAATCTGTATAAGATAATATTAAAGGTGTACATTGGGTCTATGAGTGGCCCAAGATGAAGGGTGAGTCAGTCTCAGCTGGACTGTGCGGTGGCTACATTCCTTCCAAAGTCACGGACTGGTTCAAACCAGTTCACACCAAACGGTACAAGTTATACCAGTAATGATGCCACATTTTATTCAAAGCTCCTCCTTGGCTAATATCTAGGCCTTCAGTACCTGAATCATTGATAGCATGCCACAGAATACGAGTCTCAACCAGTTTGTAATTAATAAAAAATTTGTTGCTGCCATGACAAGCGTTTTGTGTTGTAAACTAAAATACGTTCTTCGAGATTAGTGCCAATAAGTGGAACATATATATCTGAAACTTTTGGTAAATTGCAACTGTAACATACATTTTTTTACACACCCTATATTCAAATTGTTCATACGAACCAGTAGGGTTCATTGCTTAAATTTAAAATAACTTATTTCCAAGGTATAGTACTCGTTTGGTTAACAGTTTTCAGTGAGTGAAGCATTTCATCCAGATGGTACTTGCAATTTGTGTAATTACCTCTACTGACAGGGACTTGGCAAGTTGCCAGACAGGTAATTAGCGCTAATTGCCTGTTTATATTTCACTTTGTAGGTGTCTGCACTCAGCCACAAAAGCAGGTGTAAACTGTGGTTACCCACCAGGAATTCCTTACTTGAGAAATGACTCCACACTAACATAGATGTCCCAGTTTTGTTTCACGTTTAATGTATGTATACCACCAGAAGTACCTTAATCATGACAATCATGATTATGAAATTTGTTAAATCCATTCAATCTCTCAGAACTTTGGAATATTTCTACTGCAACAGAAAGTAAGAAAATATGTCAGGCATTTCACCCATTCATATCCTTTTCCGACATTTCCTCCCCTGTTTTTCGCAGTAAAACTGAACACGTCACGTGAGGAATGGCTGTGGCATCTGTTTCTATGGTAAATTCCTGTGGGTGACCAAGGGAGAGTGTCTGGCAGGAGGAGCTAAGACTGCCATGCCAGACACAGGCCTCTAGTGTTGGTACGGAGGCAGGGAGGAAGTCATCTCACATGACTGTCTGTTTTTTTCTCCTGCTGGTTCTAGTCCTTGTCTTCTACAGCTTGTCACAAATTACTCAAAAACATTAATTAATATAGTATGTACTGTAGTGTGTGCAGTGTGCGTGTGTATGTGCGTGTGTGTGCATGCATGCGTGCATGTTTGTGTGTGTGTGCACACGTGTCTGCACTCGGTATGTGCGTGCATCTATATACATGTGTATGTATTTATTAGTGTGATTTTGTGCATGTATATATACACGCTGTATATATATATATATTCTCAATTAGCCATCTATTTGGAGCCTATTATGCATGACACAGATCAGCAGAGTGTGACATGAGATTTGCTGATAACGCTGACAGCCGATGATGCCGACAGCTGAGTCTAGTGGTGAACTGTGAACTGTGATGTCTGAGAACAGAGGATGGAGATACAGCTTTTTAATGGACGAAAATAAAACAGGGCCAAGGTGACGAACATGATGTCAACAAGTCTGAGTGAAACAATCACTAGACTGGAAACTAATGGACAGGGTAGGCTTCTTCTGAAGGAGCAGACTTTGACTTTTGATACAGATATTTTCACTCAAAGACAAGATTAATTTAACTGATAAGTAGTTGGAATTATAAATACAGTTTAACTACATCATTACAGTTCTTCTGCTGGCTTTATATGTGGAATCAGAAGTGACATTCAGTAGGAGGCACAGATAACAAAACTGATTATACAGCCTTGGCAAGGCAGACAGACAGAGACAGACTGTAGGTGTAAAAAACTATAATGCTGGTTTTTATTCAATCTGGGAATATTGCCAGTAGCCATCTGTCATCATAGATATTGATGAAGACCTTCTGGTGAATAGTAAGCCACAGATACACAAGTAATCTAAAGCAGATCTCCAATACATACTGAACCAGATTCATTCCAAGTCTACCATGAGACAGACGGACAAACAAACGGACAGTCAGACGGACAGTATTTATTTTGACCATGATAATATTTAAAAAAAAAAAAAAAAATGTAATATTCATAGTAAGGTCCGACTCCCATTAAGACAATTATATGTGTTGCTATCATACATACATTAGACATCTAAGACAGACCTTCAATACAAACTGGGCCAGAGATTCATTCCAAGTCTACAACATTGCACACAGGAATGCTGAGCCTCCAGTCTGGCCCTATTACTCAATGCGATATCCTGTCTGCTTCCTGCAGTGTCACTGGCAACTGTATTCAGGATCTGGCCCCAGAATCCCCAGTTCAGTGGGTGATGTCTATCACAGGAGCGACACACTGGGATAGTTGATTCCCTGACGGAATCTACCCAGTGACAGTGATGTCCCTCCACATTCCCCTCCCTCTGGCCCAGTTACAGGACAACAATCTTCCCAGCCGCTATGGGCGCCTCAGCTTCTATGGTAACACAGGCAAGGTGTTCTAGGCATTCCCAGTTGCTCCCAATGCATGGATTCACCACCATCATTCGTGTCCATCCACCAGATTACCACAAATGCTTGGATTTATTCAGTGGCAGCTAAAAAAAGGTGTACAAAATGTACTTCTTTATTCAAACTCAATGTTCATTTTCACACTGACGCTTTTATACACCTTGCTAACTGATCTTTAGGACCATTTAAAGCTCTTTATAATTCATACTTCAGTTCACCCAACACCAAGTTGACTTCCACCACAGCAAGCCACACCACGATAAAGTTATTCATTCACACAATTCCATGACTATTGAGGCGACAAACAATGTGAACAGTCAAGTAATCTGGAACAATGTGCAGAGAACTGGACGCAATAATGCCAGTGATGCGCTGTCTGGCTCATACTTTATGCTTGCATTTAATGTGTATAATTTGCATAAATTCCCAAAAACATGTTGTGATCTAAGTGATGTGAGAGAGTTCTGTGATGAGGTCACACACAAGTACAGAAGTCTAAGAACGACAGATCGCCGGTATAGATACACTAGTCTACCACGACCTTGGGCCAGTTGTTAAGTTTCAACAGCTCATAGACAGAATGCAAACAAGATCACAAACCAACTCCAACCAGACGAATCCTCAAGTTAAAAACCAACGGCCTTGCGGACAATGCCATTTATTGTATCTTATGAGAACACCGCCAGCTAAAGTGCTTGCATGGTTACAGCTGATAAAACACGGGCAACAAACGCGTAAAATAATCAGTCTGGGAGCACTGTTTTCAATTTTCCATCGATCATCGGCAAAGGTCCAGACCACATCTATAGGGTGAATCATGAACAGTGATGATGCAAGCTTACATTACACAGCTACGTGCGTGGCCACACATCCGATCACACACTCAATAGAGGGCAATCAAACACAGATGACAGCCAGACATTGCCCCTAGTAATACCCACAATCTACTCTCCATTTTACACTTGTCTGATCAATCTCAGCTTCAACATCCTGATGCGAATGCAAAAACCTGGGTGCATTCTAAAGTCACCTAATAATTCTGTACCATTTCTAAGGTTTGACCTAGAAATGAACAATACATGATTTATTATCCATATATCTATGCAACTCGTCAATTATGTGCCTGCCTATAAGTTGTCCACTTATACAAAGTTCTGTCTGTAAACTGGATCTCTGTTTGATCACTCTCTATATATTTATCCCTCTCTATCACACGATTTATCTTGTTTCTCTCTCTCAATCCATCCATCCATCCCATTTTTGGGTCTATAAAAATAGTCAATCAGCTACTTCGCAATCTGCGACTGCGTTGTGACGGGATCACGACCGCAAGCATGCACCAACTGTATCCACCAGAGACAGATTCATGCACTCTACACCACCTCTTCAGGGCAGACTCAACTTTACTTCCTTCTGACATAAATATCTCACTGTGGATAAGTACCATGGTATGTTTACTGATATAGACATGACCGATAGTTTCTGGACTTGACCTCTGCTCATTACAGTGGTTACCACTTCACTTTACACCTGCTCTTGGTCAGTCGTCTTAATAAAGGAGAGATGGAGTAAATCTTGGCAGTATGTGTTTTAGAAATCTGAACCCTGGTTCCCTTACAAATTACTAGGGGTGAATATCGGATTAGGAAAGTGGTTCAACTTCACAAAATATTGAAAATATGACAAGTCACTGTTTAATGTTTTAGGAGATCTGCACAGGGGTCTTCAATGCCCCGGGAAATGTACAATTGTCCAAAATAACCTTTCTACATCCACAAATTAACAGATCAATGTGGAATTTTGAAAACTGGTCATTTTGTGAATTGGGGTTTCAATCATATTGATGGTTTAATCAAACACCCTTAATCCACAGCAGATATATTTTTCCCACAGGTAACTTTCTATGACTACACAGCAAAATCAGACGGTGCAGATGGCTGTGGCTTTAGCTCACAAACCTTATCCATCCAGTTCTATCCAGAACAGATTAGTCACCATCTGACCGAGAACTGCTAACTTAGCACATAGAGAGGGATTACGGCGCAGTTCCGTGGCGCGACATTAACTTTGTTTATCACTAATCAATTCGGTGAGCAGGTATAGGGCATGCCTCCCATATGGGCTGTCGATAAAACGACACCTGTATTACTTGTCCCCCCAAGCCCCCCTGGTGGGAGAGTCTGCCCCACCAGGGTTACAGCTGCAGATGTAAACTGGGGCTGGCGTCAGACAGGTTCAACAACCAACAACTGTCCTACTGCTAATGGCAGACGTAATGCACCTAGCTCTACGTGTCATCAAAGAAGATTGTATTTTCCATTTGTATTATTTTATCCAGAATACAACATGTACTTTATCAAAATTGTGCCATTTTAACTTTCATTCAAATGTATATTCAAATGTGTATTAAATTGCATATTAAAATGCAGCACAGCCATATTGCCCCCAGAAATCTGTACGGTATATATATTGGGAATCCACATGATCTAGCTGGTTTATGTAGGATAGTTGACAATTACTTTATAACATATTGTAGTTCTAAGCAAACAGACACACGCCAACAGCGTGACACCGGAGCCAGCTACCACCTGCTTGGGGGAAACTCCAAACAGGTTTTCTTCAAAAGCTAATCTACAGTAATGTGTTTTTATGTCATGACTGTATACACGTATATACAAGGCTTGGGAAATATCACAGCGAGGACATTTACGCAAACCAGTTTAACAAAATCTCACTCTGTTTTAACGAATCTCAATTTTTAAATAAATTCAAATAATTTATTGATTTTAAAAAGTACAAAGATTATTCTACAAATTAGATAAAAGTGATGCAAATGTTAGGTATGAAGTGTGGTGAGGTACACATGTGAAGTTGGTTAGGTGAGAAGAAATGATTATATCTGACAGGTGATCTGATGAAATGAGTGAACTCGGGTGGTCAGTGCTGTGACTACTAGATGCAAGACAAGACAAGGCAAGGCAAGGCAAGGCAACGCAACACAACGCAAGAAAATATAACGTAAGACAATACAACACAACGCAAGACAATACAACACAACGCAAGACAATACAACACAACGCAAGACAATACAACACAATGCAAGACAACACAACGTGACCACAACTGTTGGACAGTGCTATGCTAGTCTCTCCTTGGCACATCTGCATGAACATTGCTCGCATTTCTAGGAAAGTCCCCCACACGCCCAGTGGACTGGTTTATGGCCAGGAAATGTGAAGGCAGACAGCTGCTCCCAACTGGAGGCTTGGGTTCTAGGGAGCCTCCAGGGGCAGTCAGCTGCAGCATGCACACACCCACTGATGAAACAGGTGCTTTTTATGACCCCAAAACCCAGTCTTGGGATCTGAGGCCTGGATTAGTAGTGGAAGAACAGAAGTACTGAGGGTTGTGGGTACTGAGAGAGAGTTGTGGGTACCGAGAGAGGGTTGTGGGTACCGAGACAGGGTTGTGGGTACCGAGAGAGGGTTGTGGGTACCGAGAGAGGGTTGTGGGTACTGAGAGAGGGTTGTGGGTACTGAGAGAGGGTTGAGGGTACTGAGAGAGTATTGTGGGTACCGAGAGAGGGTTGTGGATACTGAGAGAGGGTTGTGGGTACCGAGAGACAGTTGTGGGTACTGAGAGAGGGTTGTGGGTACTGAGAGAGGGTTGTGGGTACCGAGAGAAGTTTTTGGGGGTACTGAGAGAAGGTTGTGGGTACTGAGAGGGTTGTGGGTACCGAGAAAGGGTTGTGGGTACTGAGAGAGTATTGTGGGTACTGAGAGGGTTGTGGGTACTGAGAGAGGGTTGAGGGTACTCAGACGACAAGGTTGTGGGTAAAGAGAGAGGGTTGTGAGTACTGAGAGAGGGTTGTGGGTACTAAGAGAGGGTTGTGGGTACTGAGAGAGGGTTGTGGGTACTGAGAGAGGGTAGTGGGAATGAAGACAGGTTATGCAAGTGAGAGATGAAAGCTGAGTTGTACTGTGTGGTTATTGTTACCAGGAAGTTGACGTGACAAAGACATTTACAAGGAAGAAATGGATGTGATGTGTAAAACAAATGAACGCAGACTGACGGGACCGCAGTCTTTAAGAAATAGGTACAGAGACAGGAAGATAATTCAATCAAGAAGGCATGGAGGCTGCAGGTGGAGGGCAAACATAACAAGGGATGGCAAAGAAGACGACTGAGGGAAGTGGTGAGGAGAGACATGGAGGTGACAGAAATTGTGGAGGAGGATGCAATGGACAGGGCATTGTGGTGAGGATAGACATGGAGGTGACAGAGGTTGTGGAGGAGGACACAATGGACAGGGCATTGCAGTAAGGAGAGACATGGAGGTGACAGAGGTTGTGGAGGAGGACGCAATGGACAGGGCATTGCGGTAAGGAGAGACATGGAGGTGACAGAGGTTGTGGAGGAGGATGCAATGGACTGGGCATTGCGGTAAGGAGAGACATGGAGGTGACAGAGGTTGTGGAGGAGGATGCAATGGACAGGGCGTTGCGGTAAGGAGAGACATGGAGGTGACAGAGGTTGTGGAGGAGGATGCAATGGACAGGGCATTGCGGTAAGGAGAGACATGGAGGTGACAGAGGTTGTGGAGGAGGATGCAATGGACAGGGCATTGCGGTAAGGAGAGACATGGAGGTGACAGAGGTTGTGGAGGAGGATGCAATGGACAGGGCATTGCGGTAAGGAGAGACATGGAGGTGACAGAGGTTGTGGAGGAGGATGCAATGGACAGGGCATTGCGGTAAGGAGAGACATGGAGGTGACAGAGGTTGTGGAGGAGGATGCAATGGACAGGGCACTGTGGTTAGGAAAGCGATGAAAGTGACACAGGTTGTGATGCAATGGACAGGGCATTGCGGTAAGGAGAGATATGGAGGTGACAGAGATTGTGGAGGAGGATGCAATGGACAGGGCACTGTGGTTAGGAAAGCGATGAAAGTGACACAGGTTGTGATGCAATGGACAGGGCATTGTGGTGAGGCGAGACATGGGGGTGACAGAGGTTGTAATACAAGAGACATGGAGGTGACAGGGGTTATGATACAATGGACAGGGCATCATGGTTAGGAGAGACATGGAGGTGACAGAGGTTGTTATACAATGGACAGGGCGTCATGGTGAGGAGAGACATGGGGGTGACAGAGGTTGTATTAGAATGGACAGAGCTTCATGGTTAGGAGAGACATTCAGGTGACAGAGGTTGTGATGTAATGGACAGGACGTTGTGGTTAGGAGAGACATGGAGGTGACAGAGGTTGTGATGCAATGGACAGGACAGGAGTTGACAACCAATGATGTATGGGACCTCCACTGTGAGCAAAGATTGTGACAACATGAACTAACACTGCACAACAACAGTTTCCAAGGCCAGGAGCTGGCTGCCCAAGTAATCTGGCTGTAATCTCCACACAAACATCTCTTTACATTTCATGCCAACATCTAACACCTGGTTGACAAAATACTACCCCAACTGGCAACTGGAACGCACATTTCAAACAGCACGCAGTTGTAATTTCATTTTTTCATGGAAAACTATATTCAGGATTCATCACGACAAAAATACTACATGTGGGGGAGAAGGAGTAACAAATGGTCCCTGATAAGACTTAGTACCACTTTAATATCAATTTACCTGCTAAACTGGCACGAGTCCATTTTGGTGCTGGCCGGAAATTGCAACTTGATGTATGATTATGGTTTTGATGGGGCATAAATCTGGGTGGTACCAGCCTGAAGCAGAACCTCAAGGACATGTCACTTGCTGAGTGGAACCGCCTCACTCCGGTATAGACAAGTGCAACAAGTGTTGCTCTAACAATAATAATGTTAACACCTGGTCAACTAGTCAATGGTAGACCCTGATATTAGACTGACCCGAATATGTCAGACCACAGAGACAGGAGACAGAAAGCAACTCAAGGCCTGGAAAACTATCAAGGCCAGAAATCTAGGCCAACAAGTCCTTTTAGCAAAGGAAACCCATTTTCATGACTGCTCTTGTATTTTTAAGTTTTACGACTTCATACAAATTATATGAACGGTGTAATTATTATACAAAACATAACCCATATGTTGTGATTAATAGTTTATGTTTGTCGTAAATGTAATTATTCGTGTCACTTTGTGTGACTGAGAGGCAATTAGAAACAATGAATGCCGAACTTACACGATTCATTAGGAGTGTGCAATGGGGTTGATTGTGAGAGTCATCCTAAAATGACCAGTCTCGGACACTGGTCACTCTGAGTAGTCAACTGCTGTCATTGGTCAATGTTTGACGCCATCAAATGGTCTAAGTATTGGAATTTGACATGGCACAAAATGTACAAATGGCAGGGGCGGGGGGAGGGGGGCTGTTCTTATATAACACAGATCAATAGTAGTAGACTGTCTGAGGGTGATTTCTACAGGGGACTGGGTGTAGGGCAACTGCAACATTTCCCTCCATGTTTGGAGTTACGGATTTCTAAACATTTTCAGAATTAAATTGTGACATGACAGTATTGTGCAGTTAAAAATTAGACATCCACATATTGATGTGCAACTGCCATTTTTAATGTGCAAAGTAAAGGCTTTATTACAATGATCTAAGTTTCAATAAAATGACATCCATTTTCTTCCAAGACACGTGGTATATTTGGGATATATTTTCTAATACATAATTTGTGGAGAGTTTCAGAACTCGAAACAACACCAGCAAGAATACAATGATTGATGTGCAATGCTTATGCATTGAAAATAGAGAAGACTTTTACATCGATAATGGCGCATTGTCTTAATGTGGTTTTCGAGTTGCGAGAAAGTGGCCCCCTAGTGGTCTAAGTGGCAAGGTCTACAGGTATAACCCGGGGGTATAGAGTTACGTTTCACTTACACCCAACTAAATGATGTCTGCCAGACCTTGACTTCCCCGATCAAATGTATCTCCGAATCGAGGCGGTTTGAACCAGATCCGACTCAGCCAGACAAAACGGAGCAAAAAAAGCGTGTTTTCGATGTGATGCCTTAACAGTTAGCACAGCTGGGGCACAGACAGCGACTGCCGAATACCTTGGTGCTGTTGTTTTGAGGCAACTCTACATACCCCATCAATGAGGTTCAGTGCGTGTCACAATGAAGAAGACATGGTGGAGTAGCCACGAATAAGTGAGACACACTGCTGAGAAAGAGACAGACTATAACTAGGTCTCTTAACTTGAGTGCCATCTCCTGGGTGTCACTTACTCTCAGATGTCAGACGCTGATCACATTCAGTGATTCACCGTTGGATTCTGTAAGAAATACCTGCGCTAATAACGGTTACACACATGCTCGCACACACGCATGCACGAAACATAACACACCTGCAACAGAGCAGGACATATCTTACCATGCAAACTCATGCAATTACACATCAATTTGATAGACAATTTTCAGTTAGCTTCATAAATAATAATTTCGAAATTTGTACAGAGTCAGAATCTGCACAATATAAAATGGCAATTTACATAAAACTGCATTGATCAACTGATATAATTAATTTAGAAACAAACAGCATAAAACAGAAGATTCGTGGTCACACACATGCCACAGGTTTTTTACTTCCCCTGCAACAGTTGAAAGGAAAGAGGGTCCCTTTTAGCATCCCACCCAAGGGCTCCTACCATGTTCCCAGTGCTCAGGGCTAGATGAGTCTGCAATAAAACTCTTCCTAACTGTTATTAAACAGCTGAGTAAGCCACAGGCTTGGAGCCTGTGGCTGTGGATTCTAATCAAATTCTTGCCAGCGGGAGGGAGTGCCTCCTGCATCAGACCAAGGGAAGTGGGACTCACAACCGGCAAGGAGACTTTTTTACTAGTTTGGGGAACGTTTCTTGGTAGGGTACGACTACTTGGAAGACTAGAATAGCAGAATGCCAAGCCCCTTTATGGGAAATTAATACCTACCCCAATATATATATATAGATATATATACATAACGTACATCACATGTCATGCAGGTTATTTATATAATAAATATTATTCATTAAATATTATTTAATGAATAACATTTTTTAAATTGTAATCTGTGCTTCATCCTCAGAGAATAAATTAAAACTTGTGGAAGTGGAAGGGAGTATTGGAAGTGGAAGGGATTATTCACCATAGCAGTGGAAGGGATTATTCACCATAGCAGTGGAAGGGATTATTCACCATAGCAGTGGAAGGAATTATTCACCATAGCAGTGGAAGGGAGTATTATGACAATCTGAAAAATGAAAAAAGAAATCTTGTAATTTTGAATTATTTTGAGTTATAGTAAAGTATCTTCATGCGTACTTGCGTAAATGAACAGTTTTTAGATCAATTTATCTACAGGGAAAGAAAGATCCAAGCACATTACGAATGTGCACGACTTTACGAAATTGCACATGCCTGCACATGACTTTCACTGGAATAGTGAAAATGTGTGTGCAATGTTAGGAGTGGACAGGTAGCACTTAGTCAACTGCAGATAGGGCAGACATATCACAGGTGTTCAGGTTTAAACACCCAATAGGCAACTGGTGCATCGCAAAGGAATAAGCAATTTATGGTAAACCTCACCTAACAGAATATGGCTTATTCGTCACGGTTTATACAAAATAAGAGAAACTGATTGGTTGTAATTGCATGTGTAGGTACACAGACGGACAGCCTTAAAACACGACCATGTGTAACACTCCTTGTAAGCGTCTATTGTATTTTTGTTTACGAGATGCTAATTGATACACACACAGACAACAGTACAGGGCTTGAGCAATGGCAACAATGAACAAACGTCTTCCACACACACACACACACAAACAGTGGGAGACATTTATAAGAAACACTGCGGCATGCCAGTGACACAGGGTGTGATTCCTGTCCGGAGTCGAGAAGTGGGTTAAGGTATGCAGGTCGACATGTCAGCCAATCCCACACAAACACAAATCATCCGGTCCATTCACTGGAGTTTCGCGCATGCTGTACAAGGCATGCGAGTCAGTTAGCTACATGCTTCCTGTATGCCAAACATCCCCAGACACACAAAACCAACACAGGTCTCCCTTCTGACATCATCCACAAACTGTAATTAATCAAGCCATGCAGTATAATCTTGAATTGTTCACAGTTGTTTCAACGGCAAATGTCCACACTGTTAACAATCGCTTACGGTTTCTAAATCCATGCGGTTATCGTGTTCTCGCTAACAAGACATTATCCAAACACAGAAAACCATGTATTTTGTTACCTTCATAAAGCGCCGGAAAAAGAAACAAATCTGTGGAAGCAAAACAGAAACACTGAATGAAAACTGCAAAGAAACTCCAACAGAAATGCATTATTCTCAAGACGATAGTAACATTTAGTAACACTAAAATACACAATTTGTGTACTGCATTGTTCATGCAATAAAACATTTTGACAAAGAAATAAATACTAAATAAAATAGCATGATTTCATACAACAAGAAATAAATACCAAATAGCATTAATAATTAACAGGCATCAACATTTCAAGGGCGCTACAGGGTCAAGGACAGCTGGATGCAAGTTTTCAATCAGAAATTTTATTTAAATAGTCATAAATACAATGTGTACATATCAATGCATGGACATAAAGATGTTTTAAAGAATATATTTACTCCATTGGCAAGAAAACATTCTGGCCCACTTTACAACATTCACTGTGGTAGCGACTTTCATCAAGTCTTAGTAGGAGCCTCCATGATCCTCTCTGTGCACCGTAACTTTATAAAAACGTATATTATTATTGAACGCCTGTACAGTTTGGATAAATAAATGCACTTCTGTTCTGTTCACAGTGATTGACCTTGAGCATATAAATAAGAGAGACTGCCAGAGAACATCACCCTTATTAAGTCTCAAGTCTATCTTCAGTGGAAAGTGACTCAGACAGAAGACACAGCTGCTCTCTCATCCATCTAACACAAAATTAAGTCTATAAATATAAAACTAAATCAATCAAAATAACCCCGGGTTGTCTTCAAGCAATAATAAAAAAGATGATATACCTATCCATTATCAATGCTTCAAATCCCAAGCCATTGTCATTCTTTAGCTAATGCAGGAGAATATATACTATAAAACTTCCAAGGGTGCAAATAAAAAGTCTAGCAAACATAAAGAATTGGATCAAATAGCAATTCTCCAACAATGTCAATATGTTCATTTTATAACGACAAACAAGTAGATGTCGTGGGCTTCACATCCATGTCAATCTTTTATATATGCATTGTGGGGTCTGTGGTGGGTGGGGTAAGTTTGCAAACACCATGAAACTCCCACAAACAAACCTTAATAACATCTAACAATCTGGACAACAAACATAAATGCTGCTCTACATCAGACAAATTCATAGTTAAATAATTTCACATCTACCCACACGGTGGCACCACTGACATCTTTCTTGCATAGTTACACACCAGGCGGCACCACCTGCTGTTGGGAAGGGGATAGGACATCAGTGTACATAGCGGTTGTAGCGGTGTATATCCCTGGTATGTCAGATCATAAACACAACCTTTAGACCAGTACGAGGATGCCCAAATCTACCCAGATAAGATGCCAAAGAGGAATGCAGAAAGATAACATGTATCATCCAAATAGGCACTGAATTAGGGCAAGAAATACTGGTAACTAACATGGTCGGATGTGTGAACTAACAGGAATTTTGATTGTCCTTTTGCATTTACTGTGAGTCACAATCCTGACTTTCTACAGATGCTATAACAAATCAGAACCACCATTGTTTTATATACAAAGATTAAATATATCCACGCAAAGATTATTAATATTCCCATCAATTTTCCCAACAAAAGACAAAGTAGAGTTGTGTCACTGTCAATGATAAAGATTAATTTCGTTGCTAGCTTGTGTAACAAACAAGCTATCAAATGATTTATGGATGGCATGATTCAGATACTGATGCAATAACCTTTCTGGCACAGATGATTACTAAGGCTTCTTAGAATAATATTTGTGTTTCTGGTTACACAACTTACCATCCTAAATCTTGACAACCCCAGAAGTTCTCACAACATAACAAGGACAATACATCATTTATCTATATCCCTGTATAAATCCGACCATAAGGTAAAATAAAAATCTCTAGCCGTCAAAATACTGAATATATTTCCTCATATTGGTCTAAAGAAATTGTGGATGATATCTTTACAAGAACAAGAGTGCCAAGAAAATACTCATATGCAAACCTACTCTGAAATATTCTCCCATGAAAATAATGAAAGAAAATAATGTCCTACCTACTCTAAAATAATGTCCTACCTACCCTAAAATTTGAGCACTTGTAACTAGAACAATTATTGTTCTCAAAGTACTAAGGCATTATTGTAAAAACTGACACCCCAAGGAGACCCATGCGGGGCTGTGGGTCAAGGTGAGATATGCCTAGCCACCAGTGCCAAGCCAAGCATCCTGAGATATGTATCAAACCTACACCATAGATAAGGACTAACAGAGACAACCTAAATCTGTGTTGTCCCACGATCTGATTACTGCACTCCACATCTCCTGCCAGCAGTCACACCATTTGTTTGTTACACAATTTGTGTGTGAAAGAACTGCCTTCAAAGGTTTAAGAGGTGAACGTCCTCAGGAGATGTTGTCTGTACATAATAATCGAACCCATAACAGGGTCATGTGAATGCAGGGCAAACTCACTCCAGACAAAACCCTTCAGGCATAACCCCTCCAGACAAAACCCTCTCAGATAACCCTCTACTAGGTGACAATATGACTGGCCTGTTATGTTTGTGTTGTGTACTTGATTTATTAACTTCTTTATTCACAGATGCTATTGTAAGTTGACTTACAAGCAACTATGTGTATACATATCTATTTCTGACATTCTTAAAATGTTGTTTATCAATTTGGTGTTGATGGTAAAGCTAGCTACTCATAAACTGTCACTGAAAATTTATTTGCGACACATTTAAAAAGGACTTAACAACTTATAATGGCAATGTAATACAGACCTACCTGCCCTAAAAACTTCCTGTCAGTAATCTGTCTTCGCACTGACACTGATTTTTGGGAATATAGGCCTGCTGTCAGTAATTGTTCAGGACCGTGTCAGATATTGTCATAAAAAGATCACGACTGTCAGTAATACTTTAATACTGTGACTATGACGATAATTGTACCCAAAACATAATTGTCTCTAATAAACTGTGAGGTGTTTTGAAGCGTCCAGTTAACAAGGTAAGGTAGATGTTCATAACCAGCATTGGTGGAAATCAAACGTGAAGAAGTGTAACTGTAATGTAAATGCGTCTATACACTATTGGCATAGCTAATTTACAATGACTAGAACTGTTTTACTGTCTTTTCAAGTCAAACTTTAAGCAACTGAAAGAACCTCAATAATTTTGTGTTGTTTAATACTAACCATTGTAATTCTGATTTTTTTAATCTTTCAAAAACAGCATGCTGACTCAAGCAACATTCCACATTACTGCCAGATTATGTAATAAACAGCAAATAACAAATACCACTCAGAGATTGACATTGTAAACTTTACTAGAGAGAGAAACACACGATCATCAGAGTGCACAATGCATGGTAGTCTCCACATTCTAAGTTCAGAATCACCAGGTGCAAGTTGAATGCATGTCGAACTACACACTGTTGCGACTAGGGCACTTGTGTAGTTCCTTCATTCAACATCATCCCAGGCATAGTTATATTACGAAAATATTATGCATTAGCGCACTTTTGAAGCCCAAATAGTGACCCGGTTTGCGCTAGTCTGCACCGCTGCGGTCGTGCGTTACTACATCACGCTCGTAAAATGGGCGATATAGAGAAGTATGTTGGGACAAACTGGGGCGCTATTTACGCCTCAAAAGTGCTCTAAGACACAATATTCTTAAAAGTAAATATGCCTGGGATAATGTTGAATAACAGAACTAACACACTGAGCCTGAGGTATCAAAGTTAGGTAAAACTCAAGTTATAATGGCAAAATCAAGATGGGTCCAGATTTTACACAAGTGCCGCGACTAGTTGTGTCCACTGTCCACATAAGACATGTCTGGTCAGACTCAGAGTGCCGTCAGTATGCTGCTGTTCTAAACTTTTGCCACACACTTTTTTTGGCATTCTTCTAACTAGTTCTAAGCTATAACTATTACTATCTATTACTATTATTGTACATTCTAAATGTCCTAGTTTTGTACAAAGTTTGATGGTACTATTTAATCAAGTACATTTGATCAAACACATATATACTTGTCATTTTAAAACCCCAAGTTCGAGAACAGAAACATTCAACTTATTCATGGCGAACTCCTTGACCCCCCTGGCCAACAAGGAATGCCAAGTTAAGATTCCACAAATGACTGCTGACTCTGAGGTCAAAACAGGACACATTTGGGCCAGACAACCTCCTGACTGACCCACGGAGGAATACTACAACTGACCCATATAGTGGACCTCACAGCCAATGTTTGGCATTCATCGGACAACATAGCTAACAGCAACACAGCCGTCTAGGATGGGTTAACATTATATGAAAAACATTAATTATTACTCACTGGCACACAGCCATCCATGGAGCAACAAACCCAGCAGTAACCACCACCACATACTTCGCATAATAAACTGTTTCCGCTGACTATTTAATTTTTGCTCCGATATTGTCTGGTAAACTTTATCTGGTAAAGTGAACATAACAAAGTTATAGTGGTGCCATCTGGCGAGTGGCTCACCACTCAATTGATCCATTTTTCCATCTTTCTCTGATGCAGCTAAAAAGCATTTTTGGTGAGCAGCTAACACATAAGGAAATACCTCTGAATAACTACTGTTGTGTTTTTTAAATACATCGCCAATAGATGGATGAGAGGTCAAAGGTCATGGAGGTGAGTGAAAATAGAGGGGGTGAGAGGACCTCAGTGGGCCTACCTTGGAATGGGTACGGCCAGACTGCCCTAGTGTTAGCATATTGATATAATAATTTATATATAATTTATATAGTTGGATGTCTCTGTAGATTCTCATAAAACATTCCAGTGCCTGGAAGCACCAGTAAAGCTAGGGTCTTTGGAAGGGATCAGATCAAAGTGACAAAGAACACTCCATGAAGGAGAGACAGTCATAGCCTGAGCACTCAGTCATCACAACATTATGACAAGATCAACAAACAGAGGCCACAGTTATCAAGTGGCCAACAATCACAGAGCCTGGTCTGATTTCTCAGAAGCCCTCTCCTACAGCCCAGTCACTGGCCATGGTAGGGCCAGGTGCCATGGTAGGGCCAGCCAGGTGCATGAAGAACCATTAAAATTCTCCTGCTGAAATATGGCCAATTTCCTGGCCAGCATCTATCTGCCTTGCATTCCAAGGCAGTTGAAGGATTTATGGCGGTTATATATCTAAGTCATGAAGGGTGTGAACCACTCCCTCCACCCCCACCCACCCCACAGAATCACAGAAACAGTGACATTGTCTTTGTCTGTTGTATGGCAATGGATATGTTTTATAGCAACGCCATTCCTAGTAATGATTAACCCTTTAGACCATCAACGGCAGAAAGCAGCCAGACGCCCGTTTCTTTGCAAAAAACTAGGTGTTCCCCTTTCATGATGATTTTGTGCGTGCCCTGCGAGAATTTTGAACATGTTTCATAAGATGACGTGAGGTGTAATGGGTTAAACCACGTAAGATTCCATTTAGAAACTGTCTATATTTGGAGCATGTTTCATAACATGACATAAGGTGTAAAGGGTTAAACCACGTACGATTCCATTTAGAAATTGTCTACATTGTTTTCCAGTATTTTTAGATGCTATATAGAGTACACACTAGTGGGTTAATATGAAATAGCTGTTTTAAATTTATCTTTCTTTTCTTTTGGATTAAAAGGAATGTCCTCCATACTACTATTAGTATTAACATGATGCTGGAACATGGTCAAACTTTCAGTTTATTCGCTGCAACATGATATGCTCAAAAACAAATAATTAGCAATTATGAGTTTGGAAACCTGTCAACATGTACACCAGGACTCGTCTTTAAATTGGCCAGTGAAGCAGGAAAAGTAAATAAATTCACTTCTTAATAAGTGAAAAGTTACTAACTAAATTGCAACTCCTGCCAATGGAATGAAATCCAAGAGGCAAACAGGGTGAGAATCACTCCACCAATCAAGTCAATATCTTCCTTGGAGCCATAAGACAACCCCCAGGGACAGAACCCCCATGGACATCACCCCCCCCCCCGGGCAGAACCCACAGAGACAGCACCCACCCCAGAGACAGAATCTCCAGGGACATGACACCAGGGACAGCACCCATCCCATGGACAGAACCCCACAGGGACAGCTATTCTAAACCAAGGGAGAAAAACACAAAAAAGTACATAACTAGTATGGGAGAACATAAGAAACAGGAAACTTGACATCACCTTCTGCCCAGCAGATGGTGGACCTCAGTGGAGCCTGCCTTGGTGTATGGTGTTTTGTACCCACCACTCCTATGCAGCCAGGGAGACCTACTGATTGAGAGGTTACCCCAGGTCAGTGGGGGACACACAGCAGTGCACCATCTGGGCACTAGAGTGCACCATCTAGACACTAGAATGCACCATTTGCACTACTCGAGTGCACTTGCTGACAATGCCACAGCCCTGGCAGCTGATCTGCATCTGTTGCACACCCTAAACCCATCAACTTGTTTTGCTGAAAGGTATCTGTAGGTGAATAATAGACAAGTGGTGAACCGATGCAGAGAGATCTCTGTATTGACCTGCACATTTTGACCTACATAGTGAGTAAATTGCATTGTGGGATTATATAACATATAAGTAGTCTAACTAAACTGTCTTGACCTTATTCTGAGCGTTCAGTCCAGTAAAAACAAACGTTTGTTAAGTAAAACATTTGGAATATTTCATACTACAAATATTTGTAATTTTAGTCATACAACACAAAACGGGAACCGATCCAACACTACTGGTAAAGGGCAACTGATGCACTTCTGGAAGGAGCAGCAAATGGGGGGACAGGTTGGGGTGGGAGGGAGGTATTACTATTAGTCATCCATCAGTTCACAACGAAACTCACTGACTGTATTTCTTACTCAGAATCAAAAATAGCATCCTGTTGGTGAATCTATACTAGTTACAGCTCCACATCTAACTCTTGAATCAGAATCCCGATGATCAATTATGTTAATACTGAACAGTTGCGAGTGTGGTATTTAAATTGCAGTACCAATCAATATTCCGAACAAAAGACTGTCGTTTACGTCCTGCCCAAACAAGGCTCGTGGACAACAAAGGACATTGCTTGGTGCATCTTGAGTGCAAGTGACAGACAGGAAGTGAGTCAGCCTGATGACATCATCTCAGTCATCTCACCTCTGTCCTCACATAGTCATTCTCACTTGTCCCTTTTATTTACAACAATGGATGTTCTCAATCTTATATCAATAAATAACATTCCATAATGTTAAATAAAAATTATTTTTGATGGGTCTATGCATGCTTTTAACACAGTTCCACTGACAACAACCAAATTTGGACTCGGTCCTTTTAGCAGTTTCCTGGTTCATAATTAGTCCTAATTCATTTGTGCTTTTTAACGATTTGCGAAGTGATTGTTTTCATTTTGTTTCGAACAATGTATAATGTAATCATACAATGTCAACTTAGATTCTGTATAAATTATTTTGTTTGATTATTGGGACAATAAATGTTTCCTAATTTAAATATAGTCCCCACACAACTTCTGTTACTTGTCTTGGTACACATAAATAAGGTATTATGTACAACATGATGTCTTGGATTACATTTTTTTGCAGTTTTTAGCAAAACCTTCATAACAAATGTATTCGAAATTTCACTCATACAGACCAGAAAGTGTGCAGCTGTTATTAGTTTGCAGAGAAATGTCAAATTAGATGTGATCACAGATTGTTGTTTAAATATTTGCAAACATAATGAGTTCAACCATATCATGTTTACTTTGTCTGATATTAATTCAGTTGTGTCCTACCCACCCACACAGGTGGATTACTGCCTAAAGGTCAATGTTTTCAAGGGGACATACAGCGATTAATATTAAATATGATTAAAGATAACTAGTCTTTAAAACTTAGAACAACCTTTGAATTTTACTACTTATTTCTTCATTATTTGGTGTAAAAATACCGGGCAAGTGACATGTGCAGCCAGCTTGCTTGGTTGGACCCAGTTGGGCAGTTAATGAACACTATTTTAAAATAATTAAAAAAGCTTTTAAAATTTCTTTTCTATTTTCAAAACAACCCTGTGAGACAGTGGATACTAAAAATGATGATTATTGTCCCCCCTTTTGGAGGAAATCAGAAAATGTTATATCTTATAGTAATAATTCACGACAATGGTTCTGATGGGCAGAAAGATACTGGCATACCAGAAATTGACACTAAAATAAATACCCCAATTGTCTGCGCCATGTCACATAACCCAGCCGTTTGTTGAATCTGACAACTTCCTGTGTTGACATTTAACAAGATCATTGCATCAGTTCATGTGAAATAACACCAGCATTCCTGGCGATGTGACACGATAGTGGTCATCCAATTATGTAGTCGGGTAGACAAGTTGACAATGATTCAGACACGTAAGGCTTATTGTCTATTTCGGGGAATGCGAAATCTGTCAAACTGGGGACAGATTTAACAGTAAATCTGAACACTCAGCAATCCTGTACCTTCACCTTTGGGATCTCTGTTTATGGGTGATAACTATGTACAGGCTGGATTAGACATGCCACATTTGATTTTCTTGTTTGAAATCCATATTTTTAACTTGACATTCCGTATTTGAATCCACGTTACATTACTGTTGGTCAACCGATCACATATTGTCATCTACCAGACTACTAAATATATCAAAACACATACATGGCGTTTTGTCAGGAATCTAACCTAGCATTAAATATATTTGATTTTCACCTGCTAAAATAGTCTTCTATCAGTTTATTATTTGAGTTTGTTTGGCAATATATATATATATATATATAGAGAGAGAGAGAAAATAGTACTGCATAACAATTAATTTTTACAAATTCTGAAACAAATCTATATCAAAACAAGCCATATTCCTCAAATATTTCCAAAAATCTGAATGCATTATGGGAAATCTGTACAATGTGGGTGGTCTGGGATAAGTAACAATATCTGATGTTTGTGAGTAGGTTGTTGCAGCTAGGACTAAATATGATCACCTTGTACACCTGGACTGCCACATCGGCTCAGCCTTGTCGATGATCCTGTTGATCTATCCAAAGATCTGTGTGCACAGCGAGAGATTTAACAAAGGCCTGATATAATAATCCTGATTAGAAAGATTGCCGGCTTGTGTCTACAAACTGCAGGTCATGCACTTGCACCAAACTATTTCATCTGACCTGATTAATAACCATCAAAAATGGCCAGTTGTCATATGTTCATCTATTTCCAGATGATAATAATACCAATCTGATATTAAAAATAAAAAAGTTGTATTGTGACCTAATCTATGCTAACAATTCATTTTGTGGGTAAACATTTGTTCATGTAAAAGTAGAATATAAATTGTAAATAAATACAATTACTACCTCTAGGACACCTGCATGTAGGCTAGTCTGTCGGCATCTAATACTTTTCAAAATCAATACAAAATGTGAACTGTTGTTTGATAAATTGTTTCTAGCTGTTGTAAGAAGGTGAGGAAGACCAGTGATGACACACGTTCATTCAATGTAGTTGTGCACTATTAGAAAAGTCTGAGAGGGAGCGTTACTCTTAGTGCATGCACCAAACATGTCCAGTGCCCACCGTTTCACAACACACTTCCAAAACACCTAAATTGTGATGTAAGGATGTTCACAAATAATCATATTTCGAAATATGTTTCTATATTTTTTTAATTTAATTGCTTTCTTCCTGGAAATACATCAGTACTCCTGGGGAATACTTTCCAACCTGGACTCTATACCAGCTGAACCCCATATGACCCCCGCCCCCCCTCCATGTCCTTGGGCTTTCATGTGGGTTAGTAGAACTGGTATATCCCCCACTTCTTGGCCCTGTTTAATTGACCCCAAGACAATCTTATCTCAAAAACAAGCACCCTTCTATGGCTTGCTTAGAATGTTCCCTTAACTGACCTGTTGACCCTGGGAGGTGGGCTAGGCCAGGGGAGATGGGGACACCAGCCCTGAGAGCAGGGCCATGTGATTGATGAGCCTGGGAAAGATCACATCCCTGCATGGCCTGTTAGGCTTTTAATCACCCAGGTAATTGCAGTCAGTCTCACTTCCTGGGGTTGGCTGGAGCAAGGGAGCCTCAGCCTCAGAGAAAATGTGAAATAGACTGATTACTATTAGTACTCAACAATTGCACATGTTAATGATTCCAAGATTTGTGCACAAAGTAAAAAGCTATTGGAAAGTCTTGAAACACAATAAACATATTCCTTTCTAGTTGACTAGTCACTTGTAGTTGTTATTATCAAGTACTAGACTGCTTGTTTGTATTTATGTACAATACAATATAACAAATGTTACAATTGTAAAAAGCTAATTGTTGTGAAGAAAACAATGGAATACAATAATTTAGGGCTACACGTAAATAGATCAATGTTAAACACAGAGGCAGTGTGTTCACACTAGATTCCACTCCTAGTGGTGGGTCAGCTGTTGTGTGACTGGGGGGTAGATGACCCCTTACTTGAAGTAGCCAATGTTAGTCCTCTTGGCTTGCCTTCACCAGTGTGTTTGTCCTGGTGTGTAACTGTGAAGTGTCCTCTCTATATGTACACTACTCACACAGCATTCTAACACAGCACCCACTGAGGATACCACTGGTGCACGGCTATAACTGTCACGCCGGTCAGGTGCTGTATTCTCCTTTTCCTCTGTCGAAAAGGTTTATTTACAGTATATTTGAATTGTTTGAAGTGGTGTGGTGCACGCACAGATCTGTGTGACGCGTCTAGTGTCGCAGTGTAGTGAGTAGCTTGTAGTGCGTGCGCTTCTTGCTCTCGCTTTCAGTTGCGACCGCCAGCTAGCCCCTTCTCAGGGGCGAAAAGGGACCTGAGTGCACAAGCCTCCCCTGCTGGTACATAGCCTCTCCATAGACAAGACTCTAGCATGATCTCCTTGTGGTACCCTGCGGTAACTGGGCACCTTACGGCCCCAGGCTAACATACTAGGGATCTAGGAGAGGGACAACTCTGATTTAAAACCTGGGTAGACCCAACTCATTAGCCTTGACAGGCAGTGGGTCTAGGAGAAGGAAAACTCTGACTTCAAAGCACCGACACGCTGGGACTCAGGCACCAGCGAGAAATCAGCGAAGATCTGGACGGTCGAACAGCCGGCATCGACTCTCATGCGAAGTCCGGTTTGCCACCCTCAATGTGGGAACAATGACAGGGAAACGAGTGGAGGTGGTGGAGCTAATGAAGAGGCGGCAACTGTCAGTGATGGGGGTACAAGAAACCAAGTGGAAAGGGGACCGGGCAGTGGACCTGGGAGATGGGTTTAAGATGCTGCATGCAGGGGGAGATGGAAGGACAAATGGAGTGGGAGTGATTATGAAGGAGGAATACAGCAAGGAAGTCATCAGGGTGGAACGATGGGAAGGCAGGATAATTGCAGTGTAGATGTTAGCTGGAGGAGAGATGATGTGCGTACTATCGGTCTACGCACCGCAGACAGGGAGAACTCAAGAAGACAAGCATGCATTCTGAAACAACCTGGAAGAAATTATTGGGCATGTGGAGCCAGAGACAATGCTAGTTGTGGCAGGTGATCTAAATGCACATGTAGGAAAGAGACAGAACAGTGAGGAGACCTTAGGAAAGTACGGATATGGAACGAGAAACAGAGAGGGACAAGATCTGGTCGAGATGCTAGGCAGAAATCAGCTAGTGGTGGTAAACTCCTTCTTTCAGAAGAAGGAATCACACAAGATCACATACAGAAGTGGAAACAAGGTTAGGGACTGCAAAGTTCTGGCAGGAGAACACATAATGAGCCAACATAAACCAGTGGTTTATGAAATGTGGATAGGAAGAAATAAACAGGGAAGGAAGAAACAAAGACAGGTAATAAAATGGTGGAAATGTGAAGGAGGGGTGATGGCCAAATACAAAACCGTAGAGAGAAAATTTAGGCTACTCCAAGAACAAAGGGAGGATGTGGAATCAGAGTGGAAAGCACTTAAGGAAGGCTTTGTTAGAACGGCTGAGGAGATATGTGGCCGAACATCAGGAAAGCCGACACAAAGTCGAAAGAAGAGAGAACAATGGTGGTGGAACCAGGAAGTTGATCAAGCAATACGAGAAAAAAAGGAGGCACTGAAGTGTGTGGAAGAAGCGAGTGATGAAGAAAAGACAAGGCTGAAGCTGAAGTACCGGGAGAAGACAAGGCTGAAGCAGAAGTACCGGGAGAAGACAAGGCTGAAGCAGAAGTACCGGGAGAAGACAAGGCTGAAGCAGAAGTACCGGGAGAAGACAAGGCTGAAGCAGAAGTACCGGGAGAAGACAAGGCTGAAGCTGAAGTACCGGGAGAAGACAAGGCTGAAGCAGAAGTACCGGGAGAAGACAAGGCTGAAGCAGAAGTACCGGGAGAAGAAGAAGGCAGCAAATAAGGCAGTTGCTAAAGCAAGAGATGATAAACAGCAGGAATTATGTGATAGGATTGAAGATGGATGGAAAAAACTGATCTTCAAACTTGTCAGGGATAGAGACAGAGACAGCAAAGATGCTATACGAACATCAGCAATGAAGAGAAGCGACGGGCCACTGGTCACTGGAGCAAAACAAGTGCTGGATGTTTGGGAAGAGTACTTCAAGAAACTACTAAATCCAGAGGAAGAATATGAGATAGAGATACCTCATACTGTAAGGAGAGAGCTGGAGGTGAGGACAATAACAGAAGGTGTATGAACTCTTGGTAGAAATGGTGAAAGCAAACAGACTAGTTGGAATCAAGTGGCTGACAAGGCTATTTAATGTGTGCTTCACAGCAGGAGAGATACCAGCAGAGTGGTGAAGAGGAGTGATTGTGCCAATATGGAAGGGGAAAGGGGACATCCATGACCCAGGGAGATACAGAGGCATCACATTACTGAGTCAAGCCCTGACATTTTTGGAAAGGATACTGGATGCTAGGGTGAGGCTTTCAGTGGAGAACAAAATCAGAGAGAATCAGCTGGGATTTAGGAAAGGGAGAGGAACAGATGATGGATTGTTTGCCATCAGACAAATTATCGAGAAAAAGAGAGAATTTAAAAAGGATGTAGCGTTCGGTTTTGTAAATCTGGAAAAGGCATTTGACACCGTGTCGAGAGAACTCGCATTTGCAGTCATGAGATGGATGGAGGTTGGAGAAGCAGAAGCCAGAATGGTGGAGGAAATGTACAAGGACACAACAGCGGTAGTGAGAGTCGAAGGATAAACATCGGAACAATTTGGAGTGGAAGTAGGACTCAGACAGGGAAGTGCCTTGTCCCCTGCTTTTCATTATGGTGATGAACCTGATCAGTGGAAAGATATCGGAGCAGGAAGAACTTAAGAAGATACTGTATGCAGACGACCTGGCAGTGGTGGCTGATAACAAAGAGGAACTACAGAAAGCTTTGTAAGAATGGAGTGACACCTTCAGAAACCACGGCCTCCGAATGAATGTGGAGAAGACTGAAGTAATGTGGATAGGTGAACAGGAGGAAGATCTGCAGGTACTGTTGACGGAAAGACCATTAAACAAGTGAACAGCTTTGTATACCTGGGCGGTAGTGTGTGAGGATGGAAGGAGTAGTAAAGATATACAGAGGAGGGTGCAAGCAGGAGCAGCAGCATGGAAGAGGGTAGAAGGCATTATGTGGGACAGAAAACTGAAGAAACAAGTGAAAGGACAAGTGTTAGAAGCCTGCGTTGTACCAGCCTATATATATGGGTTAGGAACACTGCCACTGACAGAGAGGCAGGAGGAGAAACTACAGGTGGCAGAAAACAACTGGGTCAGAAGAATATGTAGAGTAACGCGAGTGGATAGAAGGAAGATGAAGGAATTGAGAGAGGAGATTGGAATGAAAAAACACCTTAAGAGGAAAGTAGCCGGTAACAGAATGAGATGGGCGGGACATGTACTTAGAATGGGTGAAGACAGACTGGCGAAGAGCGTGGAAACTAGAGGAGGGTGGCAGATGAAGGAGAGGAAGACCAAGGCTGAGATGGAACGACAGCATAAAACGAGACCTAGGGAGGGCTGGCGTGAACAGCCATGAATGGACGGCCATTGCGGACGAGAGAGAGAGACAGGTGGAAAGAACTGACAAGAAAAGTAGAAGGAGCTACCAAGTGACGTGGACCCCACCCCGCAAGGGAGCAAGGGGAAGAATATTTGAATTGTTTATTATTCATCTAGTGCATGTGTGTGGTGTACACGTACATGCATGCATGCTTGACCGCATGTCCATGCACGTTTGTGCATCTGCGCGTAAGTATATATCTACTTAAAAAAGTACCTCAAATTTTGAAGAGTTGCTTCAAGTTGAAGGATGAACATTTCAAAGTCATACTTAATTTTTTGTCTGTATAATATCAAAATTTTTCACCTTTGTGCATAAAGTCCAATTACAATAATGAACCTAAGGTTGAGCTATGAAAACCAGAAGCCTACGAAGCGATCAAATTAAGGGCCACAACAAACAATGACACACTGACACATCAAACTGCATCAAAGTGAGTATGAGACATCTGAGCGACCGTGATCCACTTACGTCCACACAGCAGGAACCAACAGTCTCTGGTGCTGCTTATGTTAAATGATAAAATTAACATGTTTTTCTAGGAACGTTGATGTTAGCCATGGATGACTATCTGGCAGTTCCAGGAACAGCTGACTCGACCCTCCACCAAAGTGACTACACCCAGTCAGACGCAATCTGCCAAGTCACACCAAGTCTTAGTCCTCGAACATCACAAACTGTAGGATGACGATAGCGTTAATTGGCACTGCGCTAACAGGCTCCTGATTCTAAGCTGTGTTTCCATTCGCGGATTCTGCTACTCAACTAGAATCGACCTTGTTTTCTATCTTAACGTGAGATGTCAGGCACCCAGATGGAATCACGATGCGAGGGAGAGAAGTTGCATCTATCATTGCAATTAAACATGATAACTACACCAGAGCCTGCAGCACACATATGCCAATGATGGACTCCGACTTCCCGCAGCGAGAACAATGATACGATAGCTGTACTGGGGTCAAGACTGACGAGGAACCAACCAAAATATTGATACTGACAATGTGGCATTTGCCGAACTGTTTTATGAGAACGAACTAGTGAAATGATGTAGCCTTCGAAATGTCACTCCAAGCCTGTGAAGTGTCACTCCAAGCCTGTGAAGTGTCACTCCAAGCCTGTGAAGTATCACTCCAAGCCTGTGAAGTGAAACCACAATACAGAAAATACCACCCTGTAAACGAAACAGAAACTGGAAACAGACATTTTCACACTTTATGATGACGGTAACATAAATGTTAACGTAACATGGTTTTCGTAACCATGGAAACACCTACCTTGCTTGACATTGATACAGTGGCTGTCGCTGAGGGGGCAGCACTATCGCCCTCCTGTGTTTCGTCTTCTCCGGACGGGGTGATTGTTTCGGTGGGTGGTGGGGTACTGTCTGCAGCGGCCGCCTCGGTACTTTCAGGGGTTGGCGCGGCGTCATCTGCAGACGCCGCCCCGATAGTTTCGGGAGGTGGCGGAGCATTGTCCACGGACGCCGCCCCTTTATCACAAGGGGCACCATTATCCGATTCCACTTTTTCAGCAACCGGCTCCTCTAACTTCTTGAATCCTGTTGGTTCTACGACGCCGGGATCATCTTTTTTCGCCGCCTGCAGGTTCTTATTCTTCCGACTGAATATTCCGCCCATGGTTCGAGTTCGACAGCCGCCACAAAGTCACTAGTGTCACCTATGAACAGAACACGGAAACAGTTATGTCGAGTTGTCACATCAACATGGACAGAACACTGCTATTTGCACTACAGCTGATAGTAACGATGTCTCACAGTCTACCCAATCAGCATCTGTTCGCTGACTGGGCAACAGGTGCACTAGTTGGTTCTCTAACGTTCTTATGAATTCATATCATAAGCCCAACTTTGATCTTTAAAATCTATTTTGCTCCTTAGTATATAATTATTATATAGTGAAACCTGTCATCACCAGGGTGCGCCAGAAGTGTCCTCTCTGACATAGCGGCGGCTTTTTGAATTTTGAAAATGTTCCGTCTGTTGATGATGACAACATTCTTCCAAACATAATGTTAATCATTGCTTCGTTTGATAGTTTTATTCAGTTCAAGTTAGTTTCACCTTTTTTCTGACTGTGTCTGGATGTGCAACGAACCATGACAATGTCGGACCTTTTGTATAGAATTCTATCTTCGCCATAAAGACCCAATAGAGTTAATGCACCCTTCACACTTGATACTGGTGCACTGAACTCATACTCAAACTGTTCTTTTCAAAATGCACACATAAAATCTAAGAACATGTTTTGTTCATATTAAATGCACCTGCAACTTTTGTACAAATAACGACGTGTTATGGTGTAATATATTTGCACAGCAAAAATGAGGCAATAATTTACCGACCACGTGTGTAAGGAAGGTTCGAAGGTGATCAACAGATCTGGCATATCGACGCACACAACAAACAGATCAACTTAACAGAAGCCCCGTGAACTGACTTAATCTCAAACATACTGAATAAGTATGGCCACGGATGCTGCAAATGATCGTTTTTGGCTGATCCTTCCATGATAAATCTTTGAACGCGAATTACATCATATAATCTTGGCAATGTTCACGCCATCTGGTGATCATGCCTGGTAATGGCAATGATAGGCCAATGAGAAAAGACTACCAGTTGTTGCTCTGGTTGATATCTATTTATAGATATATATGCTGGGGAAACCAGTTCCGGCATTATTGTTTGTTACTAATATTTTTGGAGTCCAAATTGTTAACGCATAAATTATGGATACTTCGTTACATTTATGAAAAGTACACACATTTGTACTTCGTTACAAGTAAAAGTACTCCTAAAAATATGTACTTCGTTACGTCCCAGCTCTGGCCATGTGTTGTCATGGCACAGGCAATGATCTACCAGGTATATATGCTTTAAAAATACTGCTTACCTATGAACACCGTGGCCACTATCTTCAATTACAATACACAGTTTTTACACATAAAAATGGTGCCTGACAGCAGGATTGCCTACTGTTTTGTTTTTTGTTTCTGTCAGGACCATATCAACCAATGCTGGTGATTCAATGAAATATTATGGGGCACATAACGATTGGACCTTTGGTGGTGGAATAAATAAGTAAATAGTCATATTTTAGAAAACATAAATGACGTCAGTGGTAAAAAGTACTTGGTTACAACAACTGTTCACAATGGTATTAAGTACTCGATGCATCTTTTCACTATTGCTTCAACTTCCAAGTTACGTCATCTTCACCGCCGACAAAACGGTGCAACTGGATTAGAAGAACCAGCAGCAAATTACCACATTTATTGATGAATATAATATTATTGGCTTAGTGCATACATTTGTAGATTATTATTGTGTGAATGTATCACAATTAAGGTATTTTATTTGGCAAAAACATTGCTTAGAACTAATGTTCAGCAACTGTGACATAGACCTGGCGTCAGCAACTGTGACATAGACCTGGCATCAGCAACTGTGACATAGACCTGGCGCCTGCAACTGAGACATAGACCTGGCATCAGCAACTGTGACATAGACCTGGCGCCTGCAACTGTGACATAGACCTGGCATCAGCAACTGAGACATAGACCTGGCGCCTGCAACTGAGACATAGACCTGGCATCAGCAACTGTGACATAGACCTGGCGCCTGCAACTGTGACATAGACCTGGCATCAGCAACTGTGACATAGACCTGGCGCCTGCAACTGTGACATAGACCTGGCATCAGCAACTGAGACATAGACCTGGCATCAGCAACTGAGACATAGACCTGGCGCCTGCAACTGTGACATAGACCTGGCATCAGCAACTGTGACATAGACCTGGCATCAGCAACTGTGACATAGACCTGGCGCCTGCAACTGTGACATAGACCTGGCATCAGCAACTGTGACATAGACCTGGCATCAGCAACTGAGACATAGACCTAGCGCCTGCAACTGTGACGTAGACCTGGCATCAGCAACTGAGACATAGACCTGGCGCCTGCAACTGAGACATAGACCTGGCATCATCAACTGTGACATAGACCTGGCATCAGCAACTGAGACATAGACCTGGCATCAGCAACTGAGACATAGACCTGGCGCCTGCAACTGTGACATAGACCTGGCATCAGCAACTGAGACATAGACCTGGCATCAGCAACTGAGACATAGACCTGGCATCAGCAACTGTGACATAGACCTGGCATCAGCAACTGAGACATAGACCTGGCGCCTGCAACTGTGACATAGACCTGGCATCAGCAACTGTGACATAGACCTGGCGCCTGCAACTGTGACATAGACCTGGCATCAGCAACTGAGACATATACCTGGCATCAGCAACTGTGACATAGACCTGGCGCCTGCAACTGAGACATAGACCTGGCGCCTGCAACTGTGACATAGACCTGGCGCCTGCAACTGTGACATAGACCTGGCGCCTGCAACTGAGACATAGACCTGGCGCCTGCAACTGTGACATAGACCTGGCGCCTGCAACTGTGACATAGACCTGGCACCTGCAACTGTGACATAGACCTGGCACCTGCAACTGAGACATAGACCTGGCGCCTGCAACTGAGACATAGACCTGGCACCTGCAACTGTGACATAGACCTGGCGCCTGCAACTGTGACATAGACCTGGCGCCTGCAACTGAGACATAGACCTGGCGCCTGCAACTGTGACATAGACCTGGCACCTGCAACTGTGACATAGACCTGGCACCTGCAACTGAGACATAGACCTGGCGCCTGCAACTGAGACATAGACCTGGCACCTGCAACTGTGACATAGACCTGGCGCCTGCAACTGTGACATAGACCTGGCGCCTGCAACTGAGACATAGACCTGGCGCCTGCAACTGAGACATAGACCTGGCACCTGCAACTGTGACATAGACCTGGCACCTGCAACTGAGACATAGACCTGGCGCCTGCAACTGAGACATAGACCTGGCACCTGCAACTGTGACATAGACCTGGCGCCTGCAACTGAGACATAGACCTGGCACCTGCAACTGTGACATAGACCTGGCACCTGCAACATAGACCTGGCGCCTGCAACTGTGACATAGACCTGGCATCAGCAACTGTGACATAGACCTGGCGCCTGCAACTGAGACATAGACCTGGCACCTGCAACTGTGACATAGACCTGGCACCTGCAACTGTGACATAGACCTGGCACCTGCAACTGAGACATAGACCTGGCGCCTGCAACTGAGACATAGAACTGGCACCTGCAACTGTGACATAGACCTGGCGCCTGCAACTGAGACATAGACCTGGCACCTGCAACTGTGACATAGACCTGGCACCTGCAACTGTGACATAGACCTGGCGCCTGCAACTGTGACATAGACCTGGCGCCTGCAACTGAGACATAGACCTGGCGCCTGCAACTGTGACATAGACCTGGCGCCTGCAACTGAGACATAGACCTGGCGCCTGCAACTGAGACATAGACCTGGCGCCTGCAACTGTGACATAGACCTGGCGCCTGCAACTGAGACATAGACCTGGCGCCTGCAACTGTGACATAGACCTGGCGCCTGCAACTGTGACATAGACCTGGCGCCTGCAACTGAGACATAGACCTGGCGCCTGCAACTGTGACATAGACCTGGCGCCTGCAACTGTGACATAGACCTGGCGCCTGCAACTGTGACATAGACCTGGCGTCAGCAACTGTGACATAGACCTGGCGCCTGCAACTGTGACATAGACCTGGTGCCTGCAACTGTGACATAGACCTGGCTTCAGCAACTGTGACATAGACCTGGCGCCTGCAACTGTGACATAGACCTGGCGCCTGCAACTGTGACATAGACCTGGCGTCAGCAACTGTGACATAGACCTGGCGCCTGCAACTGTGACATAGACCTGGCGCCTGCAACTGTGACATAGACCTGGCGTCAGCAACTGTGACACAGACCTGGCGCCTGCAACTGAGACATAGACCTGGCACCTGCAACTGTGACATAGACCTGGCACCTGCAACTGTGACATAGACCTGGCGCCTGCAACTGAGACATAGACCTGGCGCCTGCAACTGTGACATAGACCTGGCGCCTGCAACTGTGACATAGACCTGGTGCCTGCAACTGTGACATAGACCTGGCGTCAGCAACTGTGACATAGACCTGGCTTCAGCAACTGTGACATAGACCTGGCGCCTGCAACTGTGACATAGACCTGGCGCCTGCAACTGTGACATAGACCTGGCGTCAGCAACTGTGACATAGACCTGGCGCCTGCAACTGTGACATAGACCTGGCGCCTGCAACTGAGACATAGACCTGGCGCCTGCAACTGTGACATAGACCTGGCGCCTGCAACTGTGACACAGACCTGGCGTCAGCAACTGTGACACAGACCTGGCTTCAGCAACTGTGACACAGACCTGGCGTCAGCAACTGTGACACAGACCTGGCGTCAGCAACTGTGACATAGACCTGGCTTCAGCAACTGTGACATAGACCTGGCGCCTGCAACTGTGACATAGACCTGGCGCCTGCAACTGTGACATAGACCTGGCGCCTGCAACTGAGACATAGACCTGGCGCCTGCTCGTTATCATTTACTGTAATATAATAGTTGTTAAGATTTGAAAAATGATTAGATTATAAACAGTTCTACAATCAAGATAACAAATGCCAGCCGGTTTAACAACAAATCTCTGATGTTGAGCACAGTTGCGATGTTCCCATACTCAAGACACCCAATGCAGCAAACTGTTTGAACAATAATAATGACGAACCTGGCCGATCCAAGTAACGCAACAACCAACCTGTATATACCTTGAATGCGGGCCAGTGCAGGACACAGTTACCTGGTCTCACCTGCTGCGAGTCTACCAGTACCAGATTTATGTTGGCAGTTGCGAATTATTATTCAGAAATATAGGCCATGCCACAAAAAAGCCTGAACTGGCCCAGGTGACTGCAGGCTGATGAATGAGCTGCCACTGGAGTAATCAACTCAGGCGTGTTTCATCCCATCGGCATTAAAACAGTTCAAGTTTTTTTTCAGTAAGGGCAGCTCTTGACATTTAAGCCTGTTTCATCAGTGGATGTTGAGGACAACATAGGAAATAAGTATACTATGTGTGCTTTTATGTGCTATCCTCGGTATTAGTACATCTATATGTGTCATTTTTCTTCTAATTATGTAATGCATCTATATAATTTTACTGAATAAACTCACTCACTCACACCAGTCTTGAATAGTCCATATGTACCTGACGGATGGCCAAGTAACTTGGAGTATAATCCCATGTGCAGATTTGCATCCTGGACTGATTTGAAAGAAGTACTGAGAGCAGGGAATTACTATTTTGTAAACATGTACAAAATAAAGACATAAGCAATGAAGAAATCAAATGCATTTAACGATATTCCTATAAACAGAAGTTCCTTATATCAAGTCCTTAAAATTACATTGTAAATCTATTCGAACCATTTTCATGCGGTATAGTATCTTTCCATATACAACAGGATTCTGTGTCTTCTAAAATTATGTTAAAATAGAATAGACCCAAAAATCTACCCTGATTGAGTACACATTTTTAGGGATGTTCACTTCACCATGGCACCTTGTATTACGTACATTTACTAATCTCCTCTCTCTGAGGTGACCGGTACCACATATAGCCACAGTTTATTTCCTGTTTGTTTTTTCTGGAGGTATAACAATCTGTTTACCCCCTCAACCTGGATGGTACCCTTGGAGGGCAGAATACCATCAAGGAGAATTTTTTAATAAGTGCTATGTAGACTCCTGTCAAAAATATACCCTCTTCAAGTTGCACAAATTGAAATATATATACACGTTTATGTAGACGGCATCACATTCCACAAGTTTGGCATCACTATATACCCCTTTCAAGTTGATGGACTAAATCTAAATACATATACACCCATTAATGTATAAAATATCCCAAGACGGATACCTACATAAGAAATAAACACCCCATGTCAAGATATATACTTTTAATTATCCAATAAGTGTTATTCGATACCTTACATGCTCACATTTCATGTGTTGGACACAACAAACATGCCCACATTACATGTGCTGGACACAACAAACATGCCCACATTACATGTGCTGGACACAACAAACATGCCCATAGAATGTGGAATTTGTCGGAAGGATGGACTAACCTACTGGCAATGTATTCAGTGCCCCCCTGTCTGCACATTCAACCTCCTCCCGCAGATGTTGTCTATCCACCAAGACAGGTATCCCGTCCTGCCAATAGACGCACCACATACCTGCTGCTGTAGTACTTCCCCGCCCTAGCTTGCACCGCCACTGTTACAGCCTCAGTAGATTGCTCTTTACATGGCCTGATATTTTACCTCTCTCAAGCCCTAAATAAAGCCTGACCAGACGGGCAATCTCTTGACAAACTCGCTAGATCAACACAAGCCCATTTTTAGTTACACAAACTTCTAAGTAGAGTTTGCATAAGTAGTTTCTGTAAGCAAACCATCTGCAGCGAACACAAAGGTCAACTGTTGTTATGAAGTCCAAAGTCATCTCCATCTTCCCTCATTGGTGACTGGTCCGTCTATTAGTTAGATGCTGAGCACCCACCCACCCACCCACTCACACAACTCATCCACCCACCCACTCACACAACTCATCCACCCACCCACCCACCCACCCACTCACTACCCACCCACCCAACCATGCACTCACTACCCACTCACTCACTACTCACTCACCCATTCACTCACTACCCACCCACCCACCCACTCACTGACCAGGGTGATCATAGGGTGCACTCTTGGATGCTTCAACTTTGATCTTTTTCCAACAAGAATTACATTTCCTTGTAAAAATAAAAATACGAAACTAAGCAATATCATCACAGAACAAACCTCATCATCTGTGACATGAACAGTAACAGATGTTTGGTTTTCATGGAACTTGTTTGAAGTTGGTGTCAAAAGCTGGCACTGGGTTTCTTCTTGTGGAATTGTTCTTGATTCGCACTTACAGTAAATGTAAACATTGCTGTCAACACGAAAATAGTAGTCTGCACTCCGTCATACACGTGATACCAGGTGCAGGAACAAAGACATCTTGCAGCCTGTCAGGCAGTATCACCTGTCCTATAGTTGTGTTGGTTATCACCTGGCCAAGTTGATCAACTTACTTGCAGAGAAGAGAGAGAGAGATGTCTAACAGCCCCAAACCCCATTCCATTAAAATCAGGCTGTGAGTGACAGGCACCCTGCAGAGGCACTATACCCTAGGGGGGAATATTATTATCCCCAGGGAACGGGTGCACAAGCAAGCATGCACAAAGGGTCCTTCCTAGAAAACTTCAGACACAACCATGTGAAAACATAATACATGTGTAACAAAAACACTATCAGAAAATATTCAAATATATAACTCTTAATGGGAAAGGAGAGACAAACAGCTAACCTGAATGATCAACAAACATGAAAAAGAAGACAAACTTTGAAGAAAAAGTCTCAGGGAAAATCTGTTTTGGCGTCAGAGGAAAATATGTCTCAACATGGAAAGCAGATTGTTGAAGTGAGACGTTGACTGGCACATTCTACTGCACACTGGCACTACACAGTGGGACTACACAACCATACTAAACACTGGCTCTACATAATAAACTGTCTTTCTATATGAGACAGAAGACAGCTGCATGAACCAGACAAGGTAAGTACATACTTCTTAAGTCCACATTGATATTCCACAAGAGTGGCGTCATGGCACCCTAGCAGAGTCAAGTGCTTCCGGAGAGAAAAATTCTGGCATAAATGCTGCCAGGCAATTGTCAAACCCAGCCTAATGTGTGCAGCAATTGACTGGTAAAAACATAACTGTTGCAAGGCTACGAGTCAGGTACAGCTGCCACAAAAACATTGCAATAATCTGTAGGTATAACGGCAATCAATACAATCACACACATGTATATTATATGTACACACAAATAGAAACAGTGAGATAAAAGCTGTTCTCGTCAATATTCAGGTCTGATATGAAACTTTGTCGGCTACACAATATCATGTTTATTTTCTGACTAAATCTATGTTCACACAAAGTTAGACTGGATAGGTCAAATTACACAGCTTGGAACAATTGTAGATAATAGGCATAGATTGTATTTTGGAGTGTTGATTTGGTCTGACTACCACCATAACATTGATCACTGACCAGTGTGATTTGGTCTGACTACCACCATAACATTGACCACTGACCAGTGTGATTTGGTCTGACTACCACCACAACATTGACCACTGGCCAATGTGATTTATCTCCCCAAAGAAACATCCTATTAGAAAAAACCGTACACATAAAACTGGTACATTACTTGGTGAAAGGCACAAGGCTGCTACGAATAACAATATTTCCAAACAAACGTCCCTGGTGCTTTACAGCTGCTGCCTATATATACAACACACAGTGGAACAGTCTGATGCAATCACCATAGCAACAGTGTGAACCTTGTGTACTAGGGCTGGAATTGTCAAATCCCAGCCAGTGAATCACCCAATAAATAGGTGGCTTCTGCAATGTCACTCCTAAATACACAGCAGATTGTCTGTGGCATGACTGTTTATTATGACTATTTATTAATTCAACTGCTGCGTAGTAATTGAGATTTCCTGGAAACTGAATTAACACATGCCCCGTTCAGCACTAGCATGACCCAACAGACCAGACAAAACACGGATCGTACTTCAACAGATCAACAGAGTGAAAAATAAAGCATGAATAGTTGGTGAATACTGACTAAATACCTTTAAAAAAATTTTTTTTATGATAATACATGTAAATAGATAGTTATAACGGACAAATTTCGAGAATTTATATAAATAATGATAAGCTTTATTTATACTTGTATCCTAAGCAAGATGCTATGCACAGAGATGCTATAAAACGTAAAGTACCATTGATATTTAAAGATCCTTAATTAGTTGGTTTGCCCATCGCCAATCCAGTTCTTTCATGTCCAGATGTGTAATGTGTGAATAGTTTAACTAGTGCTCACAGTCAGTTTAACACAAAATGTGTACTTGTTTTTTAATTGTCAAAAAAGATTGATCTTTACATTGGGCATAGCTGGAGAAAGCCAACTGCGCTGTCAACCTCCTGGCGCCATTTCGGTCACGTACTTTACGCGAGATTGGCATCCCAAGCACACGAAGACAATAACAACACACACGTGCTTTGACGTATCAAGGTGAATATTCCAAAGTGGTTGTTCGAAGGTACGTATTGCACTATCGCACCTGGCAACAAGAACGTGTAGCCGTGTATTAATTCAACGAGAATTAGCCAATGATTGTGATAGTGACCTGTACGAGTACATCACTGCCACTGCAATTGGTGAACGTCTACACTCGAGACGAGTCGATTCTAAGTCACTGTACCAGTTTCAGTCAGAGAGTGACGACGAGCATAATATTTGGTATGTATTGTATTTGGTTATGCTGGATTGTGTTAATAAGCTGTTATTGCAACAATACATAATATTATTACGAGAGTAAAAGACGTGAAGGTACGAAATGGCAAGTAACACTGTTGACAGTGCAAATAACTTGGTAAGAGAGCATCCGTAATTTCGTGCAACAAAACGTCAAACACAGGGGTATTATATTCGTTGGTGATTGTAATTATTAAAACATCGTTTTATGATTCACATTTCGATACTATTAATGCAGACTGGTGTTGATTTGCATTGTATTTGAATTAACAGTATGCAAGATATTTAAGATTTTTATATGACCACCATGATGCCTAGCTATGGTCTATGTAATGCATTCATTGGTAACCTGTGATACCTTTCAACTGACATATGCCAGCTATTCCTGTGTATTTACCAATATTTGTACATGTATATTTTCTTCACAGTAATATATATATGAATGCACAATATGTCATTGTAAAGGATGTTTATGTGATGTCATTAAGTTGGGAGTTCTGAATTCTTATGTTGCTAGATGCAACATTGTAACCCATGAATGAGAATGAGAGGGGGTAGAGGAGGGGGTAGAGGCGGTCACCCGGGTCAGACAGACACAGGGACGATACGTAGTCTGCGGGAGGCCAATGTTTGATCGATCCAGGTAATTTCAAATTGATAACAATCAACCACATATATAAGTAAGTTATCCATAAATTATAATGTGCACATTTAAATATACATTTGTTTTCATACACACTAAAATAATAACATCTGGGAAGTGGAAAACTAGGCTGACTTCTAGGCTTGCATATAAAATCCAGTGTATCAACACAGACATATTAATACACCTTTAAAAAGTATGTACCACATTATACGGCAGTTACTCAGAAATTAGGTTATAAAGTAAATTATTAATTCTTGAAGAAGGTAGACATACATTTATGAACCTTTGCATAGGTGATGAGGAAAATGTACTGTTAGCATCACAATATTACAATAAGACCTCATTTTTGCCATTTTCAATATTCACTTTGACCATTCAACCTTGAGGTTCAGACAGAACCTTAAAATGTCAAACATGAATATATGTACTAGTTACACATGGCAGACACTAATATGAATTTATATACTGGAAACAAAAACATACTGATTAACAGAAATCAAATCAGTCGATAATATTGACTAAGATCCGGAGTCATTGTAATGAAAATGAACAATTTTAAATTGATGTAAGAATAAATTAATAAAGAAAAAAAAATTATATCTGTTTTGAAAAAGAACACATTCTAATAATGTATGCATGTTGTATCAACCCCCACCCTCTCCCGGAACAACCCTAGAAAACACTGATATCAACATGTATAGATGCAGCTCTATGTAGAATATTTCTTGCTGCATCTTTCCTTGTGAAATGCTGCAGGTTATTCATGAAACATTATTTTATATTTACTTATTACGACAATGAACACGCCATATTTATTTACTCCCAGCACCACTACAGGACACCTCTTTTTGTTAACTGAAAATATGTTTTCTTGACAGGAGATTGAACTAGTGTGCTTAGAACCGCTGGTTCTCCAAGTTAATATGGCGCACTGGGCATATATATTTGTTCAGTACCTCGGACAAGATTCTACAGCCATGCAGCTGCATGCTGCATATAGACAGTTAACCCTGTGAATGTCCACTGAGTGATCCCCAACTGTGTCCTGTGGCATCTGTTACATATTCCACAGTGCTGATGGGGTGTACACTGGCTTTCAGATCTGTTGGTTAGCTTGACTGACTAGAAAGCACTATAGAAGGCAGGTTGCTTGATATTCGAGTGTGGTGACACCTGACTAGCTCTGCAGTTGGTGGGTGCCAGGGTCTGGCAGAATATAGTGTCCGTCTTCCGGCAACAACTCTCGGGTGAGACAGGTTCAGTGTTAAGCATTCTTCGGTGAACTACATCAGTTTGTGTATCGATGACTTGGCTGTATGAATTCGCGGTCTTCGATGGTAATGCATACCAGCTTCCTGACTTTTTGCTGTACAAACCTCAAGTCCAACTTCCATGAAATGCAATGATGAATCCCACTGTGATGCTGCAATTGATAAGATTCACCTAGAGAACTCTAGTGCAGACAAGACAATCCACAGGCATTCCTCACAAATTCTAGACCAGCCCAGCCAGATAGATAAGAGACACAGGGTGTGTTTGATATCTTGTTACAAAGCACAAGATAGCAGGTTGGTTTATCTGTTCCACTTCCCCAGTGCTGCTACACAAGCCAGGCCCTGTGGCTAGGGCTGTTTGGGATTACTCCTGACTGAGTTTAGTCATCAACACTTTCAATTTTAGTGTCAACAGCAAGTGACCACTATGACCAGAGTGGCATAAACTACTGGTATCAACAAAGTCACGGAAACAATGTCACATCACGGTGAACTCATTCTAACATATTTTTGTGTTAATAATTTTGCTATGTGATTATTTTTGTTAGACAAAATACTCTTCCCCAGGTAAATTTAGAAAAGAGCTTCTATTTGGTTGAATATTCACATAAAATTGGCTATTAGCCATTGGCTAATGATTAGCATGAGTCTAGACTGAAACTGAAGAAAAAGAAAAGAGCAACAAGGAACATGAAACTAGACATGAATATACTAAAATGAATATACTAAAATCAGATTCAGCGATCAAAGAGAAATTCAATGCAGCAGTACAAAACTGTTTCAATGTTCCTGGGTTAGCGCTAGACCTAAATTCTCTTGGGCAGATTTGGCTAAAAGGAGTCATTTTGTTTTAGCCAAATATATGTGAAGTTTGGTGACTGTAGGTGACCGTTTTCATGTTTTATTGGAGGTGCGGGTCTAAACTGCAAACTTTAAAGTACAACTTGTTTCTGATTGTCTTCCGACCGTACATGTATTTCGACTCCGGCCAGCTTATCTGTGACATGTCACATGACAGATTCGTGTTAAATGGTTTAAGGGATATTCATGTTGTCTTTTAACAATAATTTGCCTGTGCATGTAAGGATTTTCTTTAAATTAAATACAAACTTACAATCGTTGTCTTGTGCAGATGGCATGCTAGCCTTAGGAAGTTTGGTTGTGCGCGGCCAAATTTGTAATAAGGATTCTCATTGGCTAGAACCCCTCGGCTATTGACCAATAACAGTTCAGTTAACATAAATTGTCATAAAAATTAAGCGTCCTTCACAGCTGAACGATCAGGCGAATGCAAGACATTGAAGAACAATTTTAAATCAGTGACATTTAATCAAATAAAGATATAAAACCAGCATTTCGCATCAGTATTTAATGTTTCGCAAATTTGGCGATCACGTGCATTTTTCTTTTTCGCCAAACCGTACAAAAATTAGTGCATGGCGAATGGCGAAGCCCTAGCGCGAACGCTGTGTTCTGAATGACATTCAAGATGTGGACGACCAATGGGAACAAATGATGGAATTGATCACACAGGCTGCAGAAGAAACTATTCCTAGGCAATGCAGAAAAGCAAAGAAAAAATAGATGACTGATGATATTCTAAAGTTGATGGACGAAAGGAGGAAATTTAAGCAAAATCATGATGCATATGTAGCAATGAACAAGGATATAACGACTAAATGTAATCTACCGAAAGAGGAATGGCTTAATGAACAATACAAAGAAATTGAACAGAAGCATAAGCACGACACAAAATCCATGCATGCTAGAATGAGAGAAATCACAGGGAAAAGAACATGCTCAGCTACAGGTTGCCTGAAATCTAAAGAAGGAAACATAATAATGGACAAAGACAAAATACTCGAGAGATGGTCAGAATATATTGGTGAACTGTACGATGATGAAAGGGGTGAAAGACCATAAATTAAGAAGAACTTTGATGGTCCTCCTATATTGAAGGACGAGGTTCGAAAAGCAATCAGATCAATGAAAAAGGGAAAAGCTGCTGGACCAGATAATATTACCACTGAAATGATTGAGTGTTTAGAGGAATTTGGTATTGATATAATAACAGACTTCTTGAACAAAATATATGACAGCAGAAGAATCCCAACTGAATTGAATGTGAACTACACCGTACAATTAGGCTGATGAGTCACTTCACCAAGATGTAGCTTGAAATGATTATGACCAGGATGAGAAACAAAATAAAGCCTGAAATTGCTGAAGAACAATGTGGATTTGTAGAAGATAAAGGTACAAGTAATGCAATATACATCCTACGAACACTGATTGAGAGAGCACTGGAAGTGCAGAAAGACCTGTATGTATGTTTTATTGATTACACAAAGGCATTTGACAGAGTTTGTCATGAAGAAATAATATCAATACTGGAGAGCTTGAACATTGTTAGGAAAGATCTGAGAGTTGTGAGAAATCTGTACTGGGAACAAACAGCAGCAATACGAACAGAAAATGACATAAGTAAATTTCAAGAAATAAAACGTGGTGCAAGACAAGGGTATGTCCTATCACCCGATCTCTTTTCACTACTGTATACAGTGAGATCATCTTACGTACATTAGAAGTTATGCCAGGTATTCAGGTAGAGGGATACAACATGAATCATTTACCATATGCAGACGACACGGTACTGATTGCTGAGAACAAAATAGATCTACAACAGATGCTAGATACAGTAATACGGAAAAGTGAGAAAAAAGGTCTGTCCCTGAACAAAAAGAAAACAGAAATAATGGTCATCTCAAAGAAAAATTACACTCCAACATGCAACATGGTAGCATATGGCACTGTTTTGAAGCAAGTCCAAACGTTTAACTATCTGGGATCACTAATAACATCCGACGGTCGATGCAACGATGAGATCAAGAGACGAATTGCTCAAGCCAAAACAGCTTTTCACAACTTGAAAAACATTTTAACAAATAACAATATATCAATTGAAGTGAGAAAACGTGTACTGCAATGCTACATAGAGCCCATATTGCTATATGGATGTGAATCCTGGACAATAACCAAAAGTTCACAAAAAACATAGAAGCCACTGAAATGTGGTTCTTAAGAAGAATGCTGCGAGTGCCATGGACTGCAAAGCAAAGCAATGAAGTCATCCTTAGGACAGCCAAATCAAAAAGAAAGATCATCAACAAAGTTAGAACACAACAAGCACGATTTATAGGCCATGTCATGAGAAAGAAAAAGTTAGAACAAATAGTAACAACAGGAAAGACAGAAGGAAAAAGATCCAGAGGATGCCTGAGAATAAAAATAATAGATAGTCTCTCAACAAGGAAGGAGCACAACAGAACTGCTACAAACTACACACGACCGTGCGGTTTGGAGGGCCATCATCACCAACGCCTGTGACAGACAAGGCACACAGAAGAAGAAGAACGATAAACCTCATATTTGTTAAGATTTTATATATTTATAATATTACAATTGTAAATTTTTAATTTTGTAACAAAATAATACATGTATTACAAATGTATGTGCAGTGGCAACGTTGGTAGTCATAAACAAATAAACGGTAAAACTAACTTTGGCAGTTAGGATATTATATAATAATTGTTAATTATGTAACAAAGCTGTATGATAAAAAGATCACTAGTTTTTGCCCCGTATCATTGGGGTAGAAGTCGAACATTTGTTCCATCTAATTATTCCAAACGTTTATAAATTCCTGTAACACTTATGAATGTGCTGTTTTTCCAAGTGATTATTATTATTAAACCAGAACTTGCAACATGATCTCAGTTCACGGTGGAAACCAAATCTTGATCATTACAAAATGTATTAAGTGATTTGTAAAACCACAAGAGTTAGTAACAATTAGTAGTTTTTAACAGAAAAATATGCACACCTACCCTTTGTGGACTGGTGAGAGTATGGACACACGGTAAACAACGTGTTAAAGTAACTCTTGATGCACTTGTGGACACTTACTGGGATTTGTCTGGCTTCACTCTAAGACACTTTGTATTTTGGCATCTATCACATAAACAAACGTCCACAAGACAAGTTGCGCAATTTTTAAAGTTTAAGCTACAGATTCTGTTTCTGTTTAATAATCGGCAAATCCCAGCTAGGTATTGCGCCAATGATGTTGGTTGCTCTATGAGCATTGTGCACGGCCTAGCAGTTCCTTAAATTGTGGGGCGTCCTTTGCATTAACTAAGGATTGCCGAGAAAACACAAAGCATCATCTGTCGCTGTAAGAACAAGGGTTAATCATGTAGAAATCATAATGGTTGCCGCTTGCGTAATGTGATAGAAGGTGAAAGAGGGTTAAACACGACTAAAAATAGCCAGATGCAGATGGTGGCTGCACTCTTTGTGTGAACATTCTGAAATGTAGTCTTACTTTAATGAGGCTCAGGGAACACATGGTTGAAAGCTAGATGCCAAGAGGCAGTCACTTTTCATGTAAGCAGTCACATCAGATTACTACACAATCCCACCAAGTTGGCCAATGAGTGTCAGTTTAGGACCTGGGCCTAGTTTACAACTCTAGGGTTTGGATTTACTTCAATACACAGTAGATTGTTAGGTTTATGGGGTCAATATTTGGGTCTGTTTATTAGGGGGCAGTGTTGATGTTGATAGGGGGCAGTATGGTCCATGTTTGAGTCTATGGATAGGGGGCCAGTAGGGTCAATGTCAGAGTTTGTGGATAGGAGGCAGTAGGGTCCATGTCCGAGTCTATGGATAGGGGGCAGTAGTGTCCATGTGTGAATCTACATGTAGGGGGTAGTATGGTCCATGACTGAGTCTATGAATAGGGGCAATACATCAATGTTTGAGTCTATGGGGGCAGTAGGGTCCATGTTTGAGTCTGTGTATAGGGGGTAGTACGGACCATGTCTAAGTCTATGGATAGGGGGGCAGTAGGTTCCATGTCTAAGTTTATGGACAGAGGGCAGTAGGATCCATGTCTAAGTCTATGGATGGGGGCAGTATCCATGTCCGAGTCTACGGATAGGGGGCAGCAGGGTCTGTATCTGACCGGTTAGAGCACCTGTGTCTGTAGTTACACATTATGGTCTACAGACCATAGGGGCATGTGGCTAGAGCACTGGGTGCCAGTGGGTGGTCTACATTAAAGGCACTAGAGTCTACAGCAAGGGCACCAGGGTCCATAACTAGGGCACTGGGCTTTATTCTCTCCATAGCTAGGACATTAGGGTCTATAACTAGGGCACTTAGGGTCTATAGCTGGGGCACTAGGGTCCAGCTTTCAAATTCTGGCTAGGACACGATGATCCCACTCTAGCCATTGATCAAGGACTGGGTGCTACCAGTGCTACCAGTCAGTCATACTAGACTACAGAATGGGGACACCATGGCAGCATCTCACTCTTTCGTAGCCCACCCCCTGCATGCTGCCTACACAGGTCTGGCAGCCCATGCTGCTGGTCTGACTGGAGACAGAACCCACCCCCTGCATGCTGCCTACACAGGTCTGGCAGCCCATGCTGCTGGTCTGACTGGAGACAGAACCCACCCCTTGCATGCAGCCTACACAGGTCTGGCAGCCCATGCTGCTGATCTGACTTGAGACAGAACCCACCCCCTGCATGCTGCCTACACAGGTCTGGCAGCCCATGCTGCTGGTCTGACTGGAGACAGAAACACACAGACAGGCCTAAGCAGCTGTAAACAAAGACAAAACTCATCCACCCGGCTACTTACTGCTTTTGTTCGCACGTTGTTTCAGTCGATGCCACTGATCTCAGACCCACGTGTAACGCGTGTGTGCTCACAACTAGCTGGGCGCTACACTCACTAAGCATGCACAGCTAGTAGCCTGCGTGAACTAGCTGTCTAGGATGAACACCCACTCACAACCAACGCTGCCTCTATCTGTGTAAATATAGAAGTACTTGTGTCGTTGACTCGTGCATACACTCCCAGCAACTGGAGGGCTCCTTGATGCAGTGACAGACACCAGATGGAGTGACTGGCCGCTGATGGAGGATGACTCACTCAGATGATGATCATCATTATTAGTCAGCCAACAACACCTGTTGTCTCCTGTGATCTTCCACACAAGAGGCATCTAATTACTGGTTACCAGGTGACACAAATAGACCTGCAGCACCTAGTAGTCATCCAAGAGCTTGTTTTCACGAATTGTAATAGTCATTACATAGGGACTGATTCGGTAACGTTCTTATGAGCTCATGAGCCAAATTTTACTCTTTCAATCAATTTCTCTCCTTCACAGTGATCTTACATGCTGAAAACTGTCAACACCAGGATGCGCCCCTAGGCCACTTTCACTGGTGAGACACGGAAATAGTGTCCTCAGTGATACAGTACATGGCAGTATTTGGAAAAAGCTCCCTTAAATTTAACAATAGATTCTGTTTAATGGTGGAAGTGACACAAGGAAATAGTAAAGCTATGACTCTGGGGAAAAAACTGTAGGACTAAGGCAAAGCAGGAGGTGATGGGGGAGATCAAGAACTGCCAGTACTTAATAGCAATCAGGGAAGACAGCTGTAACAGGAACAGCTGCTGCTTAAGTGCTAGTAATGATAAAGAAAAACAGCTGTAACATGAACAGCTGCTGTGCTAGTAATGATCAAGGAAGGCAGCTGTAACAGGAACAGCTGCTGCTTAAATGCTAGTAATGATCAAGGAAGACAGCTGTAACAGGAACAGCTGCAAGTAACAATCAGAGAAGACAGCTGTAACAGGAACATCTGCTAGTAACAATCTGGGAAGGTGACTGTAACAGGAACAGCTGCTAGTAACAATCTGGGAAGATAGATGTAATAGGAACAGCTGCAAGTAACAATCATGGAAGATATATGTAATAGGAACAACTGCAAGTAACAATCAGGGAAGATAGCTGTAACAGGAACAGTTGCTAGTAACAATCTGGGAAGGTGACTGTAACAGGAACAGTTGCTAGTAACAATCTGGGAAGATAGCTGTAATAGGAACAATTGCAAGTAACAATCTGGGAAGATGGCTGTAACAGAAACAGCTGCTAGTAAGAATCTGGGAAGATATATGTAATAGGAACAACTGCAAGTAACAATCTGGGAAGATAGCTGTAATAGGATAGGAACAGCTGCAAGTAACAATCAGGGAAGATAGCTGTAATAGGAACATCTGCTAGTAACAATCTGGGAAGATGGCTGTAACAGGAACAGCTGCAAGTAACAATCTGGAAAGACGGCTGTAACAGGAACAGCTGCCAGTTACAATCTGGGAAGATTGTTGAAACAGGAACAGCTGCTAGTAACCAACTAGGAAGGTGACTATTAAAAAAACAGTTGTTGGTAATTATTCATGTGGGAAAGGTGCACATTAGGCACTTATTCTTAGTTCCTAAGGGTATTTCTGGTATATATAATTAGTAAAGGTTCAACAAATATTTATATTAGGAAGACTCTTCAAATACCAAAAGAACTTCACTGAAGACTAATAGCATCCTGCTGATTGTTTTTGTTTTATGCTTTATTAATAAACTTTGACAGCTCTCACCACATCATCAGTGACTGAGCTTTAAATACAGAGAACTACAGAGCTGTGGTACAAACATCCCTAAAATGGACATAGATATGCTAGAAAGAGTACAGAGGAGAGCAACTAAAATGATACTAAAGCTGAGAGATCTTAGTTACGAAATACGCCTAAAAGAACGTGGTTTAACAACACCAGAGACCATGAGATTGAGAGGAAATCAGATAGAAGCGTTTAAAATATTGAATGGTTATGAAAACATTGATAAATATTTTTTTTAAATCTTATTAAATCTGAAATACCTGGTACCAAATATTTATAATTAGGTTTTTGTCAGCGACACTTTGTTTCAGCTTCAGTAAATTCAATTTTAAACTATTAAAATTGGGCCTACTGGCCCTACCCCCTTTACATAATTCATGTCTAGAAACCATACTCAGTCTTGTCAGTCACCTCACACTACTGCAACATTTCTAGGAATCATGTTGCCAAGGCAACTATCTGGCTTGCCTTTCCAATGTGTATGCACCTGAGAGACATGTTGTCAAGTTTTACCATGAGTAAAAAACTGACTCGGCTGCAGTGTCACACATGTGTGTGGCCAACCAGCTATGTAACTCAAGTATACAGGGGGAGGGTGTGTTCTGTCACTTCTCAAGTCTATAGACACCACAATCTGGTGTTACGAGCTAGCATGTTTTCAAACAACATTAGTTCAGAAATAATAATGGTGCACAATATTACAATTGATCCAAAACTGAATTTCAGATAGTTTTGTAATAAAGTATTTTAAAATGTCGCTTTTGATGTCGGAAATAAATTGTGACAATTACGTCATAGTTTATTGTCATTAGTTATTATTACATGTTTAACCACCATAATGTACATTTAACTTTGATATTTGTTAAATTTTCTTTTTCAAACTGCTGGACTCATTTCAGACTAATTACAAAGCATTTGCAATAATACCTTCACTAAAATGTGAACTTTTTAGTGTTATGAATTTGATAATAACATTGATGGTGGCAGGCATCCAGTGAAGTCCACTGGTCCTAGGCTAAGAGTCTAGACTAAGAGAAACTAAACAACGACTAAACCTAGCAGTTCTCTTCTCAACTCCTGCGTTAGCTCGAGTTTGGGCTGTTTGGAGTAAATCCCCTAAGACCTAAGTTCTCATAGCAAGAACGTAACATTTTATAATTAATAAAAGTTAATATATACATGTCTTGTAATGCCAAAAATGGACACTGTCACTCACCGCCACTCCTTCAGACGTTCAGTAAGTGTCACTAGCCTGTCTACTTTTACTACTAATCATGAATACACAGTGATTTAATGCCAATAATAAAAATATTCCCAATCATGATGATTAATCAATTAGAATTTTAAATTTTCCATTTGACGATTATCGTGAACATCCATATCGTCTGAGTAGTCGATAAGAAACGTCTATATGATTTTAGAGCACTGAACACGCGTTTTCACACTCTGCTTCCGGGGAGTCTGCAAGTGTAGCCTGCGGCAGAGCCTGGGTTGGCACAGCCCACTTCCAAAGCTCCGCCGGTCCGTGTACGCCCACCGCCGGCAGCGTCAGCCGGTTTTCACACGTGTTTCTAACTGAATTAACTGAAAACAATAACATTCTTTTACGTCACTGAACATGCGTCTTAAATGCGTTTACCTTGGTATTTCAAATGCTGACACAGACTTGCAAGGTTAGCAAAGCAGCCGAAAGAAACACCTCCAACTGGCACTTCTAAAGTCTGTCCCTCCAAATTCGACGCACGTGATGCTGACCCCGGACGAAGCTGATTGGTTAAAGATATGACCCCAGCTGTCCGGTCGTCGAGCAAATGTGCTGAACGTGCGAGCTCGACGTACGAACACGTTAGGTTTAGCAAGGTTTCGCATGTTTATGGTATGCAAGTTAACAGGTAAACACAGTTCCACATAACGGAAAACCAGGGTCTTAGTAACAGTCATAATAGGTCACTTTGGATGAGGCATGATGTTAAAACTAAGTCTAAGATTCAATGAGTCTCACGGCCTGGCACTAGTATACTAGCAGTAGCACTGCTAGTATACTAGTAGCAGGCAGTACTAGCACGTAGTAGTAGGCTTAGTGTCTCGTGTATATATATATATATATATATATATATATATAGTACTACTAATACTAGGCTGATTACTAGTAATAAAAATTGTCTAACGACATTGACTGTAAATGATCGTGTGTGGACTAGATTAATCCATGCCAAGGTTTTTTCAAAGCATGATTTTTTCATTTTCGTAATTGGACCATGTAGCAAGTAGGTGCCAATATGAATATAGGGTAGTGGTTGAGCTATTTCACCATCCTATTGTTTTAAGGAAGGGCACGACTGCCTCGGTTGATTGGCCCCGGTCCGACTGTGTTACGGGTAGACAAAATATGTGACAATACAGTGGTGTTACCTGGTGGACTAATTTACACTAAAATTGGACTGGCAACAGTCTTCACAAGTGTGGTATTTAATTGATTGATACACCACCCGTGGCCTTTATCCCACACAATATGCAGACATTTGCTGAATCAGTTGTACCTTGTCACATTTATTGTGTTGATTCTGTGAACTACCTTAAATACAAGAGCACTTGAAATAGAACAGAAATACAAAATATGCAATATTTAAATGATTTGTGTCAAACAAAATGTCTGGTGTTTATAAATAGCTAATTGCCATAGATGCTATAAGCAATTCATTGTAATACAGTGTTGTGTTTTCTGGACTTTTGTTAGCAAATAAAATGCACACACTTATCAAAATGTATCGGTAGATTTATCTTTGTTATTGTGTGCAACTGTGGCGTAATGCAGCATATTGTCCACATTAACACTACCCCGTTTACTTACCTTAAGTTCTTACCTTAAGAACGGTCAATAATTGCCCAAGTTGAGCACTGAGACCGTCTCAAGGTTAGTTTTCTGTAGTGGTATTCCATTGTCTATTGATTTTGCTGCTATTGGCGTTGTTGTTGTTGTTGTTGTTGTTGTTGTTGCTGTTGGCGTTATTGCTATTTTTTCTCTTTATCTTGTCTTTTCCGGTTTGCCTAGTCTCTAGGCTCGATTGTGTGCGTGCGTGCATGCATGCGTGCGTGTGTATGTGTTAGTATGTGAAGTTGTAGTTGTAGAGGTCTGGATGGTCTCTCCAGTCTCTTTGGAGGCGGGACTTCAGCTGATTGACTGTCTGTGCTTGGACTGTGTCTTCTGATAGTGCATTCCAGGATCTTACTACACGGGTGGAAAGGAAAGAATGTCTGGTTCCTGCTGATGTCTGTGTAACTAGTTTTTCTGTGTGACCTCTTGTGGTTCCAGTGGCTTTTAGGTACATCTGTTTTTGTGGACAGAGTTGGCATTTACAGTCCTGGTCGATTTGGTCGAGTCCCTTGATAATTTTGAAAGTTTGAATGATGTCGGCTCTTTGTCTTCTGTAGTGCAGTGTGGGGAGTTTCAGTTCTTTCAATCTGCTGCCGTAGGGTAGTCCTTTTGTTTCTGGCACTAGTCGTGTTGCACGCCGTTGGACTTGTTCGATGAGGTCTTGATCTTTCTTTAGGTGAGGGAACCAGACACAGGATGCGTATTCCAGGTGTGGTCTGACCATTGCCTTATATAGTAGTAGGAATGTCTCCTTGTTGAGATGCCGGAATGTTCTGGCTAGACACCCCAGAACTCGATTGGCCTTTTTGACACTATTTTCGATGTGGTCGGAAAACTTGAGTTGTATGTTGATGGTGACTCCGAGGTCTTTTTCTGAGGTCACTGCATCAAGCTTGTGACTGCATTCACTGTCCATTCTCAGGTGGTATTTTTTTCGTGGGTTTGAATGTCCGAGGTGTAGAACGTGACATTTGTCAGGATGTAATTTCATTTGCATCGTATCCGACCAGTCTTGTAGTTTTGTCAGGTCTTCTTGTAGAGAGTTTGAGGAGTTGATGTCGTCTGTCAATGCTGCATAGAGCTTGGTGTCATCTGCAAACATAGAGGTCAGATTGTCCATGCGTCCTGGGATATCGCTGACAAGCATTGTGAATAGTATTGGTCCCAGGACTGACCCCTGAGGAACTCCGCTAAGTACACTACTCCAGTCCGATTGTTCTCCATGTACTGATACCTTTTGTCTCCGGTCACACAGGAATGCTTTTATCCATCCTAAGGCTTTGTCTTTGATTCCTAGGCTTTCCAACTGTTTGAGAAGGCGCTGGTGTGGGACGGTGTCAAAAGCCTTTGCATAATCAAGGTAGATTACGTCAACAGGCTGTAAAACTGAAAGCAGAATCAATATTTTGTGAATACTGAAACAGCTGTTCAACATTACGTGTAAACTACAATTTTGTTGGCACACAGGTAGATATTGTAGCATCATGCCAAAGGTTCGACAAAAGCGTTTAACTCGCGCTGTTAGCACCAGTCGACCGTCGCGCAAGTCAACGACAGATTGTGTGAAGAACGACGAACTGGCGGATCAGATCGTTGCTGCTATTGTCCTCGAGTACGGGAAGCATGGCAATGCCACCAGGGGCTCTGATATGAAGCGATACATGAGGGGCAAGTTTGAATTCTACGGGCTCTACTCAGTGGAACGGAGAGCCATTGACAGAAAGGTGTGTCTGTTTCACTGGTCATGGGCATCCATACGGGTAAGGGGGGACAAGGGGGTACTTGCCCTCTCCATGGTTCTGGAATTTGGTGATCTTTTCATATATATCTCACCTAACACATATATGAATGCATGTTATATAATGTTTATATATATTATATGTACTGTATTCGTTCCGTTAAGCATACATGTCTTAATTAGTGTACACCCCTTTTTAGTCCTTTGGCCGAAGGTTCAAGGGACTATTGCCATCACTCTGCGTCCACCGTCCGCCGTTATCTGCCATATCTCAGAAACCGTTCAGCAACTTTTTCTCTAATTTTGCATAGACATCTTAGGGCACTGCCACTATGCACGAGAAATCGTTATTTGATTGAATCATTTTAAGGGCTACCCAGGGCCTCCAAGGACCCCAAAACTGGTAAAAATGTAACATTTGGCCTATTTTTTCAAAACTGTTCAACAATTTTTTTTCTAATTTTGCATAGATGTATCTTAAGGTGCTGCCACTATATATAAGAAATCTGTATTTGATTGAATCATTCTAAGGAGCCCCTTAAGTACAAAAAGTTTTACATCATCTAGTGATGTAGTTTTGAGAAGGGCCCTTGAGACCACCCCCAACAGTAGATTTTGTTTATTGTGCCACAAAGTCAACACCAAGACTAATCTCTGCAGTCTAGTGCTACTGTTCCATTGAGACCTTGACTAATCTTTAATTGGTCACAGTGCCCAGGCAGAGTAGACACACTTGACCCCTGTTAGACTGAACAGTTGCCTAACACTTTTTATATTCAAAACTATTGATTTTCCATAATTGCAAGTTGTGTTTATTTTGATGTTAATTTAATTATTATAAAATGGTGTGACTGTGGTGTCTATTGGTTAAAGATGTATTGTCTGTAGAAACCTCTAGGTGACAAACATAGAAAATTAATATTCTGTCACCTGTAGGTGACAAACATAGAAAATTAATATTCTGGACAACTATAGAGTGAAATATCCTACACTTTATTGATATCAAATGCATTCTACTGTTCTGTTTACGCTTGCCATGCCTTGTGTAGACATGGTACTGTGTAAATCAATTGTATCAATATAGACTAATAATTACAGATTCACAATATAGTTGACACCTGAAACAACCAAATGTCAACCATTAGAAGAGTTGACATAGTTCTGCCATACACAAGCAAGAAATCTGTATTTGATTGAATCATTCTAGTGTCATCAGCATATAGTAGAACATACATTTTCTACATCATCATCACTAAGGTTGTTGTAAATTTAACCAGCTGCCATGTCAAGTCCGTTATAATTGTGACTAACAGTGTTCAACATTATTCAGGTAAATAGCAAATAACAAAGGACACAAGTTTTCTCCTTGCCATACTTGCTATACATCACATGAGAAGAAGGCTGACACAGCCTGGCCCTGATTTACACATGATTTAGCATTTGTTTACATGTTGTATACAACTTTCAACACATTACCATTAATACCGCATGGAATTATCTTAGACCACAATGAGGACCAGTCTACTAAATCAAATGCTTTCTTATAATCGATGAAGGCACAATAAAGCCTTTTGTGTCAAGACAAATACAATTCAACCAATACCCCTATCTGAACACTGCCTGTTCTTCACCTATTACATTCGCTTTGTTTAGGTATGTGGTCAGTCTGGTGTTCTGAACAATCACTAAGGATTAATTAACACTTGTGCAGAATGTCACCCACTTGGCAGGTTTAATCGATCTATTCTGCAATGAGGACACTGCTTAGGCCTCACTCTGGACACTGTCACTCACAGTGTTGTGTATTGTCTTAGTTGGTGCATTGAGCTAATCTACTTGACCATGAATCAGTGGTGGCTTTGGTTGTGTATTACACCCAGCTGTGGAGCTAAGATTCTCTGCCTGCTATTGTTTAATGGAAACTGTGACTAATCTGTAATTGGTCACCAACAGTAGCTTGTGTCAACAGACAGCATTAAGCCACTAGTTTTATAATTTTGTTCAGGGCCCCCAAAAATGCAAAATTGTGCTCCCTCCTGCAGACCCACTGATCTCTATTTATAACAGACAGACATACAGTATTTGTTTTGACCATCATAAGCATATAAACTACAATATAATATTCATTGTAAGGTCAGGGAGGCTCCCATTAAGACAATTATATGCAGCTATCATGGGAGCCACCTTACTGATGTAACTGGATAGTGGACTTTGCCCTGATCACTTACTAGTTTCGGTGAACAGTAAACATGTAAACATTTTACTTCCATCATAACCCTTAATGATCTGTAACTATGATTCACCAAAAAACATTTGATTAATAATTACCTACAGGGTTGTTTGATTTATGCCGGGCAGAAACTGTTTCTGCCCGGCATAAATCAGCAACAATAGGAAATACATGCCATTGATAGGCAAACATGTTCTTTTTATAGAAAATGTATGTTTCTTTCTGTACCTGTCTATGTATGATAACCATTTGTCCGCCATGCTCACAATAAACATCACATGAATGATAAAAGGAAGATCACTGCCACTTAACTTGTGGATTATTATTATTATAAAACTGCTCTGCTACTGCTTGGTGGACAGTAAGCTGCAAATATCTTTGTGTTTGTTTACATTTTGACAAACTACTATTACATAGCACTAATTTTTGAATGAATCACATTTTGAGAACGCATGTCATTGTTTGCAGTGTAACTTTTGTATGCTTCATTTTCTGCTGCTACAAGTTGCATTCATCTGAAAGATTATTCAATTACCTATCCAATAATAATACATATGTTGTGATGTTGGAAATATATAGCTTTGGTATATTGTACACGAAGGTTGTGATAGGAAACTACTAGACATTGCGACAGTGCAGAAAGACAGTACGAGATGTGTCACTCAATATATGAAGTGTGACTTAAGATACGTCATTTTGTAGTGCTATGGATTATGATGGGCCTCTCCATTAGCTCCTTATATATTTATGTGAAATATATAATTATGTCATTAACATATTTCAGAACAGGCTAACGCTAAGCTGCAACTGTCTTTGAGTTTGTTTACATTTTGACAAACTACTATTATATAGCACTAATTTTAGAATTGGCACGACTAATGCTAATATATCCCACAAAATGACTTCTACAGGAAACATGCATGTAATATTTCCACGCAATCCATTTGCATATATAATGTAAAACTTCAACAGCTGTTTTCTTCATTTTCACTTTTTGAACCCTACCATGTTCAATGCTCCATAACTTTGCAAATTTTTGTAGCAGTCATAATTTTTGAAATCGTGTAAAGCACCCTACCCAACCTTTACAATGATGAAAGAAAACAATGTTACCATTTTTCTGACTTATCACTCATTTGGTCAGCCGGGGTCACATATAGACGTATTAGTCCAAAGGACTTCAGGGTCTCTTGGCCCATTTTTTTAGCAGCATCCGACGCTGTGACAATGATCTCAATGCCAACATTGACTGTTGAATCCATCATTGTGTTTTCATTTCTACCAATATCACACTTGATTCAAAGCTTGGTGATGAAACAACATCGAAAGGTCCACCTAAATTATAAGATTTTTGCAGTTTTCTGGTATCTTGTTGATCGTATGCGAGATGAATAAATCGCTTGCCAGTCAAGTCTGCTGAGATGGCTGTACTCAGGAACCACAGGAACCAAAGAAAATGTACGCTTATTGGAGAAAAAAAATTTGACATATTTCCATGACTTAAATATTTGCTAAGCGTACTGTAAGCTTAACAGAACAAATACGGTATGTGTATATATATATAATAATTATATATATTATATAGAGTTGAATCTCATTAATAAGGTCACAATCGGGACTGGGCTAAGTGACCTAAAAGGTGAGGTGACCCTATTAGTGAGGTTACTTTTCCTATTTTTTATTGTTACAGAAATATTTTGGGACTACCCTATGGTGACCTCAATAGTGAGGTGGCTGTATTACTGAGGTGATAAAGCGAGGCTCCACTGTGTATATATATATAATATATATATTATTATATATATATATCATAATATGTGTGTGTATAAGCCTATTATAGATGAGAGCCTCCCGACATAGACTTACTATTGTACAAATGTGTGTTGCATTGTGTGCTTTTGTTTGTTTATTATCGAATAAATTGTTCCAATTCCAAAAATTCCAATTCCATATCTATTTTGCCCTCTTGGAAAAGGTCCTGAGATGTCTGTGTCTGGTAAATGAAAACATTCAGGTCAATGAGTGGCTGTGTTCGGGTGATTAGAAACCATGCTCAAGATACCACGATCATATAGTATCGTAGAAAAGTCGAAATTTAATACTGCATGTGTATAGTTGAAGCCTTAAAGTTTCTGTTATATTAATCACCTGTTAACCTCTTGTTTCAGTATTCTACTTCAGTGCCACCACCCTCATTTTGACATACCAGGTAGTGTGCATTTAGTATCCAAGAGGTCTTCAGGGGCAGCCATCATAGACGCGCGCACAGACATGAATCCACCTCTCTACAACTACATCTCTAATGTTATACTGTTTCCCAGGTACTTTCACGGTTCTCCAAGCCTGACCGAAGTGCACTGATGAAACTACTGTCGTTGCTGTGGCAACGCCCCCAGAGGGAGCTGCAGTATTTCACCCTAGACGTAGCCAAGTCGAGAGCTGATGTTCTGTGTGGGACGTCAGCAGCCGAATGTCTGGAATCGGCAAAGTTTGTTGGTGTGGAGCTCATTTCTTCAAAAAGTTGGTGGGACACAGTCGATGACATCGCTTCTAATGGTGTGTCTACGTTGGTTATTTAGTTATGTTTAACAGGCAATTACGAAGGTTATGTACACATTTGTTGTGTATTTTCTTGTCGTTTGTGCATTTACTAGTTTTTATTGAAATTTAGAATAAGGAAGAATTTCTGAAATATTAATAAGAAAATGACAGTAAGAAGTATTTCTTCAAATTCTTCAAAATCCCAATAATGTACATTATGCTTTTTTTCTCAAGCCGGTATGATTATGTTTGTACATATTATTGTTCATGACGTGTATATTATTTATTGTTGGTTTTGTGTATAACGCAAGATTTTATTGAAATTTGGAACGAGGAAGAATTGACAAAAGTGCACATCTTGCACACAGTAAACCCGAGAGGGAAAGCCTTCCAAGAGTAAATCTTTGAAAATTATCTTTCAATTTACCATACTATTCGATATAATTTCAGAAGTATTTGTGTGATAACTCTGATCACTGCCTTTCATTAAAATCCTAGTTATCACTTATATTACAGTTATTAATATTTTTCATTTACTTTTGTCAAAATGAAACATCCTTGGAACTTTTTCTTGGTTTCTTTGACTTGTAATTCAGTATAAATCGGCATTATGTTTTCCATTGTTTAACTGACCTACAGCATTCCTATTTTTCTTAAAATATAATGTTGCCATCTACCAGGCTACTCAATATGCATACACCAAGCAAAATCTGCATATTGTTGGACATCAAAAACTCTTTGGCCGAGGTACACATTTGTCATTAACATTTACATTAGTGTAGTGTATACAATGCAATACAAATTATTTGTCCAGTAAAATAGATACATCGGATAATTTTCTTCTGCTTGCTGAGCATAAAGAGAATACAAGGTATTGTTTAACAAGATTTAACAAGATTGCCATCCAGAAAATTACTCTGGATGGCAGTTGGACAAGGAAGCCTTTTGGCTTATCGAGAGTCCAATACTTTTTATCTACATGTATCCCGCCTTTTTAAGGTGTGTGTCGATTTTATTTTTAAACATATTCACGCTACTAGCACCAACACAATCAGGAGATAATCTGTTCCATTCATTTACAGTCCTTTGTGAGAATGAGAACTTTCTTATATCTAATCTACACTGCTCCTTTACTAATGTAGCTTCATGTCCTCTGGTCCTTCTATCTTTCTTAACTGAGAAAAAAATGTTTCTATCAATATTTTCATAACCATTCAATATTTTAAACACTTCTATGTGATCTCCTCTCAATCTCCTGGTCTCTAGTGTTGTTAAACCACATTCGTTTAGGCGTATTTCGTAACTAAGATCCCTCAGATTTGGTATCATTTTAGTCGCTCTCCTCTGTACTCTTTCTAGCATATCTATGTCCTTCTTGCGATATGGCCTCCATGCTTGTATACAATATTCTAAATGAGGCCTCACTATTGTTTTGTACAGCGGTACTATTAATTGTTTTTTCTTATACGCTATATTTCGCCTAATTAATCCAAGGATTTGATTTCCCTTTGACGCTGCAATTCCGCACTGCTCTGAAACCTTCATATCAGCACTAATGGTTAACCCTAAGTCCTTTTCTTTTACAGTAGTACTTAGAACAGTACCCCCCATTTTATATTTTACCTCTTCATTCCCATGACCTGTGTGGAGGCATTTACATTTCCCAAAATTGAACAGCATTTGCCACTTTTCAGACCATTTGATCAACCTATCAAGATCATCTTGTAAATGCTGTCTGTCTCCATCACTTTTAATCCTTCTAAACACTTTTGTATCATCCGCAAATTTCAACACCTTGTTAGTAAACATAGTTAAACGTAGTGCATACATGAATTAAGTTTATAATAATAATACAAACGTGAGAGTAGTTAGTGTATACTTTATATATTTTAATGGTCGGATTGCATGTGGTGGTTTGTTAACTCAAAGTTTGTTTAAGTGACTTACGGCCTGTTTGTTGGACATCTGTATCGTCTTTGAGACGGAAGAAGGTAAAACTGTGTATACAGTGGGTGGGCAGGGTCATTGGCAACTGCACGTGCTTTTCTGATCAACGTGCTTTCACACAGGCGGTGTGGGAATGCCTATGATCTTTGAAGCAATTTTGCAGATGCGAAGAAGCATGTTTTTGTTTGAGACAGACAAGGCAAGGAAGAAACAGATACTACAATATGTCAACACTGACTCTGTGATGCTCCTGTACAACTTGAGCAGAAGTTTTGGTTGGACATGAAATGATCTTAGTTTCCTTAACAGGTACAGTCTCTGCTGGCAATTTTTTTGCACACCTTTAGCATGGGAGCCAAACATCAATTTATTATCAAATGTTACACCAAGATACAATGTATAATGCAGATGTAGTGAAGCAACTGTGAATTATAATGAGATATGATTATATTCCTTTAAATCTGCACATGGGATATCTGTGTCATTTGGCGTGTGTACGTATGATTGTGTTGCAGTTATTGGTGACCTCGTGAAAAGAAATCCTGACGAACTTGTTCCCCTGATGGATGAGTGGATCGTGTCAGGTGATATGTGGCTCCGACGCACCGCCATACTCCACCAACTCCGACGCAATGCTGACACTGACAAAGACAGACTCTTCAGGTACACGCGTGGAACAGTGCTATAGAAGCTCTTATCCTTAGCCAGAGACCCGTCTGCCAGTCTCCAAGACTGACAGATGACTAACCAAGATGGGTAATTACAACTGATAACATGGGTGGAATTTAAAGGGGGCCAGCTGGCTACCAGGTTACCTAATAGTTCCAAGTCTAGGGTCCCACATTAATGACTACCATTGGCACAACTGGTAGTGAAACAAACCGAATTCATTAAATGCTTGGCTCAGATGACACTGGTTTGTCATTTTTCTAAAAACTAATATGGCCAGTAATGGCTGTGACTGACGTGAGTGGCTTCCACGCAGGCCGTCCGCCCTAAACGGCACACTTTTGATTAATTCAAGACTGGCAAGAAATTATTTCTGCCTAAGGGCCTGTTGTGAGAGTGCGCCATGTCAGCCCAGCAACCTTCAGTTCTTCCAGTTGTTAGTTTCCTAGTTGTATTTGGTGTGTCTCTTTTTGTTACCATCTGAGATCCAAGTTGGTGCTCTTTTACCTAAATATACAGCCATTTCCATATCTCCTTTTCAATATGAAGGATGAGTTCTGGAATCTGGTGTGGAGATGGTCTTAGGCGAGATAAACCTTCCGTATCTTCCCGTAGATGCTGCTCGACTATAAATTAATGTTATTTTATTCGTGACACTGTATGTCTGCTGCTGTGTTTTGTATCTTTAGTCTTATGTTCTCCGTTCATTTAGAAGCTTCACTTCACAATGTAACTAATGACACAAGCAAAGTATACCTAACATCGATTCAACACAAAACCATATTATATTAATATTTAACAACCAATTTCACCAAGGCCATCTTTTGAAACGCTCTGGTTTCTCCAGCATTTTGACTAGAAACAGATCTTAGACCAGTATGTTCAGACGTTATTTGTAGTGTTTTTTAAACCATCCGCCAGAGGGTGCCACTTTAACGTACAGTTTCAGCCGTTTGGGTTGAGTGGTTTTGAGATTGATATTTTGTAAGTAACATCTTTGTAAAACTTATTATTTTTGTAGAAACACAGTCGGTGGCAGTAACCTTCATTTCAAATGCAAACTTGTTGAACATGTCACATAACATCACATAAATGAAGTCACATCTGACAGTTTTTGACAGTTTTCCCAACTCATTATTGAGGTAACTGCATGCAAGTTAATAATAACGCAAACTGTTCCTGCAATTAAAAATCATCTGTCCACTCTTGCAAGAATTCCGTGTGAAAACGTTTTTGACTAGATTACTGTGTAATTCAAGAATAACGCATGGAATAAAACAACAACGGACACTCGCAATAGCCTATTTTTAATACATCTATGGGATCTTTGTAACTAGATTTCCATGAAATTCATTTTGTTTTCAGTTTCTTTGATGTTATCTCCATCGTGGTGTTGTTTACTGTGTTGTGGTGGAGCTGACCATGTCGTGGTATATTTATTGATGAGTAATGGACATAACATGAATACAGTGACAAGTGAGACGTGTGTTGTCAGGTACTGCTTGCAGTGCTGCGACGAGCGAGAGTTCTTCATCGAGAAGGCGATTGGCTGGGCACTGCGACAGTACTACCGACACAGCCCAGCCGATGTCAAGAAATTTGTTACCGAAAACAAGCATCGACTCGCAAAACTGAGTGTCAAGGAAGCGCTGAAGCACGCATAGGAAGAATTAACATATATACGTACCTGTGTATATATTAAAGAACGCTGACAGACATTGATTTAACACCAGTTGCAATTAACTCGCAATGTTAGGATTTATGTTTTGGCCAAGTTCTGGGGCCTTGCTAACTTGCTAACTTGGTCAGAATTGTGTGATCCAAACATAACATTAATTTTATTTCATTGCATTGCATGTACCATACTAATATCTAGTACGGGTAAATAACTTGCTGGAATGTACTCATATTATTTATTTTATATTATCATTTACAAGTGTAAATGCATAGACATTTGTATAACGGTTCGTTTGTGTAACGTCAAACAACATCAAAAGTACGATTTATGCACACACAATTTTTTTTAACAAATTTTATGGCTGTTAATATGTAGCACAAGTTTTTAAATTCAATTTATTTGAATAAATCCTATTGCCTCACTTGGAATAAGGTGTTTCGTGATATTAAGTTCGGAAGGAGCGAGGGGTGGCGGGAGCAAAGCTACCATGTCAGTCAAAAAAATGATATTCGGTGCCTAGTAAAATCTCACGGAAATCGAACAACTGAAGTTACATGCAGTGGTGGATTAAGACATTTGTGGGCCCTGGGCACCCGGCTCTTTCGTGGGGTCTAGGTAGACCCATGGGCGGATTATGGCATTCGTGGGCCCTGGGCACCCGGCTCTTTCGTGGGCTTTAGGTAGACCCTGGGGCGGATTGAGACATTCGTGGGCCCTGGGCACCCGGCTCTTTCGTGGGCTCTTTGTAGACCCAGGGGTGGATTAAGACATCCGTGGGCCTTGGGCATCCGGCTCTTTCGTGGGCTCTAGGTAGACCCAGGGGTGGATCCAGAGAGGGTAGTCTAGGGGGCTCCCAAACCTCTAATTGCACCCACTTTGAGGCTTACAAAAAAACATCCACTGGCGCCGGAATAAAATTAATATTGGGTGGGCTGAGCCGGAGCTCTAGAACGACTTCGCTGTTGGATCATGACATCGGAAGATGGTCGGGGATTGGTGCAGTTGAATTAGTGGAGCAGATATGTATAAATAACAAGAAGAATTGTGGGTTTTGTGGTAAAAGTACCAAAATTGGTGTATATGGTGATAAGATGATACTAAATGATTTAAGATATAGTGCCAAGCTGAATTGTTTCCGTGATGCCCGTAATATGGGAAAATCCAAAATGGCCGCCACCCGAATCAAAATATATTAATTGTCCTATCTTCGTGAATTGTTAACATAAATAAAGTGACTTTTTATATGTTTTCAGACATGTCGAATCCAATGGCGACATCAATTCATTGAAAAAATGCATATATTTTAAGATAGGGCACAGGTTAATGATAACATTCAAGATGGCCGCCACCTGAATTGTGAATATCTACCAAATGTCATATCTTCCCAACCAGTTGACATAAAACCATGGTTGAAGTGTCCTTGTATATTTTTTTCGGACAAAACAAACTGTTCTGTACATGTCATATCGAAACGAGTCATTGTGGTCGCAGTTACCACTGCAACAGCACAGTGATGTGCATTTCAGAGCAGCCCTGACACACTTGCAAAGTCCTGTGCACCCTTTCTGGCATCCACAGCGTAGCAACTCGGAACATGACGCCGCTGCTTCTGGGAGTAATATCCACAGTCCATCCTTGTGTGACACTCTTACGCCATCCGCAGGTCTCCGGAGAAGGAAGTTCTGGAGTACGGACATTTTGCCTGTCCCCACACATGTCCACCTTGGTATATAGCCCGTTTTGTGTGTTGCAACAATGCTGCTCCTGTAGCTGGTATGGCGTCGATGGACCTGGCTTTGGTACTGAAGATATGTTTTCTGGCAGAGCCAACACTAATTTCTGTGCAGGTTCGGTCACACAGTAGAACAACGTAGAACTCTAGCACAGACATGCAGTCTTCACTGAAGCTCGATGGATGTGTAGACAAGGTAGAGAATACTGGGGTGACTTCATTGAAATATTTCCAGATGTCGAATGCAGCCTTTTCCCCTGTTTGCAAATGATGACAGCTTTTTGCAACCTGTGAAGGCATGGAACATGGGGAGTGCACGTGCCTTCTCGCCACCCAGAGTTGTGGCGATGTCATGAGCAGGAATGTACCTCGGGTGTTTGCCTGTGCCAAATGCGACCCATAGTTCCATGTTCTCAAGGAGCACAGCACTAGACTCTGCCAGAACTAGCACGTCAATTTACACAGTACGCAACATGATTCTGCGATACCCCTGTTTGCTGCATCGCCTGCATGAAGGAGCATTCGTGTGTTGGCCTCTACATGCGTACATGGCGTTAGGGATGAGACGTCCTGATGAACTCTGGTGCAAAGTACATTCTGGCCACATGTTGAGTACACCTCCTTCTCCGCAGAACGATTCTCTACAACCTTTGGTGGTAAGTAAAAGAACCAATAGATTGTATGTTATTGTACACGTTGCAGATAATGATTTTGATATTAGAAAGTAAATGCTATTATTATGTCAGTGATCATCGATGTATTTGAAGTGTGTAAACGCATGTATATTGTTTCCAAAATCAATCATGCCATACTGGTAGCTTACCTGATGTGCCAAGAAGTTGAATAGTTTAGTTCTTGTTGTCTTCCAGTCTCAAGAACTCTTGCCAATTTCCTGGGATTGTATTGGATGCTGCAACACTCCTTCGAACCCCCTTTCCTCGCTTCTCTCGTGCCGTGGACTTCAGGCTCCCTCCCAGGTACACATCGCAAAAGATGTCAATTTTTGTCACGTTTCTCAGCTGCGCCTTGACGTAAAGAAGAAACACCTGTGTGACATATTATTGGAATCTTTTGACACCGATTGACTTCAACATGTTGATGATTGCAGCACCATCCGATATGATGACATCGACTGATGGGGCATCTCCACACGATGTACAGAACTTTTCCAGAAATTCCACAAAATCAGATTTCGTCCCAAACCGGAGTTTTCCTAGCTGAGACAACGGGGGGTATGCATGATTCTCGTGCTTGAAGAAATTGACCAAGTTGCCGTCGCGGGTTTGACAGGCAATGTACTGTCGTGAAAACAACGGACAGTCGCTCTTGAGTGATGACACGATCTGTTTTGCTTTTGATGGAACTCTTGATGGTGGTCGGTTGAACAAGAGCATTTGATTTCTACTGATGGGATCAGATACAGGTGTTGTTCGTTGTGTGACTCGCTCTGTCGTGTACTTTTCGTACTGCTTCTGACCTGTCTTCTCTATCACACGCACGGTTTCGACTATTGCTGGATCAGCGTCGTGTCAAGTATCAGAAGGTAGCCGCTATCTTCTGTGAATGGATTTCCCATGTCTTCAGTTACTCGAACAAGAGCCCTGACCTCCTTAGCAATTGTGACTTCCACAGACTCAGTATGCTATGGTGCTTGAAATTGCTTGTATCAGTGTACTCAGTGCTGCGATCCATGCAAGTGATCTCGAATTCCTCAATGACCGTCGCCAATTCAGGTCTTGTCACCATCCAGCACAGTAGGGCTCTTGGATTTTGTAACAAACCGACTGCCCCACCATCTCCTTTCACGACCTTGTTATTTTGATCGTGTGCAGGGTCGATAGCTATCGCTGAGAATGGACGTTTTGTTTTTTGCACAACAAAGCCTCCTTGAGTGAGTGTGGTCCAGGGCGATAAACCATGGTGTCAACGCTGCTAGGACAGCGACATAGAGCGAAAAGTTGGAATCACGTAGAGACCTCGCATACACCAAGACGAGGAGCTCCAACTGCATGACGATAAACCATGTCAGACAAAATATACAAGGACAGTTCAACCAAGGCTTTATGTTAACTGGTTGGGAAGATATGACATTTGGTAGATATTCACAATTCATGTGGCGGTCATCTTGAATGTTGCCATTAACCTGTGCCCTATCTGAAAAAACATGCATTTTTTCAATGAACTGATGACGGCATTGGATTCGGCATGTCTGAAAACATATAAAAAGACACTTTATTTATGTTTTTATATTAACTATTCACGAAGATAGGACAATTAATAGATATTTAGATTCGGGCGGCGGTCATTTTGGATTGTCCCATGTTCTCACGGAAACAATTCAGCTTGGCACTATATCTCAAATCATTTAGTACCCCCTTAACATCATATATACAAATTTTGGTGCTTTTACCACAAAACCCACAATTTCACATATCTGCCCCATTATATAGTTTTCTCCTTTATATTAAGTTATGTAATAACACCCCTATAATGCAAGTCAAACATTCAAACATATAGTGCCTTCACCAGGGTCAATCTCATTTCCCAGCTTGCAAAATGCATTAGACCAACGAAGTACAGTGGAAGCTCACTTTACAGTCACATCAGTAATACAGTCACCTCGCAATTAAGGTCACCCTAGTACAATCCCAAATTATTTCCATATATAGTAGAGTATAGGATGTTAGTCCCTCTAATACGGTCACCTCGCTATTCAGGTCACTTGTTCCGTCCCAAAGGTGACCTTAACAGAGGTTCCACTCTACCAATGTAACTTAAATGCTGCCGTTATTTGCCAAATCGTGTCTTGCTTTCTGGGTTTCCAGAATATTTAATCTACAAAAAATATGCTCGGATATTTTGTGGACCCGTGGGGGCCTGGTTGGTGGAACTGATGAAGAAGAGCAGAAGATACGGCCGCTCAGCAACGAACATTTTTTTAACAGCAACCCTCCGCCCGTCTTCCGATGTCACCAGTCGAGCCAAGCCGGCGGAGAAGCTGAAGTCACAGCGGCGCGGCAGCGAGAAACGTTCTACACCATTTGGTTCGGCCGTCAATGGAGGTTTTTGTGTCTCCCCCCCCAGACTACCCGTTCTGGATCCGCCCCTGTATAGTGTGTATTGGTTAATCCGCCACTGGTCGCATGGCTTGCCTGCAAGCCAGCAGGAGGGTTCCGGGCAAGTCTGCCAGTCGGCCCGCAAACTTGATTTGGGAAGCTAGAGCAAATGGCACAAATCCCGATCTTTGGAGGATAACTTGAGCGGGAGGGATTCTGGAGTCGCGGGCCAATAGTTGTCCAGGAAGTATGCTGTTCTCCTCAAATTATAGATGGTTTGCGCTAACGTTCACGTTTAATATTTTAGTTCTGATAATATATTGTATACGATTAAAAGTAATAACTTGTCTGCGTTTAGGTCGTGCAAATATCAAACAAGAAAACCATGCTGAAACTATAACTGGAAGCTACTGAACCTTGCCCAAAGAACTCTACCAACTATAAGTTCAAAGTTTGGCAAGCACTACTGAGAAAATCAAGTGTGGTTTTGAGGAGTATTGTGAAGGTAAATTGCCGTACACAACGATTGCACTGGAGAGCAAAGATTCGAATTTATAAACAAATGGTTATTCAGATTTGAATAATGCGAATGTCTTCTGTGAAAATTGTGTGAGCATCCTCAATTTTTCGTGTAACTACCTTTCTCTGATATAATTCGATGGACGAAAGGTCTCTGTGAAAACAAGTCATGCTGCCATTGATTATAATTTTGTGGTAGTAAGCAGGAGGGGTCCACAGAGGTAGTCTGAGGGGCACAAAAACTTCCAGAGGCGGTCGATCCAAATTTATATTGGGTGGTCTGAGCCAGAGCTTCAGCACGACTCTGCCGTCGCTCTGTTCGGATCATCGGAAGACGGAGGGAGGGGTGCCGTTGAAAATTTTTCGCCGTCGCCCCGCCGTAACTTCAGTAACGTTGGAACATTATTCAAATGATCTAGGTGGCACACCACTCTTGCTTAGGCAAAGACCTAGGGGCACGTGCTCCCTGTAACCGCCTATGGTAGCCTACAACCGTTCCGGTTTGAATCACTAACCAAATCGCCGATTGAGCTTCCAAAACCGGGATTGTGTTTGAGCACACTCGATGTAGGGCCTATGTCTTGAATTTAAAGGAGTCTGCGGCCGCCAATTCAAAATCCGTCCCGCCGATTCAATGCGCCAAAATGTTCACGTTATCGGCCCGACACCGCCGGTTCACAAACGCCACCGGTTTATTTGAGCGGACATGGCTAGGTTGCATCCGATGCGTAGTTCGTTAGAATTCCTATACCCAACTCAGTTACAGGACACAGTAAACGCAACTTTTGTAATAATTCAACAATAGTTCTCAAAACTAAATTATTATCACGCGAACGGTTGCATTCAATAGCAAAACCAACGTTCAACCGACAGTTCAAATTCAGCAGGGCCAGTTAAAAAAATCTGGCCCAGTTAATTTTTTTGCTAATTTCAGACACTACAAGGTCACCGGATGTGACGAAGGTGACATCCACCTACAGTATCTTCTTCAAATACTTAGTCGTGATGAGCAAAATGTTTTTGAAGCAAATACATAATTATTATACTAAGTACTGTTTTTCTCTATTGTGCTCGCCCCAGGACTAGTGCAAGATGCGGTCTTTTGAATGGAGAAAAGAAAGGACAAGCACGGACGGTATGAGGAGGCTGCAGGTGGCTGAAGACCAGATGATTGGATTTGCAGTTGGAAACTCCGCGCGAAGATCGACAGTCACTTTGTTGATATTTCGTGATTCAGCAGTCGCGTTGACGT